>CM029627.1:43705502-44129519 GCA_017311315.1 Dendrocalamus latiflorus
TATAGAGCCAAACTCCATTTATGCGTGGGAGCATATCCGCGATCGCCTCTACAACAACTTCCAGGGGAGCTACATCGAGCGCGTCGATGTGGACCAGCTCTTTGCTATTAAGCAAAAACCCTCGGAGAAGCTCTAAGATTACTTCAGGTGCTTCGCGGAGGTCCGCTGCCAGGTGAAGGATGCCAACGAGACAACCATTATGTTGGATCGAAATCGGCGACAGAGGGGGGGTGACTGTCGCTTTTAAAAATTCCCCTAAGAATTCTAGGAAGAAGAAAATATTTGCTCACAGAAGGTCGGAAACAATTTTACCAAAAACTGAGAAATTAGAGAAGACTAAAGACCACAGATCAAAGACTAAAAAAAACTGCTCTGAAGAACAAACACAAAACGAAAGCTACTCAGTCTGAAATGGCCGAAAGACTGAGAAGCCAAGCTGCTGCAAAACAGCAAGAATCAAAACTGAAATGAGTCAAGGTAGATGCAAGAGACTATGGGCTTGTTGACTGAAAATATGCTGCACAATAAAAACTGAATGCACTAACTAAAAAGGGCTACTCTGACCGAAAGACTTAGAGCCAAATGACTGCAGAAAACAGCACAAAGAGACTGCTTTTGTCGGCACAAACAAAGCTGAAAAGATCAGCAATTGACTGCATATAGCAGCTGCTTGCTGCCCAAAAGGAAAGAGCTCAGTTGCAGTGGGAAAACACCAAATGAACAGCCTTTTCTGTCCGAACAGCAAGAAGCAAAAACGAATCAACCACTGCAGTTTAAACGTGATTGAGTTTACTTGCTTGCCTAGAGTTGCCTAGCAGCCTAAAAGATAAATAAATGAGAACAAAAAGCTGAAAACAGTAGGCATAAGATGCATCAAAGAAGCAGCCTAAGAAGCAAAAAAAATCAACTAGCTTGCTGCTCATGTTTTCACAACAAAAGGCTATGCTCCCCCATGAAGTAAAGTGACAGAATAATGAAACTTGTTCGGCAGGGACAAAAGACAAACGCAACAGAGCATACCCAAACAAAGCCTGAACAGGAGTAACTGAGTCAAGTTCTTGGATCAAGAAAACATGCAGCCAACACAAGAATTTCTGCCGAAACAACAAGAATCAACTCAGAAATACAAGAGGCAAAGAAGAACAGTGCAGAGAATAAAGAACAAGTGCAAGTTGGGATAAACTTGAAACCATAGCATCTCAAACAAGGATTTCTTAACTTGAGACAAAAGAGAGATGAATGATTAAACAAGAGGAATGATTACATCAGTTCACCCCATCTCACAACTCAAGAGAAACACCCAAAATAAAACACAAGTGCTGCCCTAAAAACCTTTACAACTCTTGTATGGAGAGAGCAAAATAAAACCCTAAATCTCACACCCACTCTCTCAATTTCAGCACTAGAGAGCACCTCTCTATTTATAGTCTCTATAATGGGTTCACACCATGCTTTACTCATTAAGCCTCCACCAACTCAATGCTTTATCCAAACCCGCTTCCTTTTGTGCAGCTTTGCGTATTCACCAAAACGCCCCTCGCGCACCTTTCAGGAAGCTTCCTCATTCTTTGCCCTCCAAGCCACGCAGCCACCTCGAGTCCTCGCCGTCTTCGGCACACCTCGACCGTTCTGACCTCGGCACCACCTGCGTCTAGTCCGGTCATCCCGTGCCTCGCCACGACTCCACCTTGATGTCCTGCAGCCATCACAGACAAGAAACAAATCACATAGCACCGCTCGAAATATTGTAACCATACATTAGCAGCAAAAGAAATACTCAGAACCCAAACCGATCGAACCGAAAAATAAATGACTTAAGCACGTTCGACCTAGTTTGACAAAGTCCGACCGAAACCGATTGCACCGTGCAACGACATGGTCCGAACCACACAAACCAAACTCGACTTTCCTAAAACAGATTTTAATTACTCATCACACACACGGGGTACCTCCACATGGTCTATCACATTATCAACGCAGCGATACAAGGCCTCCACCCTGGGCCGCTGGCTGAGTACAATGCGTGTAAGCCAATCAAGATGGTCGCGAAGCTCTTCGACAAGATGGAAGAATATGCAAGGGCGGAGGAGGACGCGCGGCGGCACAAAGGCGACGACTCCGGCACTAATCAAGCGGAGGCCTCGGCGAAGAACGAAGACACACCGGAGGGTTTCTCGAAGGGCAGGCGCAAGCAAGAGTCTTCGAAGGACGCTCCTGAGCACAAAGACACCAAACCTAAGGACCCATTAGGTGACAAGTCCAAGCGTAGTCAACGTAAATCCCAGAGAAACCGCTACGTCGCTGAGGCCGGTGGCGAGGGCGCAGCCGGGGTCGTGATGACAGACCCCGTGCGGAGCAAGAAGACCAGCTCTACGGTCTGTGGTGCGAGGTGCATGGCCGGTGTGGCCACAACACGCGGACATGCACCACCATCGCAGTGCTTTGACAGAGCGTTGCCAGGGACAGAACCCAAGAAGCGGGGCCGCCCGTCGTGGCCCACGTGCAGCAGCCCCAGGAGGCCCCCCTGCGGATTCAAGCCCATGGCAGCAGCCCCAGGAGGGCCCCTCGCGAATTAAGCTCACATATAGCAACCCCAGGAAGGCCGCTTGCGAATTCAGGCCCTGAAGGGAGGTCATCGCCGGGTTATAAACGTTATCTCCGGGGGCTCTTCATTGGAGTTCTCCTCAGCGTGGCAACAGAAGGTCTACGCACAAAGGCTACACCATGTGCCAGCGTACCTAGTGCAGGCACCGCCAAAGTGGGCCCAGCACGAAATTACCTTCACGTCCACTGACGCTGAGGGCATGGAGTTCCCTCACTAGGATCCCCTGGTCATCCAGGTCGCCATCTCGGGATGCGATGTCAAACGTGTCCTGGTCGATGGAGGCAGCTCTGCGAACATCTTGTTCGCGGTAGCCTTCGACCAGATGGGGATCCCCCGAAGTCGCCTAGGTCCCCGGGAATCCCACTGCAGGGCTTCTGGGGTCAACCGCTGAAAGCGTTGGGCCAGATATGCCTCCAAGTCTCTTTTGTCCAGAGCGACAACGCAAGGAGCGAGGACGTCACCTTCGACATCGTCGATATCCCGTACCCGTACAATGCCATACTGGGGCGCCCACTTCGAAGGGTAGGGGACGGAGCGCTCGAGCGTCTTCTTTGGCTAGGCGCCAGCTCCATTGCCACCACTTCGAATGGTAGGGGACGGAGTGCTCAAGCGTCTACTTCGGCTAGGCGCTAGCTCCGCTGCCACCACTTCGAAGGGTAGGGGACGGAGCGCTCGAGCGTCTACTTCGGCAAGGCACCAGCTCCGCTGCCACCACTTCGAAGGGTAGGGGACGGAGCACTCGAGCGTCTACTTCGGCTAGGCGCCAGCTCCGCTGCCACCACTTCGAAGGGCAGGGGACGGCGCGCTCGAGCGCCTACTTAACTTCGGCTAGGCGCCAGCTCCGCTGCCACCACTTCGAAGGGCAGGGGACGGAGCGCTCGAGTGCCTACTTCGGCTAGGGGCCAGCTTCGCTGCCACCACTTCGAAGGGTAGGGGACAGAGCGCTCGAGCGCCTACTTCGGCTGGGCGCCAGCTCCGCTGCCACCACTTCGAAGGGTAGGGGACGGAGCGTGCGAGCATCTACTTCGGCTGGGCGCCAGTTCCGCTGCCACCACTTCGAATGGTAGGGGACGGAGCGCTAAGTCCTACGGGCTGATCGGAGGCAGGCGCGATCACGAAGCACAACGGGGACACACACACACACACTCCCAACCAAAGTCTTTATTGCATTCATGAAAGAATGTTTACAAAGGCATTCGGCAGTCACATTCCCGTAGACCCAGTGTCTGCAAGCACCCTCGAGTATTTACAGTCGCTACTCGTCTGAATCCACCTTAATATACTCCCGTGCCGAAGGCTCCCCTGCTGAAGCCCGGGTCACCCAAAAGTTTAGCCAGTCCTCGGCCCATCCCCAATGCCAAAGATGCCACCGAGTCACAAGGTCAGCAACTAGTAACCGGTCCCTATCAAGCAGCTGCCCGAGGCAAAACAGTACAGGCAATCGGAACATGGGGGAAATTTCTATTGTATTCATAAAAGGGGGACCATACGGCGCCAGCATACAAGAAAAGCACATACACCGCAATGCACTCCTACATTCTAAACCCCGGCATCATGCCTGTGGGTTTGTGCCCGGCCCCGAGGTGGCGGCACCATCTTCGTTGCGCTGGGGAACTTCATCAAGCCATTGGCCCAAGTTCCCCTCACCGTGCAGGGTCCGTCGTAGCGCTACCTTCGCCGCCGCCTCTCCGATGTAGCCCCAGATCCGGTCTTGGAAGGCCTGGACGGTGTCGCGGACGGCGTGCACGGCGTCCGACATCACCCCGGCCCCGGCTGGCATCTCTAGCTGGGGGTCGGCCAACTCGTCGACGTGCTGGCAGCCTCAGTGCCGAAGCAGCGCGAAGGCTAAGCGCGAGGTCACGGAGGAGCAGTGGTTACCGAAGGCCTTGGTAGTGCTGAGAGTGAGGTCGGAAGCTTCTCCAATTCGAGGGAGCGTTCGCGACAAGTCTTCAGGACCGAAGACGCGAGGCGACACATCAACGGAGAGGTCTTCGAGGGCGCCTTCCAGAGCCAGCATGGCGTCCCACGCCACCACCGAGGCATCGCCCAATGCCCGGTCCTTCTCCCCAAGGGACGCGGTGAGGCGACCCTTCTCCTCCTCCAGCACGACGATCTGCTAGAGAAAGCTGTCGCGTTCCTCGGTGGCCGCGCGCTGTGCCTCCGCCACAAGCGCTTGAGCCTTCGAGATCGCCTTGGCGCCCTCCGTCTTCAGGAGTTGGATGCGATTGTCCTGGACGGAGTAGGCACCTTCGGCTGTGTAGGGCCTCCTCGGCAGCCTGCAACCGATCTTCTAACGCCTCCTGCTCGCGGGCGCATGCCGCTTGCAAAGCGCGAGAAAGGGCGAGCGTTTGCGTAACACACTCGTTAGCAAAATTCCTAAATTATAGCAGTATCATCGAAGTCAAACGCTCACCCTCATCTCCGAGGCCTCCAACGCGCCCTCCAGGAGCTCCGGCTCACACGCTAGCAGTGCCTGGTGATCCAAGCCGGCGACCATGCTCTCCGCGGCCCCCTGCCAGGCCCGCAGCATCTCTGGTCGAGGGACTAAGTCCGCCAACGTCGATCGTGTGTCCTCTACGGTGACAATTCCTAGGTCGCCGACTGTCGATGCCACCCCCGGAACATCCCCGTCCCTCGAGGGTTGCTCATGGCCGGGGAATCGTTCCTCGACTAATGGTGAAAGACACCGGTCAGCGAGCTCTAGGGTAGCCTCGCACGATAGTACGGAGGAATCGAACTTACCCTCGGTGTCAACCGGTGGGGCCCGTTGGGGTGTCCCCTCGGCCTCACAAGGAGCCACGAGAACACCAGTACTGCCTGGGGCGGCCGGTTCCTTGGGATAGATGGCCTACAAGCAAGATGAGGCGGAGTCAACTTAAAAAAAATCCCAACACTTACGAGGACACGGACGGGCGAACACCGTCCGCCGAAGGCCTCCAGCCTAGACGCGCCACCCATCGGCAAGTAGTATCACGCCGTACATGACGAACTCCTCGGCGAGGTCGCGCATGTTGAAGCGGGCTGTGATCCACAAGCCTCCGCACTCTCCGCCTGTCCTCGTCGTCGATCGGCGTGCTTGGTGAGGTATTGAATGACACAGGCCGGCCCGTGCACTCGAGGCCGCTGCCGCTCGCCATGCGGTGGTAGAACCACTGTTTCATCTAGTTCGGTTCCCACTTTGTCCGGGTCGAGTTGGCAGGGAAAATCTTCCCACGCTGCGACCGCAGGACGAAGTTGACGCTACCGAAGTTGGAAAATGTCCCCCCTTCCAGCTTCTTTGGCTGGTACCGTGCGTCATGAAGGAACGTGAACAGCGAGGCGCTAGGCCAGCACGCCTCCATATGCAGCGCCTAGCTAGCTGTAGACGGCAAGCCGGGCTATCGCGTTCAGAGTCAACTGCGCCAGCTCTAGCCCGAAAGTCCGCAAGACATCGCTGACGATCATGGCTGCCGGGATTCGAAGAGTGGCTTCAAAATAAGTGACGAAGACAATCGCCTCCAACTTCTCCAAGTGTGGCTCCGTCTCATCGCTGGCGAGCAGGCGCACCTCGCGGCGGTCGGACAGCTTCCCTTCACGCAACAGAATTCGGATCGTCTCCTCCATCACGAGAGTCGGGCCCAAGACGCGGGAGCAAGGACCCTCCACCTTCTCTGTCACCACCCACCGCTTGTCCATCAGCGATGGCTCGCACCCCTAGGGCGTCACCGCCGGCCCGGTGAGCACGTTCTTCTCCACGGGCCATTGTCCTCCGGGAACTAAACGGCGACGAGCACACCACGACAGCAAAGGAGGCAAGAGCACATTGCGTAAGAGAGAGCAACGAGGCAAGAGGTGTGCAAAGGAGAGCGCCGGCGTCGTGCCGAAAGGGGTATTTAAAGCCCCCTTTACCCCCACATCGCCGGTAAGCGTAACCAGCGGAAGACGAACCGCTCGCCTCCCCCACGATTGGGAAGCGTAACCGGTGGAAGCCGAAGTGGCGCAGCTACCCACGCGAACCCCACCCTGTCAGAAACCAACGCACGACCGCAGTCGTGACCGCCCGACAATGCACGACGCGCCAATCCCGCGCTGCCACGCGCCCCGCCCCATCGGGACGAAGCGCGCGGTTGCAGTCGTGTGGCAGCCTGACAGCGCACGACGTGCCAATCATGTCTTACCACGCGTCCACTCCCTCGGGAATGAATGCAAGTCGCACGACGTGGCCCACCTTCCATCGTGCGGCAGTGGTCGACGCGCTTCTCGGGGCTATCAATGCAATGTTAGCAGGCCATTAACCAGTCACTCTAACTTTGACTTCGGTGTAGACTACGCCTCCGCGGAGTGACTCCGACTTCGACTTCGGCTTCGACCCCGCGAGGCGGCTCTGCCACCAACTTCGACTCGACGACGGAACACGTCGCACTATGAGCGTGATAAAGCAACATCGTTGAGCCACCTGGCTGCGCCTTGACTACGAGTGTACATGGCGAAACCGAAGACCACCTCAACTTCGAGCCCGCGGGATGACTCCGACGCCTACTCCGACCCCACGTCCGCGGAGTTCAGTCGATCCTCCGACTCGGCCTCGCACACAAGGGACTCGGCTTCATCTTGATAAAACCGCCTCGACACGTGGAATCCGGAGACGTGCAAATGTCGGTGTGATCCATAGTGCCATCAATACACCGTCCTTGAGCCACAGGGTACCACGTGGCCCTCCAATCTCTGCTCCGCACGATGACCCCGGAGCCCGCGTCGATGCCACGCCCGCGGGCCAAAGCGGTCCCTCGACTCGGCCTCGCCAGGATGAACTAGCTCCGCGGCAAGCATACACCTCGCGATCGGAAGATGCCTTCAGCAGAGCACCAACCGACGGGCATCCACCCGTCCGCGCTCCCCCTCAATCGGGAAGCGCGACCGGCCATTGTGATAGGTTTTGACTGAACTCTCATAAATGGGCCTCCTTTAGTTCCTCACCGCTCTTTGTTGTCAGAGAACACACTCGAACTAAAGCAGACCTATTTCTAAGGGCAAGATCACCCTAGCCATGTCCGGATGCGCCACACGCGGGAACACAACGCGGTTGACGGAAGTGCAATCAGCGATAAGCCTTCACCAAGTACCCAAAAATAGGCCTCCTTCAGTTCATCAACATCCTCCAAATCGCGCTATCGGCGCCAAGTCCGCCACGAAACAGTTCCATCGCAGAATGTGGATAAACTGAAGAGGCCCATTTTTGGGGAACATCATCATCTCAGTCGTACCCAGCTACAGACCACAGGCAGCGACGACGCTGCGGCACTAGCAGCATATATATACCCATTCCTCCTCAGTTGGGAAGTTCAACCGGCGGGAGGAGAAGCATCACAAGGGCATGTGACCATGACGCCTCAAATCCCATGGCGCGCCAATCATGTCTTGCCACGCATCCGCCCCCTCAGGAGCAGACGCACGACTGTTGTCGTACGGCCGCCTGGTATGGTACAATTCCCGTCACGCACTAGGGGACGGCACGATTTTCGGGGTCATCAATGCATTGGCGGTGGGCCATTAGCTATTCACTCTGGTGGCGACGTCGGCATCAACTCTGCCTCTAGGAATGACTCCGACTTTCACTTACCATCGGAGCTACGTAACGTCGGAGCCCACCACCACCACTTCGAGCCTGTACGACGACTCCGGAGCCCGCTTCGACTCCACGTCCCCGGGTCGAAGGACCAGCTCCGTTCATGGCGTACACCTCACAACTGGAGGACGCCTTCGGTAGCAACTTCCGCCTCGTGTCGATGCCATCAGGACGTGCTGCGCTAGCAAGATCCAGTTTTGTCCAACGTCTTAGAACGTCACAGGCCGCAAGGACGGAGGGGGGCCAAAGGACTCGGCAACATGGTTTTGGCCCGTGAAGCTCTTCACCATGAGAGGCTCCTGTTGTAGGGGTGGCCCCCACCTAAGCCCAGCCGGCCTGTTAGGAGGTTGTAAAGCCCAAAATGAGACATGTATATAGCATAACTGCCCTTCGAGAGGGATACTTGGGTGTAAGGTCATATCTGTAAAATGCTCCCCATGTGAATATATAAGCCATCCAGGCCATGGGGAAAGCCCCCAAGCATTGCTCACCTAATTCTCCACTACCACAGTACTATCTCTCTATTTGGTCTGTAACCACAACAAATAGAACACAAGGAAGTCCACCCGTTCCCCTCCCTCCGCCAGCAAATGGACCTGATTGGGCTCAAATGATGGCAAACCAGAATCAGCTTTTTCATCTACTGGTGCAGACTATCAACAACCCTGCACAACCTGCTCCGCTAGTACCATTGAGTAACTAGCACTATGCCATCGCTATGAGTCCTGTACAGTGACGGATTCAAGAATAAAATATAGCTAAGGAGAAGTCGGAAACGTAAAGCAAAAAAGTATTACCCAAAAACAAAATAATCTATGATCAAACTACGTTGCAATCATACTAATAAGAGCATGTGACACAAAATAAAAGCAACAACTACAATTCGCATGTAAACATATATAGATAATGGTAGGACTTTAAAAAATTCCTCACCAATGAATCTTAATCCACAGTTGTAGATGTGCCGTAGAAGAAGCAACATGTTAATTGTGAAAGATAAATGGATTATTAGTATCACAAATCAGTCTGCAGTTATAGCATTGTTTATTAAACTTTAAACTGGTAAAGTGATTAGTGATGGACGGCTCAGGGTACGACAAAGCTACAATGTAATTAACTTGCACATAGCAATAATGTATATTATGCTCAATCAGTGTTTTACAGTCTCTACAAACAATCAGTGTTTTACAGTAGGATATTTCCCCTGCCGTCTCTCAAATAGTTAATTAGTAAAAAATGGTAAAATATTTGCAGAATTCCCATTCTTGAACTACTTGCATTCTGATAAGAATGAGCAGTGTCCTAGTAAAGATTAAGCTTGGAAGATGTGAGTAACATCTAACATCCAGCAATGACAATTGAAGCGCAAATTCTAAAAAAGCACCCCTAGAATATATTTGGAACTTAACCGTATGACGTATGTGATTTATCAAAATGCTCTCACCAACTGATGAAAGGCGGCCGGTGCCATCATCAAGCGTGAAGGACACATCCGTCGTCCGCTCCGCCTTGCCGTTCACCACCCCATAAGCGTGCGCGCGCGCACAAACACCGTAAGGAGAGGAAACAAAGGAATAATTCTTGGCGAACATAGGAAAACTGAGGAAAAGCAGAAGGTGCAGACGTTAGCTGACCTTGAGACAAAAAGGAAGCAGCCCGCCGCCGGTCATTTGAATTGTTCGTACTTGACCTCAGAGTCAAGTCAACAACGTTATGTTAATATTACTACAGGCGGCTGTAAGAATTGAGTATTAGGGCTTTTTTTCAATGGTTTATAGTTTATAGCTGTAGTTTAAAGTTTTTTGTTGTTCATGTGAGATAGTATGGAGTAAAAAAACTTACGTATAGTTTTAACTGATATAAACGGAATTATTATAGTATATACTATAATTAATTTATAGACTCTATATTAAAAATACTTTATTTAAAAATTAATTGTTGTAGAAAAATTAAGAAGTAGTTTTTATAAGCTGTAAAGAAGAGAACAATTACTTGGCTGGGATGCGCCGCGTGATTTTAAAATACTACCTCGGATTACAGAAGAGTGACGTAAGAGATGTGATAAAAATTCCTAAGGCCTTTATTAAGTGGGCAAGTGGACCGACAGGTTAGCCCGATTCGTACTTGCCCTCAGAGTCAAGTCAACAACGTTATGTTAATATTACTACAGGCGGCTGTAAGAATTGAGTATTACTTGGCTGGGAAGCACCGCATGATCTTAAAAATACTTCCTCCGATTACGAAACAGTGAGGTAAGAGATGTCTAGAGCTGGGAGGGTGCCGTGCCCGGATCTGCCATACTTCGTACCGCATTGTGTTGTGTCAATTCGGTCTAGTTATCTAACTATATTGTATTGTGCCGGTCTGTCTTATC
Source organism: Dendrocalamus latiflorus (assembly GCA_017311315.1). Classification (NCBI taxonomy): domain Eukaryota; kingdom Viridiplantae; phylum Streptophyta; class Magnoliopsida; order Poales; family Poaceae; genus Dendrocalamus; species Dendrocalamus latiflorus. The sequence goes on from CM029627.1 coordinate 43,716,087, forward strand.
TTCAGCTAGACCTAAGTACGGCCTAAAGTCTGTCGTATCAGCGTTTGTGCCATGCTAGCCCAAGCTCAATAGAGTTTTTTGTACGATTAATCTATTTTTTATTCAAAAATACAGAAATATATCCGTGACAACATTTTTTACACAAATAGCCTATTTCTGTAAAAAAAAATTCCCCGCGGGTATATTTCTGTAATTTCAAATAACAAATTGAATATTCGTACAAAAAATTCAGCCCAACACGAACTAACAATACACGACGAAGGCGGTGGGGACGATAGTGGCAGCGGTTGCAATCTTCCTTTCTCTCGTACCCGCCTCGTTAAAAACTAGTTGAAATTGAATTAATTGATAAAAATATAGGCACGCAATGATATAAATATTTTGAGAAAAAGTGGAATTTCCTTGATATTTTAAAAATACAATGCTAGTGCCTCGTTAAAAACCTTATGCCCTAGAATGGGGTTCCTCGAGTAAGGAAAAGAGTATAGTAATAGTAACAATATATGTACACACTAATTATAACAACATACATACATAGTATCTACTCATCAATATCTAGGTCGTTCATGCGTTTGAGGTCAACGTACGCCTATACGATTTCAGGATCCTCCAGTTGATGCTGTTGCAGCTCTTTGGCTAATTCCTAGTCTTTTGCATATGTGATTGCCTCCACCATTCTGGGTGTGAGATGATCTCCTTTCTTTGATTATTCTCCCTACCATGCTGAATGTCGCTTCTGAAGAGACGGTGAACACCGGCACCAAGAGAATATCCCATGCAAAATGTGGCAGCACAGGAAATATCCGCTTGTTGTTCTTCCACCACTCGAGCAAGTAATAAGAGAAGAGAAGTGAATTATAGGCATTGCTCTTCTGAACGTTACTCTCCCGAAGACCCGAATGTTGTGCTCGAACATTACTTCTCTAACTGTTGGGTGCAGCTTTCTACTCCATGTGCTCAGCTTTATTCTCCAACTTTACTTCTCTGAACATTACTCTCCAACTTTATTCTCTTGAGTCTTGAGTTTGACTCTCGGTCTCTCTCTCTCCGTCAGCTTCGCCGCTTCGGCTCCCTCTCTCTATCTCTCTCTCTCGCAGAGCCGCAGACGGCAGATACCCCCCTCGGCCCCTCCCACCCCTGAGTCCCCTCCCAATCCGACGAGCGCCCACTCTGATGAGGACATCCCTTCCATGGATACAACTCATCCACACCAAGTGTTGCAAGGACCACTTACTCGAGCTCGTGCTCGTCAACTTAATTACCAGGTGAACTCATTCCTAGGTTCATATGTTACTGAGAATAGACTGCTACCTAATGCAAGTGATTTAATTGTGCTTAGGAACTTGGGAAAGATGAAGGAAAGGGAGATGGAGTCATGGACATGCATGGAAGGAATAACGGAGGTCACCACGTCACTTCGGGACCAAGTCAAGCACGAATTCGAGTTGGACACGTTCTGGAATCAGATTCGGACTGCTGCGATGGTACCAAGTTCAAACGGGCATAACTTCCTCATATGGACTCCGTTTGGGACGTTATTGTACTTCATGGAAAGCTTATGAAGTCTACTTTCCAACGGATCCAGCCTTATCTCCAAATTCCATCTGAGCCGGCCGTAATCATCAAAATAGTCCACATTCCTTTCTGAGTCAGAGTCAAAAAAGGTGCTGCGCCACCACCACTTGGGCCCATGGGCCTTGTAACCCTAGGGCGCGCACTTGGACGCCACCCCTGGTCATTCTCCCTATATAGGAGCCGCCGCCTCCTTTGCTAGGACTTGGATTTCGTTGAGTTTAGGTTTAGCCATTGTGCAAACTTTTGTTCTTCAGTTGTGTCGGACGACCACCTGTCAAGACATCTTCGGAATCCCATCTTTGTTATTCGCAGTACAATTTATGCTTCATTCATATCCGTAATATCAGATTGCCTACATCTTATTCTTGCTAGTTCTTCGATTGCTCGCAGGGATTGAACTTCGTGTTCAGGTTGATCGCGCTTCCAGCGAGGTCAATAACATCTCAGAGTTGGTTCAGCGATTGCTAAGGCGCAAGTGTCGTCGTACGGCTGTAGTTGGATCGTGAGGATCATCTCCACTGAAATCGATAGTTATCAATCTCATCGAAAGATCGGGCACCTCGTCTCCATCAAGTGGTATCAAAGCCCAAGGTTGCTTGGTGAGAATTTCCAATTTACCATAGATTAGATTGTTTTTCCTTACCTAGAGTACACAAAAACAAAAAAATAGCAGTAGATCAATCTGTCCAAACCAGTCTTAGCCTCGCAATTTTTCTTTTCAGTACATTGCATTCACTACACCACAACACCAAAATACCGTCAGATGTCTGTCGCTAAAAATGTATAATTACCGATGGACAGTTAGACGATAAAAGTTGGTGACAAATCGTCAGTCGGTAATCCTACCTTTGCCGATTGACTGTCTATCGGTATATCTATTTACATTAGGCGTTGAACTGTCAGTCGGTAATTCATGCTATATACGTTGAACCGTCTGTCGGTATAGATGACCAGAGCCCTCGCGCGCGAATTGTAATGGGCCCAACCCACCTACAACATCAAAACCCTAGGAAATGAAACCCTTGCCACTGCCAACCTTCTCTTTCCCTCGTCTCTCGCCACACCGCCCGCCAAAACAACGCACGGGCCGCCAAATTTCCTCACCCTCGCCCGCGCCGGCCCTCCATCAATCCACCCCCAAATCTCACAAATCCGCCTCCACTCCACGAGCCCAAGCACAGGCCGCCGCTCTTATCATCTAGGCCTCAGCGCGCCTCAAGCCGCCGCCTCGAGGAGCAGGCTGCCGCCTCAGGCCATTGCTCTGCAGCATCAGGCTCTGCGTGCCTCAGGTTGTCGCTCAGCTGTCCAGCCTCAGCATGCCTCCAACCAGCGGCCCAGAGGAGCAGCCTCAGCGCCCTGCAGCCTCATGCCAACTTTGGTTGCCGCGCCGCCGAGGAGCGGGCCGCCGCCTCGTCTCCACGACAAGCAGACTGTCGCCTCGTCTCCATGACAAGCAGACTGCTGCCTCCTCGACCTGCCACTTCCCTGCCCCGACAAGGACAGGCTGCCGCTGCCCAGAGGACGCCCCAAATCTGTTGAGTTCCAAGCACTCCGGATCTCGACCAGTGAGGTAAAGTTGACTCAAATCCCTCTCTATACCAGATCCCCCAATTATTTGCATGTGATTTCCTTATAAAATTATCTGCAATGATGGCTTTTGGGAAGGTGAACTGGTGCTGCGTCTAATAGTGTTCGGCAAACATCAGACTTATGCTACTAATCTTTTTTTTTTGCATATATGCATCTGCAGATTTTTGGAGCTATTCAGTTTCAGGAGCAGTATGTTGTTCAACTTTTCTAGAGTTCATGTTCAAAATATAATGCCTTCAATCTGCAGTAGCCTTGCCATTTGGTTATTCACCTATTGGTGGCCTTTGGTATTTTCTTGGGTTATTCAGTAGCAGACTACTTTGATGCGATATCTGTTGGATTCTTGTTTAGAATTTTGCTTGGAGAATTACCTGAACAGCACTATCGTAATTCAACTTCTGTGCAGTGGTACCAATAGTGGTGCCAGAGTGTTTTTTTCTTCTATGTAAAATAAATTTTGTCTTGTTTAACTAAGAAGCAACTTTTTATTGAGTGTAAGTTCATTTAAATTTGCAACTTATAGTGATCTATTTTGCTAAATTATATGTGCTGCTATGTCCTTTTATGCTCCATTTAGTTTGCATTTGCATCTTGTTAAAACTATGTTTGAGATGCTTGCCTGACTTTTGTGGCTGCACAGCAACCTCCTTGCCCCCTCATTTGGTGATCTGTTGATTGACCTTGCCAACTCAGTGAAGGCTCATATTACAGGCCAAGGTAAAAAAATCTATTTTCAGTAGTGTATTATTCATGATGCATAGGATGGATTTTATTTTATACAAAACTGGCTCTGTTTAGGTAGGATCTCTAAAATTTATGTACTAAGAACTTGTGGTTAGAGTTGTTTAACTGTAGTAATTTAGTGAATTTGAAAAGCTCACGTGTAATGATGGTTATGTCTTGTGAAAATTTCTCATGTATGCAGTTTAAAAAATCGATGATGACAATCTTCAGCCAAAAAACTGATGTGAGATACATGCAGTTTCATTACTATATCTGCCAAAAACTTGTGGTTGGTTTGTATGTTCTAATATGAAATAATCTCAGAATGTATATGTTCAGTTGCATGGCCATATAGGAAGCAAATAATCTCAGGATGTATATGTTAAACAAACACTACTACACAAGTACAGTTGGGCTGTTGGCTCCATTTCTTGATAATATATATACTACTTTTGCAGGAGCAGAATTTGTAGCTGCAAGCATTTGAAGTTTGTCTGGACACCTACAGTTGGGTGAAGGAGCTTGAGTAACGGTATGGTTCTGTTTCTCGAGTTCTTATGCCGTGTTGTCAGTTTTCTTCTAAGCTTGTGATATGCTGATTGGTTGCACTCTCTATGAAAGGATATATTCTTAGCGCAGTTTGATCTCCCTGTAAAGGCGTATGGATAAAACATGGATCAATAATGAGCCTAGGTACAACACAACTACTTTTGAAATGTTAAAAGTGTTTTGTAGTTAACATGAGATTTTACATAATATATTGCATGTAGGCACACAAAGAAATATTTACAAGGAGTGAACGGTTTCCTAGCTTATGCATTTAGAAATTCAGCAGTAGGGGACAAGATATTATGCCCTTGCAGAAAATGTGTTAACTCGTTTTGGAGAGAGGAAAGTGATGTACGTGAGCACTTGATATGTGGTGGGTTTATAAAAGGGTACACAACATGGAATTTACATGGAGAAGCAAGTACCTCTGATGAGAATCATGGAAATATTGATGGTGCTGATCTTATGGAAGAGTCCAATGAAGAAGATGAAATATCTGAATTGCTTAGAGACTTAGCTTGTGGTTTAGATGATAGAGGGGATTTTGAAGACAACAGTTATGTTCAGCCTAGTGATGAACTACGTGCCCTTCAGAAGTTGGTAGAAGCCAATAGTCAAGAGTTGTACCCTACTTGCAAGAAGTATACAAAACTGCGTTTCCTAATTAGATTGCTTCTCATCAAACTCCTTGGAGGCTGGACTGATAAAAGTTTTGACCTTCTACTTAATCTACTAAATGATGCATTACCTAAGGGTTCAGCACTACCTAGAAACTTCTATGAATCTAAGAAATTGATTAAGTCCATAGGACTTGGGTACATTAGCATTCATGCTTGTGAAAATGATTGCATTCTCTATTGGAAGGAGCATGAAAAATCTGATTCATGTCCAAAATGTAAGGTTTCACGGTGGAAATCAGCTAGGGAGAGTTTAGATGGGAAACATGTATATAAGGTTCCTAAGAAGGTTCTTCGCTATTTCCCAATAAAGAAGAGGCTCCAAAGATTATTTCTGTCTTCTAAAACAGCAAGTCTAACAAGATGGCATGATGAGGAGAGAACAAGAGATAGTGTTCTTAGGCATCCTGCAGATTCTCCTCTATGGCAAGACTTTGATGTTAAACATCCAGAGTTTGCTTCGGATAGCCGCAATATCCGTCTTGCATTCGCCACCGATGGTTTTAATCCATATAGGACACAGAATGTTAGCTATAGCATTTGGCCTGGTATATGTATTCCCTATAATTTTCCACCTTCAATGTGCATGAAGCAATCAAATTTCATCCTTTCTTTGTTGATTCGCTGGGCGGCATGCTCCTGGTAGTGATATGGATGTTTACTACCAGCCACATGTTTATGATTTGTTAGATATGTTTGAAAATGGAGTCAAAACTTATGATGCTTCAAAGGGTGAGCACTTCCAATTGCGTGCAGCAATATTGTGGACAATTACTGATTTCCCCGGTCTAGGCTATGCATCCGATTGTGTCACATCTGGTGAACCAGCATGTCCTAATTGCCACTCTTATACATGTTCACTTAGACTAGGCAATGGCAGCAAGACTTGCTATATGGGTCATCGTAGGTTCTTGCCTGAAAAACACCCATTCAGGTTCGATGTCCATAAATTTGGTTCAACTGAACTTAGGACAGCACCTACTCCTCTTTCTGGAGATGAAATTTTGGAGTGTACTAAAGATATTGTTACAGTTTTTGGCAAGGATCCATCTAGAAAGAAACCAGTAAGCAAGAGACGCAAGGCAGGGGAGCCATTAGTCATTTTCAAAAGGAGATCTATTTGGTTCAAACTTCCATATTGGAAAGATTTGATGATGCGGCATAATTTTGATGTCATGCACATAGGGAAAAATGTGTACGAGAACTTTGTTAATACATTCTTGGGTACTGATGGGAAATCTAAGGATAACCTGAATTCTCGTTTAGACCTTCAAGCTCTAGGTATTAGAAGTGATCTCCACCCTGTTGAACTTGAAGACCAATTTTATTTACCGCCTGCACCATATTCAATGAGTCTTGATGAGAAGAGATTATTTTGTGAAGTACTAAAAGGGGTAAAGTTTCCTGCTGGTTATGCATCTGATATACGACCCAATGTTCATGTTAGTGAGAGAAAGGTGTTTGGTCTTAAGAGTCATGAGTGCCACATTGTTCTACAACAGTTACTACCGCTTGCTGTGAGGAAAATATTGCCAGAAGTAGTTAGTGCTGCAGTGATTCGTGTTAGTCATTTTTTCAAGAAGATTTGTGCACCAGTTTTTCGGATAAGTGATATGGATAGTCTAGAGGCTGATATAGCTGAAATTTTAAGCCTTGTGGAGACTATATTCCTTCCTTCATTTTTTGACATTATGGTACATTTGATGGTTCATCTTCCTGCCCAAGCAAGAATTGCTGGTCCAGTACATTTTCGTAGCATGTGGCCTGTTGAGAGGTAATTTCTGTAGGCACAGTGAAGCATAAGAAAAAAATAGTACCTATTATTTTTACAGCATTATGAGCCAATTATATATGTGTATAGGTTTCTGATGAGATGTAAGGGTGATGTTCGTACAAAAAGCCATCCGAAGGGATCAATTATGGAGGGTTCTTTGTTTTATGATAGCCTTACGCTATGTGCCCGATATTTACATGATGAGACTCAATTTAGCCGGCGACTTAGAAGTGATGAAGGGCAACAAACAGAAATTTGCAACACAACTCCTTTCTTTCATAGCAATGGTCGGTGTCTAGCCGGGAAGTGCACAGTGACTTTAGATCACAAGACTTGGCTTCAAGCACATAGATATGTTTTGTTCAACTATGTCAACATAGGACCTTACTTGGAGTAAGTTCTCTATTCACTTCACACAACATGTATTATTTTCCTTGCATGGTAAATTGATAAATTGTCCTTTGCAGCAAGCATGCTCGCTATCTATCATCAATTGGTCTTCGAAACAAACGAGATATCAACCGAATGCAGCATGAATCCTTCCATGAGTGGTTTAGGTTGCATGTAAGTAGGAAGATAACATAAAAACATGTGTTTTTAGATGAACTTGACATCTACCTTAATGATAGTATTTCATACTAATCACAGGTGGAAGAAATGTGTGAGGAAGTACTAGATGAGATTCAAATTTTAGCTAAGGCACCAATGATGATTGCACGAAAGTATAGTAGCTACACAATGAATGGATTTGATTTTCACACTGAATCCTATGATGTGGGTAGGTCTATCCAAAATAGTGGGGTTGCTCTAGTTGCAGAGTCAGCATGCTTTGAAAGGGGAAACAATGATAGAATCATAGTAGGAAACAAGACTTATTATGGTATTATACAGGAGATTGTTGAATTGAACTATGAAAATAAAGGAAATGTGGTTCTTTTCAAGTGTGCTTGGGTAGACAACAGAGTGCAAGACAAATGGGTAAAAACTGATCAATTCGGGGTCACTACTATGAACTTTAAGCATTTATTCAATACAAGTGAAAAAGTATCCGATGAACCTTTCATACTAGCATCACAGGCAGTTCAAGTCTTCTATGTTCCTGACCCAGTTGATACTGAGTGGGTTTCTGTTCTTCAGTCTAAACCAAGAGACTTCTATGACATGGATAATTTGGAGAGTGAGCACTTAGATAGTGGCAATGGGCTAGTTGTGCCATTGCCTGATCTAAATGCCAATGTGACTGTGGATGTTGTTAATGGGTTTGCCCCTGCTGTTAGAACGGAGATAGATGGTATAATTGTTGATCCAAAAAAGTATAAAAAAAATCTAAGAAGTAAGTGTTCTTTGCAAATTGTGTCTGCTACTGATTACATGCAAAATCTTTTCCCTTTTACATTACTGGTTATAGAAGCACAGTTTGCTAATTTTTCTGTACTTTTTAGGAGGAAAAAATGTCCCTAAGAAGAAATAATATGGATGCCCACATTAATGATGATGAGCAACAACGCCAGGCAAACATTGCAAGAAACTTAGAGCAGCTGCAATCTTTCCAGATTCCTACTATGAACACTGTGGTACAGCCTTGTCCACCTAAGAAAAGAACAAAGGTGAGCCTAGTCAGCCTAATCTCCTCCTATGAACACCAAGGACAACAGCTTGAATATTTCTAAACACTAATCCCTGCTGTCATGTGATCTTTTTTTTTAGAAAACTCATCATACAAGTCATGCACCCATTGACGGTCATAATTTGCGACCAAGGCCACAGAAAAATAATGTTGACACTGCAAATGAGCAGATTGTGGATGACCCTGACTATGAACCAACCGGAGACTTCTTATGCGATAACGAAGGTCGTATTGTAGCCTTTTGTTGTAGCATAAATAGTTTATTATGATAGATTCTGTTTTCACATTCAAAAATAATTTCTACAGATTTGCTTGGTGGTACACAAAAGAAGAGGAATGGAAGGGGCATCACCAAAATGAATGACATATTCTCAAGGACTACCGACATGCCTAAAATCAAAATAACACTGAATGAATTTGGGCAGCCCGTTGGAGAAAATGCTAGGAAGCTTTCTAGTGTCATTGGGTGTCAAGTGAGAAAGAAATTATCGGTTGGATGTGATGACTGGAGCCCCTCCCCTCCCCTGGTCACCTCCCCCGAACCCCCCAGCTACCTCCCTCTCCTGCCCCAGCCACCTCCATCTCCGTCGCCCGGTTTATTTCTTCCTTAGCCGAGGTGGGAGGCGGCGTGGCGCGGGAGGGCGAGCAATGCGGGAGGCGGGAGGTTGTGCAGGAGGTGGAGCAACACCAAGGCGGGAAGCAGCGCAGGAGGCCCGAGGTGATGCAAAGGCGGGAGGTGATGAGACGATGAGTTGGGATGTGGGAGCCAGCAAGGTGGCGACCCCGAGGCCGCGAGGCGGAAGCTAGCGTAGCGGCCGTGTGACATCACTTCTTTAGATACACACAACACTCCTCCACTTGACATTCAAGGACCAATCACTAGAGCTCGCGCCCGACAATTGAATTTACAGGTGAGCTCGTTCCTAAGTACTTCTTTTTGTTCACTTGAGAATCGATTGCTACCTAATGATTTAATTATGATTAGGAACCATGGAGAGGACCTAGAAGTACTTGGAGAAGGACTACGAGGCGCACAAGTCCAGCAAAGGCGGTCGAATCATGTTGGATGCCCAACTCAAACCGACTTCGAATCCAATTCGGAGTCCAGGACCAGGCCGCACTAAAACAGACGCCCAGATCGCATCCGGACTCCGTGTTGGACGTTCTACATATGTATGGAAAGCTGAGAAGACTACCTTTCCAATGGCTCTGGTCCCATGTCAAAATTCCTTCTGAGTCAACGGGAATCGTCGAAACAAGTGGGCATTTAGAATCTGTCAGGGTGTTGCGCCACTGTCTTTTGGGCCTTTCGACTTTGTATCGTGTTGGAGCCCATTAGGGCGCGTCCAGGGGTTTTACACGCCCCTTAATCCTTTATATCCAGCCGCCACCCCCACCATTAGGGTTGGGTTTTGCTTAGATTAATTCTGTCTTTGAACAGTTTCGCCGTTCATCGGTTTGTGAGACCCCAACTTCGAGTGCTACATCAATACATCCGCAATTCAGTTGTGGTCTTCCTTGTTCTTGCTTGTGTTCTTCGATTCGCAGGTGAGGATTAGCCTTCTTGACGAGGTCAACCGGGCCACGCACGGTTGATAACCTGAGGAGACGTGGTGCTGCGATTGCGGGGTTCGGAACGTGTCGTTCGGAAGCCGGATCGATTTGTGTCGCGCCTCCACCAAATCGAACATATCCAGAACCTGTTGGAAGATCGGGACCCCGTTCCTATCAAGTGGTAATCAGAGCTTCGGGTTTTTCCTTCAGGTTCAAGAATACCCTACCTTTGTTGTTTTTGTTTCATCCTAGAGTCCAAAAAAAGCCCTACAAAAAAATTTTGTAGTCATAGGTTGTTTCCTGTCCTAGATCTTGTTTAGCCTTTTGCATAATTTAATTTCAGAGTCCGTAGTGTTGAGTTTGTGTCCTTAGTCGAGTTGTGTTGCTGGTTTAGATCATGTTTTGTTTCGGGTTATCTTGCTTCCGCTACCTCTCATACAAACCCTAGCCGTCATCCATCGCGTATTCCATCCTCTGTTTTTGTTTTCCCACCCATATCCCACCCTCCGTTTGAGTCATCTGTCGCATCTCGTGATCATCCAGCACCATCCCCCACTTTTCCTCGAGCTTCCGCCCCCAAATTCCACCGATTTCCTCCACCCAATTTCGTTTTCGGCCTCCACAGAAACCATAACTCGAAGGCTCAACTTCAAACGGCCGTAACTTTTGCATACGGACTCGAAATTAGGCAATTTTTTTTGAAATTGGGTGAAATTAAATTTTGCATTCGATAAGTTCGGCGATTTTATTTTCCCCAAATTCGGCCTAGAAAGTGCAGTACTCGAGCTCCGAAATTGAATCACCGAATTTGCAGCACATTCATTATTTTCTGTAGGCCACACCTTACATCAGACTGAGGTGAAACTTTGTGTGGTTCCTATTTCTGTGCTCTGCTCTGTGAAAAAAATACAAAAAAAGACAAAAGAAAAGAAAAATTACGGCTATAGTAGAGGGGAGAGAGAGTGCTATCTGTGGCCGCAAAAAAAACGTGACAGAGCACAGTTTTAGGTGACAGAGCTTCATTTGTTTTGTGCTTATGCTGAAATAAGTTTCTCATTGCCAGGCTATCTTTGTTGCTGTCTTTGCTTTCCTATTCTGGTCTTGCCTCCTTGTTAATCATATCCTTACACTGATATAGGACACATTTAGACCAGCAACTAGGACCAGTGCTTTGGACATTTATTCAGCATTACTATCTGTTATTGATTTGTGTTCCACTAACATATTTGGCCTGCCAAGCTCCATATATCTACTTCCGGATAGCACAGTTTTTTACCCTTGCAATCGTACCCACGCTCGACATAGTATCACGAACCAGCCACCGGTTGTACCACCTGCTGCTTTGGTAAGAACACTTGTAAGAGCTTGGTAAGCCACTTCCTTTGCGGGTTTCCACTGTCCTTACTTTGTAGTTGATAGGGATAATCCTTTTTGTTTCCCTGTTTTTTTTCCACTAACCATGGCAGGAGACGACGAGGACGGGACACCGGTTGATTTCAACGAGTGTGTTAGTCGCGGCCAGCTACAAGCTGCGCTCGACAAACAAAATGCTTCATTCACTGAACTCGGCGCGAGAATGGACACCATCGTTGCCGCCATTGCCCAGTTGAACACCACAGAAGGCATTGAGCGGGTGGAGCGGCGGATGGCTGACCTCACTGGTCGGATGGACACATTGGAGGCACGCCTGCCACCTGTCAATGACGGCCATCATCATGATGAGGACACGGTGTATGATGTGGATGGCAACATTGATCAGCGGGCGACACAAGATGCACGACTACGTCGGCGTCTTCAGCGAAACCGACGTGGTATGGAAGGTAATAACCAGAACCGTCATGGTAACGATGACCCTTTTGCTAAAGTCAAGTTTACCATTCCATCTTTTTCTGGTCTTTATGATGCTGAAAAATATCTTGATTGGGAGATGACGGTAGAGCAAAAGTTTAATTCTCACTTGGTTCCTGAACAACATAGAGTTAGACAAGCTACTAGTGAGTTTAAGGACTTTGCTATTATCTGGTGGAATGAACTGGGTACCATGCGCGTACAACCTGATACATGGGAGCGGTTAAAAGAAGCTATGCGTAATCGTTTTGTTCCTCCCTCATATAAACGTGATTTGAGAAAAAAAAATTGCAGCGCTTAGAACAAGGTGATAGTTCTGTTCAGGACTATTATGCTGAGCTTCAAAAGGGTATGGTGCGTTGTGGGGTTGTTGAGGAAACGGAGGATAAGATTTGTCGTTTCTACGGGGGGTTACGGCGTGAAATTCAGGACATTGTTGATTATAAAGAGTTTACTACTGTCAACCAGTTGTTCCAGCTTGCTATGCTTGTAGAAAAAGAATTGCAGGGACGCAAGGAATCAGCGAAGGCAAGCACCGGACGACCATTCTACACGCCGCGCACGACTACATCGACGGGATTGCCCAAGTCTTCTTCGAGTTTTCGTTCTCCTCAACCACCTGGAGCAGCGCCACCGAAGCCACCCTCCACGACACGCTTTGCAGATTCTGCAAAAAAATCTTTGCAGGTTCCAGCCAAGAGTTCTTCTTCCGTGACTTCAACAGACCGCTCCTCCAACATTCAGTGCCACCGCTGCCATGGGCTTGGTCATGTGCAGAAGAATTGCCCTAGCCAACGGGCATACATCGCCACAGAAGATGGAGGCTACATCAGCACTTCGGATGTCGAGGAGGATGATGATGTTGCTGCTGCCTCGGACGACAATGGCGGTAATGATGACAACCTGGTACTTGGTGGGGCGTCCACAGCGACGCTATGGAGCATCATTGTGCAGCGAGTCCTCAGCACACAGGTACAACAAACCGATAAGCTTCAACGCCATAATTTGTTTCAGACTTTCTTCGCAATCAAGAACCGGTGCGCACGTGTCATCATTGATGGAGGAAGCTGCAACAACTTGGTGAGTTCTGATATGGTCAAGAAGCTTGGCTTGACCACGCGACCGCATCCACATCCATACCATATTCAGTGGTTAAATGACTCTGGAAAAGCTAAGGTAACACAAACATGCCGAGTCCATTTTTCCATTGGTGGTTATGCTGATCATGTTGATTGTGATGTGGTTCCCATGCAAGCATGCTCTCTTTTATTGGGTCGACCTTGAGAATTTGATAATGATGCTTTACACCATAGTAGTAGTAACAAATACACTTTTATGCATAAGGGAAAGAAAGTTACTTTACTGCCTTTGACCCCAGCTGAAATTATAGAGGCCGATAGGGAGAGAGCTGCTCCTGCTAATGATACAAAGGAACATGAAAACTCTGAAAAACAGCAAGTACTCCATTTGAAAAATTCTGTTATGCTTGCCACAAAATCAGACCTTGCTGAAATTGATGATGTTAATGATACATGCTATGCTTTTGTGTGCAAAGATGCTTTATTTTCTCTTGATAATATGCCTTGCACTTTGCCTGCTCCTGTCACTAACCTTTTACAGGAGTTTAGAGATGTTTTCCCTGATGAGATACCTCCAGGACTTCCACCCATTAGAGGGATTGAGCACCAGATTGACTTGATCCCTGGAGCGAGTTTGCCAAACTGTGCGGCGTATAGGACCAATCCCGAAGAGACTAAGGAGATTCAGCGACAAGTCCAAGACCTTTTGGACCGTGGGTACGTACGTGAGAGCCTTAGTCCTTGTGCTGTTCCTGTTCTTTTGGTTCCCAAAAAAGATGGTTCTTGGCGTATGTGTGTAGATTGTAGAGCCATTAACAACATTACTATAAGGTATCGTCATCCTATTCCTAGGCTAGACGACATGCTTGATGAGTTGTGTGGTGCTGTAATTTTCACAAAGATTGACTTGCGTAGTGGATACCACCAAATAAGAATGAAACTTGGCGATGAATGGAAAACTGCTTTTAAAACTAAGTTCGGCTTGTATGAGTGGTTAGTCATGCCTTTTGGTTTAACTAATGCACCTAGCACTTTCATGAGATTAATGAACGAGGTTTTACGTCCTTTCATTGGCAAATTTGTGGTTGTTTACTTTGATGATATCTTGATTTATAGCAAGTCCATGGATGAACATTTGAATCACTTACGTGCTGTTTTTAATGCTTTGAGGGATGCACGTTTGTTTGGTAACCTTGGGAAGTGCACCTTTTGCACGGATCGAGTCTCTTTTCTTGGCTATGTTGTGACTCCACAGGGAATTGAGGTTGATAGAGCCAAGGTGGAGGCGATATGGAGTTGGCCCACGCCCACGACGGTCTCCCAAGTGCGGAGTTTTCTTGGCCTTGCAGGATTTTATCGCCGCTTTGTCAAGGAATTCAGCACCATTGCGACACCATTGATTGAGTTGACAAAGAAGGGCGTCGTGTTCCATTGGGGGCCATCACAAGAGGAGTCCTTTAATCTTTTGAAGGACAAGCTTACACACGCACCATTGCTCCAACTTCCGGATTTTGGTAAGACTTTTGAGCTGGAATGTGATGCTAGCGGAATTGGTATTGGTGGTGTTCTGATGCAAGAAGGCAAACCTGTTGCCTACTTTAGTGAAAAATTTAATGGTCCTGCTCTTAATTATTCCACGTATGATAAAGAATTGTATGCTCTTGTTCGTTCTTTAGAGACGTGGCAACACTATTTATGGCCTAAAGAATTTGTCATTCATTCCGATCATGAATCACTTAAGCATATTCGTAGTCAAACCAATTTGAATCGTAGACATGCTAAGTGGGTTGAATTTATTGAATCTTTTCCTTATGTCATTAAACACAAGAAAGGGAAGGATAATGTGATTGCTGATGCTTTGTCTCGACGCTATACCATGTTGTCTCAACTTGATTGTCGCATTTTTGGTCTTGAACCTATTAAAGCACAATATGTTTTTGATGCTGATTTTAAGGATGTGTTGCTACATTGTAAAGAGGGACAAGCATGGAATAAATTCGTGATCAATGATGAGTTTTTGTTTAGAGCTAACCGCCTATGCATTCCAGTTGGATCTGTTCGTCTTTTGTTGTTGCAGGAGGCGCATGGAGGCGGTTTGATGGGACATTTTGGTGCTAAGAAGACGGAGGACGTTCTGGCCACACACTTCTTTTGGCCAAAGATGAGGCGAGATGTTGAGCGGTTTGTGGCTCGCTGCACTACATGTCAAAAAGCTAAGTCTCACTTGAATCCACATGGTTTATATATGCCTCTTCCTGTTCCTTCTATTCCGTGGGCAGATATTTCTATGGACTTTGTTTTAGGATTGCCTAGGACTAAGAGGGGGAGGGATAGCATTTTTGTTGTTGTGGATCGCTTTTCTAAGATGGCTCATTTTATACTATGTCATAAAACCGATGATGTCGTTCATATTGCTGACCTCTTTTTCAAAGAGATAGTTCGTTTGCATGGTATGCCTTCTACTATTGTTTCAGATCATGATGCCAAGTTCTTGAGTCACTTTTGGCGTACTCTGTGGAACAAGTTGGGTACAAAGTTGTTGTTCTCTACAACATGTCACCCACAAACTGATGGCCAAACCGAGGTGGTGAACCGCACATTGTCTACCATGTTGAGAACTGTTTTGCAGAATAATTTGAAGCTGTGGGAAGAGTGTTTGCCGCATGTTGAGTTCGCATATAATCGAGCGGAACACTCCACCACCAAGGTAAGTCCTTTTCAGGTAGTGTATAGATTCAATCCCCGTGCTCCTCTTGATATTTTACCGTTGCCTACTAGTGAGAGAATTCATAATGATGCTAAGGAGCGTGCTGATTTTATTGTCAAAATGCATGAGACTACTAAAGCAAACATTGAAAAGATGAATGAAAAATATAGGATTGCTGGTAGTAAAGGTAGAAAGGCAGTTAAACTTGAACCGGGTGATTTTGTTTGGTTGCACTTGAGAAAGGATAGATTTCCTGAGTTAAGAAAGTCAAAATTGATGCCTCGAGCTGCTGGTCCTTTTAAGATAATTGAGAAGATAAATGATAATGCATATAAACTTGAGTTGCCTCCCGAGTTTGGGGTTAGTCCCACCTTTAACATTTCAGATTTGAAGCCATACTTGGGAGAAGAAGATGAGGCTGAGTTGAGGACAACTCCGCTTCAAGAGGGGGAGGATGATGAGGACATCACTTCTTCGGATACACACAACACTCCTCCACTTGACATTCAAGGACCAATCACTAGAGCTCGCGCCCGACAATCGAATTTACAGGTGAGCTCGTTCCTAAGTACTTCTTTTTGTTCACTTGAGAATCGATTGCTACCTAATGATTTAATTATGATTAGGAACCATGGAGAGGACCTAGAAGTACTTGGAGAAGGACTACGAGGCGCACAAGTCCAGCAAAGACGGTCGAATCATGTTGGATGCCCAACTCAAACCGACTTCGAATCCAATTCGGAGTCCAGGACCAAGCCGCACTAAAACGGACGCCCAGATCGCATCCGGACTCCGTTTTGGACGTTCTACATATGTATGGAAAGCTGAGAAGACTACCTTTCCAATGGCTCTGGTCCCATGTCAAAATGCCTTCTGAGTCAATGGGAATCGTCGAAACAAGTGGGCATTCAGAATCTGTCAGGGTGTTGCGCCACTGTCTTTTGGGCCTTTCGGCTTTGTATCGTGTTGGAGCCCATTAGGGCGCGTCCAGGGGTTTTGCACGCCCCTTAATCCTTTATATCCAGCCGCCACCCCCACCATTAGGGTTGGGTTTTGCTTAGATTAATTCTGTCTTTGAACAGTTTCGCCGTTCATCGGTTTGTGAGACCCCAACTTCGAGTGCTACATCAATACATCCGCAATTCAGTTGTGTTCTTCCTTGTTCTTGCTTGTGTTCTTCGATTTGCAGGCGAGGATTAGCCTTCTTGGCGAGGTCAACCGGGCCGCGCACGGTTGATAACCTGAGGAGACGTGGTGCTGCGATTGCGGGGTTCGGAACGTGTCGTTCGGAAGCCGGATCGATTTGTGTCGCGCCTCCACCAAATCGAACATATCCAGAACCTGTTGGAAGATCGGGACCCCGTTCCTATCGCACGAGGTGACGAAGAGGCGGGAGCGCGTGGAGCGGCGAGGGCCCTGAGGCCAAGGTGGCTGTCGGCGTTGGCATGCCTGCCATGCTGCCATCATCATTGCAGTGCCACCTCCGGTATACTCCTTCCCCTCTACTCCCTCTCTCTCTCTCTGCTCTGTGATGCTTGTGTTGTGGGGATGACCGTGGGATGGCGATGGGAGGCTGGAGACGAGGCCGAGGTGGCCACCGGCGTTGGCGTACTAGCCATGCCCGGTGTGCCGACCATGCTCACTGGGTCGGGACTGCCATGCGGTCGAGCTCATTGCCACACCCACACGGCCACCATGTGGCAGGCGATTAGTTGTGATCATTGACTAGTTTAAGCTACATGATTAGCACAAAAAATTACCAACCGCATAGTGGCCATGCGGCAGAGATTGGCAACATGCGGTCCAGGTGGGGCCAATCCAAGTGGGCCATATCTTTGTTCTGCAAAGAAATGTCCGTGCCATGTGCGACGAGGGAACAAACCACTAAAAGCGAGGTGCCATCGCGTCTGCCCCCACGCGCATTTTCTTCCCGTAATTATCGGCACGTCGTTAGCACGTGTGTTGTGCTCTTGCCTTCGCTATAAATTGCGAGATCTCTCGTAGTCACTCTCGCAGTCATGCTCTAGCAGTCATATTAGCAGTAATTCCTATGTAATATATATGTATATTTATTTATTTCATTGTAATTTTTAATTTACAGTATTGTACTGTCATTATCAATCTTCGTATTAATATTTCATCCATTCCATCTGTTGCAAGGTATGTCTATACTAGAGCTTCTAGAAGACTTCTACAATAGGAACACATACATACATATACATACAAACATACATACGTATACATACCTACACACATATATATACATACATATACATATATACACACATATACATAAATATATACACATACACACACATATATATACACATATATATATGAACATATTTATACACATATATACATACACACACATATATATACATATAGACATATATATATACACATATATACACATGTATGTACACATATGCAAATATACACATTTCAATTTGTAGTATTTTATTGTCATTATAAATCTTCACACTAATATTTCATCTATCCCATTTGTTGCAAGGTATATCTTTACCAGATCTTCTAGAAGAGTTTTACGATGGAACCACCATTGCCAGATGTGGATCGCGGGTGATGGGGATGATCCTTCGGCTCTGAAGCTTTGGGGAGGGAGGGATATTTGAGAGCTGGATGCTTGCTACGTCCCAACCCTTTGGGCCACGAGCTTGTTGCCTTTTGTGAGGCTAGTCTCCATCGAATGTCAGTTCACCCTTGATAGCAGTCTGTTCTTGGCACTTGTGGATAGGTGGAGGCCCGAGACGCACACCTTCCATTTTCGCTGGGGTGAGATGATGATCACTCTCCAAGATGTCTCGTTCTTAACCGGTCTTCCTCTACGGGGTGAGGCATTTGTTCCAGCCCCTCCACCGGCAGACTCGAGGGATAGGCTGGCATATCGGTTTGGCTTGGCTGTCTCGGAGGATGCTCGTGGTGTCTCTTGCACTTGGCTGAGGCACTTCAGTCAGTGCTCGCAAGATGCACCGACTGAGGTACACATATACACACACACATACACACACATATATGCATACACATATATAGACATATATATATACATACATATACACATGTATGTACACACACACATATATATACACATTTCAATTTGTAGTATTTTATTGTCATTATAAATTTTCACACTAATATTTCATCTATCACATTTGTTGCAAGGTATGTCTTTACCAGATATTCTAGAAGAGTTCTACGATGAGAACCACCGGTGCCAGATGTGGATCGTGAGTGATGGGGATGACCCTCCGGCTTTGAAGCTCCAGGGAGGGAGGGATATTTGAGAGCTGGATCATTGTTATGTCCCAACCCTTCGGGCTACAGGCTTATTGCCTTTTGTGAGGCTGGTCTCCATCGGATGCCAATTCACCCTAGACAGTTGTCTGTTCTTGGCACTTGTGGATAGGTGAAGGCCTGAGACGCACACTTTACATTTTTGCTACGATGAGATGATGATCACTCTCCAAGATGTCTCGTTCTTGACCGGTTTCCCTCTACAGGGTGAGGCACTTGTTCCAGTCTCTCCATCTATAGACTCGAGGGATATGGTGGTGTATTGGTTTGGCTTGGCTGTCTCGGAGGATGCTCGTGGTGTCTCCCGCACTTGGTTGAGGAATTTCAGTCAGTGCCCGCAGGATGCACTGACCGAGGTTGTCAGGACTCACCTTGTCACGTATCTCCTTCAGCTCTTTGGTTGGAGTATGTTTTCATCCACACATGGCGATATTTGCTACCCTGACTTCATCCACATCACCGAGTCTTTGACTGACGTAGAGGTTGAGGCGATGCCCCAGTACAGCTTAGGACTAGCCATCCTATACGCCACATATCAGGGGTTGTGTAACACTTCGCAACGCGGCACTGGTGCTACCCCCAACCTGGCCATTTGCTACGTGCTCCTGTAGTTGTGGAGTTGGGAGCACTTTCCTATCGGGCATCTAGCCTTCAAGAGGCTAGTACACCTGTACACCTAGTTCGCCAACCCAATTGACAGGCCCATTTTGGGCTTCCAGTGGACTAGTGCCTTTCTACGTTGGGCCAAGGATAGACCGGCGAGGTGCTACTTGTTGTGGCACGAGTTTGAGTCGTTGCACGACCACGACCTCAATTGGACTCCATGGATTCCAGAATTCATGCCAATGTAGCGCCACAAGGGCTGTTGTGCAATGCCTCCAGGACACGGAGTTATGGACAACAACCTACCATCTGGTGTTCTCACACATGGTGGAGGCTTACGCATCACAACGCATAATATAACAGTTTAGTTTGTGCCCTCTCCGGACGGCAAGTTCCTACAGCGAGCTATACACCATTAAGTCAAACTCTATTCGAGTAATGTTTACACTTCATATGTCTTATTTTGTAACATCGATCATTCCGAAAATAGAGGCAATTGAGGGTGGGTCAGTATGCTACGGATTGGCCGGTAGTGTAGCAGGAGTGTACGATAGCATGGATTGGCTCGGTATGCTATTCATTCAGTTGTTATTAATTGTTTAAAACTTTTCATTGATATATAATAGGACCAGATTCTTTGTATATTTGTTTTGTTTTAAATGTATGACGATTTGACTTGTACGTTGATGTCTAGTGTTTCACCAACTATTTATTGAGGACTAAGCTTAGCTTAGTTGGTAAGGTTGCCAGGTTCACAGCCGCGGACTCGAGCCTGCGGTGTGAGAGACCATGTGGTCGTGATCCCATGAGAATGATGAGTAATTGACAATGGTGTAGGTTAGTCGAGTTTGGTTTGGGTGGTTTTGACCATGTCGTTGCGTGGTGCAACGGGCTCGGTCGATTTGGTCAAACTTGGTCGTTTGGGCTTAGGTCATTTATTCTAATGCTTCGACAGGTTTGGACTTCATCATGGGTAAGCATGATGTGTTTATGCTATTTTATGCTTTCATGTGTCGAGCGGTGCTATGTGATGTGTTTCTTGTCTGTGTGGCTGCAGGACATCGAGCGGAGTCGTGGCGAGACACGGTGGACCGGACTAGGCGCAGGTGGCGCTGAGGTCAGAACGGTCAGGATGTGTCGAAGACGACGTGGACTCGAGGTGGTTGCGAGGCGTGCAAGACAAGGAGCGCGGAAGCTTCCCGGAAGGTGCAGGAGGGGCGAAACGGGAATTTCGCAAGGCTGCACAAGCGGGAGCGGGCTCCGTTGGATTTAGCCGGCGTAACGGGGCGGAGACCCGTTAGCCATGGGCTATAAAAGGAGAGGAGGGGCTGCATGCCCATTTGAGCACTTGTAAGGAATTAGGGTTTACACTAGTCAAAAGAGGCTTTGGGAAGGTTGTTTCCTTTAGCTCTTTAGTTGGTGTGAGTTGGTGGAGGCAGAGTGTGCTCCCTCTGTTGTCCTCTACGATGGTTTCTAGGTGTGAGTCCTAGTGGGTGTTCTTCCTCCCTCCATGGATGAGTGTGTGTTCTTGAGTTGAGAGAGTGAGGAGATGGATTGAGAGTCTTGTAATCATTCCTCTGTATTCAATCGTGTCATCGGGACTCCTCTGTATTCATTGTGATCCAAGAAATGAAGATCTGAAGTTTGGTTCCTCTCTGTCGTAGCTTCTGTTCTTCGTTCTTCATTTTGGGTGATTTGCTCTCTTTTGTTTTTCGAGTTCTTGATTGCTGGAGAGTGCCAAAATGGGTTGCTATGACATGGGTGATGCTTAAAAGCCATTTGGCTAGTTAACTCCAAGAGCAAACCAAGTTTTAATCTCAGATTTTCATTGTTTGCCTCCTCTGTTCATCTTTTCTCTTTCTAGGTTTTTGTCCAGATTTTGACTCCCTTGTTAAGATGGCTTGAAATTTGGTATGAAGAGTCCAGAGGCTATTAAATAGCTACCCTCAAAATTTCATAGCCAAAGGATCAACGGTTTGGGAGTAATTGGATTTTTGGCTCAGCTCGGGCAAAATTTCAGATTTTTACCCAAATCTGAAATTCGTGTTTCTTGAAAGTGGTTTCTTGAAATTGGCTCTTGGCTTAGTCTTCTGGGAGTATTCCCTAGCTATCCTCAAAGTTTCCCAAGCCAAGAATCGAAGAATCTTGCGAATTTCTCAGTTTTCAGATTCATTGTCTGAAAATTTCTGTTTGCTGTTTTTCCTCGAGAGGTACTACCGCTCCTGGAAGAGGTACTACCGCTCAGCGGTACTACCGCTCGTCCCAGCGGTACTACCGCTTGCAGCCAGACTTGCGCTGAATTTGTTTTTCTTGATTGCTTCTTTCTGGGTCTAGTTTTTCCTTGTCTCTGTGATGTCCAGTAAGGGTTTATTTTCTCCTTCATAGCTCCCATAGCTATTGGAGAAGAAGATAATTGTTGGGGGCGATTTTTAAAGATCGACATTCACCCCCCCTCTGTCGCCATTTCGGTCCAACAATTGGTATCAGAGCCGGTTAGCTCTAATTCATAGATCTTAACCGGTCTCAAGAGCCATGGCGACGGACAAGTACTCGACCAAGCCACCCGTGTTCGATGGCATCGATTACCCCTTCTGGAAGAGCCGAATGGAGACATACATCCAGGCCCAGGGGTATGCCATCTGGCGGAAGGTCAAGGTACGATTCGCTGTTCCTGCCGATGAGAACATCAATGCCGGGAACATGGCTGATGTTGAGGCGAATGCAAAGGCAAGGAACATCATCATCCAGGGGTTGAGTCGTAGCGAGTTTGACCGTATATCTCACCTGTCGTCCGCCTACGACATCTGGGTGACCCTCGACGCATACCATGAGGGCACCACCCAGATCAAGACGGTTCGACAGGACCAGTTCAAGCGCGAATACAACAAATTCGAGATGCTTGCTGGTGAGTCCCTGGACGAGTGCTTTTCGCGATTTCACAAAATCTTGAGCAACCTCCGAGCGGTCGGTCTCACATACCCCGACTCGGACAACGCTCGTCAGATGCTCGCGGCACTCGATCTGCGCGTGTGGGAGATGAAGGTGACCACCATCAAAGACACGACAGACCTCTCGACCCTGACTCTTGACGCGCTGTACTCGCGCCTCAAGACTCACGAGATTGACGTTGTCTCTCGTCGGTCGAAGTCACAGTCGATGGCTTTGGTCACCGATCCCAGTCCGGCTTCTGGTTTTTTCCGCCGATTCGCTTTGTGGGTTCTCCCTAGCTGCTCTATGTGACGTAACTGATGATCAGTTAGAGCAGCTAGAGGATGAACAGCTGGCCCTCCTAGCTCGGAAGTTCTCCCATGCTTACAAGAGGAGGAGAGACAGAAAGAGAGGCGGACCAGTCATCTGCTTCGAGTGTGGTGGCCCCAACCACATTCGAGCAAACTGTCCCAAGCTGGAGAAGGGCAAGAACGACTACGGCGGTTCAGGCAAGAACGACTACACCGACAAGAACCGCAACCAGAAGCCTCCAGCTCAGACGCCGGGAAAGAAGAAGTTCCGCGACTTCGGGAAGGCCAAGAAGCTGTTTCACCGTGTCCTCACCACCTTCGACGACCTCGACCTCAGCGAGGTGGAGGGATGGAGCGACGACGACGGGACGGGTGACCAAGATCCCAAGAGCAGCGACGACTTCTCCGGCATGTGCTTCATGGCCCTCGAGGGCGAACTTAGCGACAGCGAGCTGTACTCCGACTCGGACGAGGTATGTCCCTCCTATGACCAACTTAATGAAGCTTTCCTTAAGCTAGGAGGTTTTCATGCTAGAGCTAGGACTAGGTGTACCGAGTTAGAGAAGGAAGTAGATAGACTGTCACGGGAGCTTACTTCTCTTACATCTGCTCCCTCCCGTGACGACTGTGATACATGCTATGCCTTGCTGGGTGATTTGGAGAAGTTAAGGACCTCGCATGATAGTGTGTCCTCCGAGCTTGATTCTATTAAGGTGGAGAATGTTAGTCTGCTTGCTGAGTTAGAGTTGAGTAGGATGGCTGTTACCCTACTTACTACTGATGAGATTACTTCTCCCACCTCATGTGAGGTTAAGGACATTGCTGCTAGAGGACCTTATGCCATGCTCCTTGATCTGCCCGAGTCTTGTGAAAATTGCAATAATTTAAAGATGAACCTAAAACGGGCAGATCACAAGATTGCTGAGTTGCGTGCTTCTTTACTTGAGCCTATTGATTCATGTTTGAACTGTCCAAAGTTAACTGCTGAACTTGAATCTGTCTCAAAACAGTTTCAAGAAATGATTGACAACAACAAGAAAATGGCTCAGTATGCGACTAAGGATTCTGTTAGCTCACCATGCATTAGTTGTGATAAACTAAAACTTGAACTCGTTGCTTTGAATGACAAATGTGTGAAGCTAACTAAGGAATTACTAGAGAAGCCACAATCTGGTTGTGATGTGATTAATGGTGTGGGGGAGAAGCCCCAGGGTAAGGGTGAGACGCCTAGAGACGCGAACCAACCTGCTAGTAGTAGGATTGTCCCCTCAGGGTCGGCTGTGCATGCACAAGCCATTCTCTCCTCTACTGTTGGTTCTTCTTCTGCTCTCTTACCTCCTGCTGTTCCCACTTCTCCCTGCTCTTCTTGCACCTCTCTCTTTCGGGAGTGTCAGTACCTTATGAACACTCTCGAGAGATTTGTAGGCGGCAAGAAGAAGCTTAATCTTATTCTAGACCAGTCCAAGATTTGCAGATTTAATCAGGGTCTAGGATATGACTATTATGAGGATATGAGGAAGCATCCACCTGCTGTGCTCAGACCCATAGCACCAGGTGTGATCAAGACCGAGCCCAGGACCGAGAAAGTCCAATTTAAGTCAGCGGGCTATGTCCAGGGGATTTCTGACAGCAAGGTGATTGCACCTGCTGCTTCGGCCTCTCAGAAGGCGAAGCCTGACCGTGCTACTTCTACCTCTCAGAGGATGAAGTATCACTGCACCTTCTGTCAGAAGGATGGACACACGGTTGATCGATGCTTCAGGCGCGCCAAGATCGCGCGTAGAGACCGTGTTGAGTCTCCTAGGCGTATTCAGGGTCAGCCCCAGATCCTGAGTGCACCTAGGACCAGCACGAGGTCTAGGTTTACTGCTGTTGATGGGTTTGGGCAGCATCGAGGACTTGGTTTTTCTGAGTCTTCTGTTTTTCGTCCTCATGCTGCTCCTGGTCATGACTTCCGCCGTCCTGAGGGTGCATCTCGTTTCCCCCGTCGAGACAGTTACCCGCGGCGTGTTCAGCGTGTTGCCGGTGTTCCGACTCGCTCTCCCGTAGCAGTCGGACCCCGCAACAGCTTCAGGTCTGCTCACAGACCTTCTGCTTCCTTGAGTCATGGAGAGCGTAGGGTAGATAGAGGTCAGTCGTGCTTGACTACTTCGTCTGCTCGACGTGTTGTTCAGTATTGGGTGCCAAAATCACTTTTGATTTATCCCAGTACTGAGACTTTACTCTCTGTTTGACTCAGGTTCGCCGGGCAGGGAAGGGAAAGGTTTGGCTTGTAGACTCCGGTTGTTCTCGTCATATGACCGGAAACTCCCGTTGGTTTTCTTCCCTTGCCCGTGCTCCAGGTGATGAGACGATCACCTTCGGAGATGCTTCATCTGGGCGCGTCATCGCCAAAGGTACTGTGCGCATTAATGATTCTTTCATCTTGAAAGATGTAGCCTTGGTTAGTAAGCTGCAGTATAATTTGCTCTCAGTCTCTCAGCTTACCGATGACGGTTTTGAGGTGAGCTTTAAGAAAAACAATTGCAAAATTCTTGATTCTTCGGGTAGTCTTGTTTGCGGGATTTCTCGTTTTGGGAGGATCTTTCGTGCTGATTTTTCTGAGTCTTCTGGTGATCCTCTCAGGTGTTTAGTTGCTTCTGAGTCCCGCGACCTTTCCTTCTGGCATAGGAGACTTGGTCATATAGGCTTTGACCATTTGACTCGAGTTAGCGGTCACGATCTCATTCGTGGTCTGCCGAAACTCAAGATGGTCAAAGATCTTGTTTGTGCTCCATGCCGGCACGGCAAGATGGTTGCCGCCTCTCACCCTCCGGTCACAGTCACTATGACCGATGCACCGGGACAGCTGCTCCACATGGATACAGTGGGACCAGCTCGAGTGCAGTCAGCAGGGGGGAAGTGGTATGTTCTTGTCGTGGTCGATGACTTCTCGAGGTATTCTTGGGTGTTTTTCTTAGCCTCGAAGGATGAGACGTTTTCACATTTCCGAGGTCTTTTTGGTAGGCTTTCTGTTGAGCTCCCGGGTGCCTTACGAGCGATCCGCAGTGACAATGGCACGGAGTTCAAGAATTCCTACTTCGAGAGTTTCTGTGGTGAGACAGGTGTAGAGCACCAGTTCTCTTCTCCGCACGTCCCACAACAAAATGGCGTTGTGGAGAGGAAGAACCGTACCTTGGTCGAGATGGCCAGGACGATGCTTGATGAGTACTCTACACCGCGGAAGTTTTGGGCTGAGGCTATAGCTACTGCGTGCCATGTCTCAAATCGAGTATTTCTTAGGGCACACTTGCACCGCACTTCTTATGAGTTGAGATATGGGCGAAAGCCCAGCGTCTCTCATTTTCGTGTTTTTGGTTGCAAGTGTTTTATCTTGAAGTCTGGAAACCTAGATAAGTTCGAGTCACGTTCCTGTGATGGGATCTTTCTAGGCTACTCGACTTCTTCGCGGGCTTATAGGGTCTGGAACTGCGAGTCTAGCAAAATGGTAGAGACCTGTGAGGTGACCTTTGACGAGGCCAGTCCGGGGACTAGGCCCGATATCTCAGGTTCTTTAGAGCAGTCCGAGACCATCTTTGTGGATGATGAGGATGATGGAGACGACGGTTGTCTACCTGATCCTGTCCCTCATCCACCCCTTGAGGTGCCGTCTTCCACCGCACCTCGAGGCGATCAGCCCATGCCTTCTGCTTCTTCTGGAGCTGGTGGCTCTGTTCCTACCTCGTCAGCTCACGAGGTAGAGGCTACTTCTTCATCTCATCCTGGACCTCCTAGACATATCCAGAAAGCTCATCCTTCAGAGCAGATCATTGGAGACCTCTTCGAGCGTGTTACCCGCTCAAAATCTGGCTTATCTCAATTCTGTCTCCATTCTGCTTTCATTGCCTCCTTTGAGCCCAAAGATGTCTCTCATGCTTTATCTGATGAGTCTTGGGTAAATGCCATGCATGAGGAGCTAGAAAATTTTGAGAGGAACAAGGTCTGGTCGCTCGTCGAGCCCCCGCGAGGTCACAATATTATTGGGACTAAGTGGGTGTTCAAGAACAAGCAGAGCGAGGATGGAGTGGTTATTCGAAACAAGGCTAGACTGGTTGCTCAGGGGTTCTCCCAGGTTGAAGGTCTAGATTTCGAGGAGACCTTTGCCCCCGTAGCTAGACTTGAAGCCATTAGAATCCTGCTTGCCTTTGCAGCTTCTAAGGGTTTCAAGCTTTACCAGATGGACGTCAAGAGTGCCTTTCTCAATGGCCTTATTGAGGAAGAGGTCTACGTCCGACAGCCTCCTGGTTTCGAAAACCCCAAATACCCAAACCATGTCTTTAAGCTTTCCAAAGCGTTGTATGGACTTAAGCAGGCCCCCAGGGCTTGGTATGAGAGGCTTAAGTCCTACTTGTTGAGTCATGGGTTTGAAATGGGTAAAGTTGATAAGACCTTGTTCATCCGCCGGCTTGGCGCTGACCTTCTGCTCGTCCAGATCTATGTCGATGACATTATCTTTGGCGGCTCTTCCCATACTCTGGTTTCCCAGTTCTCGGATGTCATGTGCACCGAGTTTGAAATGAGTATGATGGGTGAGTTGACCTTCTTCCTTGGCTTCCAAATTAAGCAGACTCGGGAGGGTACATTTCTTCATCAAGGAAAGTACACTTGTGACCTCCTGAAGCGCTTCGATATGAGTGATGGTAAGCCGGTGTCAACTCCCATGGCTTCGACAGCCTATCTTGACCCAGATGAGGATGGCGAGCCAGTTGATCAGAAAGAGTTCAGAAGTATGATCGGCTCCCTTCTTTACCTCACTGCCTCGAGACCAGACATACACTTCTCAGTGTGTCTGTGTGCTCGTTTTCAGGCTTCTCCTCGCGTATCTCACCGTCAGGCGGTGAAGCGCATCTTTCGGTACCTTCGAGCTACCATTGACTATGGTATCTGGTACTCTTCCTCATCCTGTCTTTCCTTGAGAGCCTTCTCGGATGCAGACTTTGCCGGCTGTAGGATAGATAGGAAGAGCACCTCTGGCACCTGCCAATTCATTGGCACTTCTCTTGTTTCCTGGTCTTCGAGGAAGCAGTCCGGAGTTGCACAGTCCACCGCAGAGGCCGAGTACGTTGCTGCAGCCAGCTGCTGTAGCCAAGTACTTTGGATGGCTTCGACCCTGCGGGACTTTGGGTTGGTCATAGATAGTGTTCCACTCTTCTGTGATAACACTTCTGCGATTAACATTGCTAAAAACCCAGTGCAGCACTCTCGGACCAAGCACATTGATATCCGATACCACTTCCTTAGAGACCATGTAGAGAAGGGTGATATAGTGCTCCAGTTTGTGGAGAGTGACCACCAGTTGGCTGACATCTTCACCAAGCCTTTGGATAGTTCGAGGTTTTCAGCTCTGCGGGGAGAGCTTGGGGTGGTGTGTCCTTATGGACTGTAGTGAGAGGGAGCTTTGGGCTTTATTGCTTTACTATATTGATTATGCTTCTGTCTCATTTCTATTGCATTGCACTCGGGGTGCATTTGGGTTTAGTCCTTCCAGCATAGGTTAGAGTGCTTCTCTTGCCGAGATGCTTAGACTTCTAACCCTTATCTTGTGCTTCCAGGATTAGCTGCTTCTTATCTCACTAGGTCGAGCTCACTCACTTCTTGTAGGTTCTAGCGAGGGTTGGGCCACCCTCGGGTAGACAGGGTACGTGTTTGCTCTCTAGTGTGTGATTTACAGTCAGCTGATTGTCCTGGAGTCATATGGGGTAGATGAGAGTCAGTCTGAGCCATAGTTGTCTCTATATCTTATCTATGCTTTAAGGACTGCCTGTTTTGGTTTTATTTGCCAGCTTCTCAATTTATTGCTTTGGTTCAGGGAGAGTTCATTTGGGAGCTTCTGGAGCTTAATTGTGACTTAACTCAACTTGAACTAAAAGTTGCATGTCATGTTGAGGGGGAGCTAGATTTTTCTTGCATTTTCAGCATTCTAGCATTATAATCAATCTGCATTGAGCCTTGATCATTATCCTGTTATGACATGCTTCAATGCTTTACACCTTGCCATGACTTGTGCTTAGCTTGCTAAATTTATCATGACTTCATATGTGTAGACTAGCGTTTGCTATGATAAGTTAAGTAAAATTGATCAACTTAAATTAAACTTGTCATGCTAGCATTTGAGTTTAGTCTTTCTTGAGCTATCCCTTTATGATTCATGCCATGTCAAATAGGCTGAGTAGAGCGTTGAATCTATATTGAGCCTTAGATTGAGCTGTTTAGTCTCTTGATGATGCTGAGTTAGTACAATATGTTAAAAAGCAAAAAGATCGGTTTTGTGCGAAAAAACTGATCTCACCAATTCTCTCCTATGAGACGGCTTGCCATTGCACTTGGCATGAACTTAGGGGGAGTTTTGGATGACCTAGACTATCTTCTTAAGCTCATGGCTTGGAGTAGTCGCATAAGGCTTGAGACCTAGCACATGATAAAACAAAAATCTGGTTGGCAACAACCATGAATTTCAAAAGAAAATATGTCATTTGTGCTTCATTTGCTTAAGCTTCAAAAAGAACCAAGTACTTTAACCAAAGTTTCAATCTTGAGCTTATAGCACTCTATTTGGACTCAATGTTAGCTTCCTTGTTCCGCTTAGCTTATTGACATGGCCTGCATCATCCTTGGATATCTCTAGTTAGACTTTGCTCATTGATGACTTGACTTGCTCACTTAATGTACTTCACTTTTAGATTGTTATCTATGTGTTCTAGCTGGCTTATATATATGTTGTCATGATCTAGATAGCGTTTTATTGAGTTATGGCTTGGTGTAGTACTTGTTGGTCATATTGGATAATTCTCATGGCTCTAAATGCTTAGAATAAACAAACTTCAGCCATATTCATCCATTGACATGTCATATTCTCTCTTTTGCATCCTTGATGCGTTTATTGCCAAAAGGGGGAGAATAGAGAAGAAAAAGCTAGTTGGGATCATTTTGAGCTTTGGAGATCAATTTGCTCTTTCAGTTGTTGCTCTTGTGTTCCTTCTGTCGACATGGTCATTTGTTTCATTCTCTTCTTTGGACCATGTTGGATTCGTCAAACTCAAACTCTTCTTCTTGCTTTTTCCGAGTTTGTCAATATACTCATCAAGGGGGAGATTGAGAGACCATGTGGTCGTGATCCCATGAGAATGATGAGTAATTGACAATGGTGTAGGTTAGTCGAGTTTGGTTTGGGTGGTTTTGACCATGTCGTTGCGTGGTGCAACGGGCTCGGTCGATTTGGTCAAACTTGGTCGTTTGGGCTTAGGTCATTTATTCTAATGCTTCGACAGGTTTGGACTTCATCATGGGTAAGCATGATGTGTTTATGCTATTTTATGCTTTCATGTGTCGAGCGGTGCTATGTGATGTGTTTCTTGTCTGTGTGGCTGCAGGACATCGAGCGGAGTCGTGGCGAGACACGGTGGACCGGACTAGGCGCAGGTGGCGCTGAGGTCAGAACGGTCAGGATGTGTCGAAGACGACGTGGACTCGAGGTGGTTGCGAGGCGTGCAAGACAAGGAGCGCGGAAGCTTCCCGGAAGGTGCAGGAGGGGCGAAACGGGAATTTCGCAAGGCTGCACAAGCGGGAGCGGGCTCCGTTGGATTTAGCCGGCGTAACGGGGCGGAGACCCGTTAGCCATGGGCTATAAAAGGAGAGGAGGGGCTGCATGCCCATTTGAGCACTTGTAAGGAATTAGGGTTTACACTAGTCAAAAGAGGCTTTGGGAAGGTTGTTTCCTTTAGCTCTTTAGTTGGTGTGAGTTGGTGGAGGCAGAGTGTGCTCCCTCTGTTGTCCTCTACGATGGTTTCTAGGTGTGAGTCCTAGTGGGTGTTCTTCCTCCCTCCATGGATGAGTGTGTGTTCTTGAGTTGAGAGAGTGAGGAGATGGATTGAGAGTCTTGTAATCATTCCTCTGTATTCAATCGTGTCATCGGGACTCCTCTGTATTCATTGTGATCCAAGAAATGAAGATCTGAAGTTTGGTTCCTCTCTGTCGTAGCTTCTGTTCTTCGTTCTTCATTTTGGGTGATTTGCTCTCTTTTGTTTTTCGAGTTCTTGATTGCTGGAGAGTGCCAAAATGGGTTGCTATGACATGGGTGATGCTTAAAAGCCATTTGGCTAGTTAACTCCAAGAGCAAACCAAGTTTTAATCTCAGATTTTCATTGTTTGCCTCCTCTGTTCATCTTTTCTCTTTCTAGGTTTTTGTCCAGATTTTGACTCCCTTGTTAAGATGGCTTGAAATTTGGTATGAAGAGTCCAGAGGCTATTAAATAGCTACCCTCAAAATTTCATAGCCAAAGGATCAACGGTTTGGGAGTAATTGGATTTTTGGCTCAGCTCGGGCAAAATTTCAGATTTTTACCCAAATCTGAAATTCGTGTTTCTTGAAAGTGGTTTCTTGAAATTGGCTCTTGGCTTAGTCTTCTGGGAGTATTCCCTAGCTATCCTCAAAGTTTCCCAAGCCAAGAATCGAAGAATCTTGCGAATTTCTCAGTTTTCAGATTCATTGTCTGAAAATTTCTGTTTGCTGTTTTTCCTCGAGAGGTACTACCGCTCCTGGAAGAGGTACTACCGCTCAGCGGTACTACCGCTCGTCCCAGCGGTACTACCGCTTGCAGCCAGACTTGCGCTGAATTTGTTTTTCTTGATTGCTTCTTTCTGGGTCTAGTTTTTCCTTGTCTCTGTGATGTCCAGTAAGGGTTTATTTTCTCCTTCATAGCTCCCATAGCTATTGGAGAAGAAGATAATTGTTGGGGGCGATTTTTAAAGATCGACATTCACCCCCCCTCTGTCGCCATTTCGGTCCAACACGGTGCCTCATTTTTTAGGAGTACAGTTCATATGAAGAGTATTCTCCCAGGTACTGTCTCTATGAATAGTGCCCTCTGAGTAATACGTGTATATAGGTGCGTTTAGTGGTTAAAGCATATGACCGCGCTTCTTGAGACTCTAGGGCCTCCGTCTTTTCTGTGTATATGCTTTAGACATATCCACATTGGTATATGAGTGTATATGATATGAGTATGTTTTTGCTGTACTCACTTGAAAAACTATTTACCTTTGTCGCCTGTAAATTGTCTGTTATATCCAAAGTCTAAACACATGTCAGCATCAGAGGTGTAAAGTGTGACAAAGTGACACAATGCAAGATCCAAACGTGTTTTGACTCCGGTCTCACCAATCAGACCGCCACCTCGTCATTGTTTTCTCCTATGTTCGAAGTCATCGGCCCTTTTTGTTCGTTGTTCCAAAGTCCGATTGATGGAAACAGATAGTACTACACATTGCTAGATATTTATAAACAACTCTTTGCATGGTTAGCGAAATTTTGCGACTTCAATCACTAATGGTATATGTTTTAAATTAAGCACATAGATAACGCCTATGTTCTTTTTAGCCTAGAGCTACATATAATTTTTCTAAATAAATAAACAGAACAACCTTTTCAATGCAGTTTTAAAGTGGTTTATCGAGATGGTATTTTCAAAGTGGTTTATCGACTTATCAGTATTTGATTCATTCGTACAAGCTTTCGCACTAGGGCCAAAAATCATCGGCCGCTGTCATAAGCTATCAACCGTAGCCAAAAAGAACATACCTAACATTAGTAGATTTATAGACTTGAACACAGCTAACATGTTAAAAATAATATGATTTTAAAATTAGTTGATCTTTCTTTTATGATGAAATAACATACAATTCTTTTGTGTATTCTTAAAAAATAATTGGTTGATCGAGACGATCAACTTTACGGTTTTGTTGTACCGAGTTGCATATTTTTTTATATGCTATGGTGTCCAGATCGTGAGTTTACCCTGTGATTAACTCATTCCTTGAATCAAACGCGTCAAAATTTGGGGAATCCAACTATACAGGTCTCTCCCTTTTGTCCCATATATAATCTCCTCCACGCCCCTAATCCTAACCATTCACCCTCAGCTATCGCCCCTCCCCGTGCGCTGCTTCTCACCGCCTGAACGGCCAATCCTCCCCTCGTCACTGCTCCCACCTCCCTCCTCTCGCTTCAACCACCTCAGCCGTCACTCTCAGCCCCACCGCCGCCCCTCCCTGCACTTCACCTCCCATCGCCTCGTCGTTGTCGACAAGCTCCTCCCCCACTGCCGCCCTCCTCCTCCGCCCCGCCTCTACCTCCCACCACTGCACCACATTTCTTCCTCCTCTCTGGTGAGATCCTTGCACCGTCCTCTTCCTCATTTTTGTTGGTGGTTGTTGCCAAATCTGCCACCGTCTCCCACCGCTTCCTAACCACTCCGATCTTGTCGCCCCCGCGCCGCCCTCTTTCTTGTCTCCGATGGCTATCGCCGCTGGATCCGTCGCCACCTCCTAACCTTTGTCATCCTTGTTGCCTCTGCTAACCTCTGTCATCCATTGCCACCGTTCTGCCACCCTCGCCTCGACGCACCAACGCTGCTATCGCCCACCAGCGGTCTATCACCATCCCAATCCCCTTGTAAGCTCGATGGGCACCGATGAACCCAAATACTAAATAAGTGAACCTGAGCTCTGACCCGGTGGCAATGGAGGAAGACGGCGGTGTTGGAGACAAGGAATATAAGCTTGTCGGGAGCACGAATCTCTACACGAATTCAAAGGTGAGAAAATTTGACTGAATTTTTATGTTTTCAGGCGTATGTGATCTAGCAAAACCGCAAAATTTATGTTTTGAAACGGTGTAGGAACTGTGATTATCCAAGGAAAGGGGGAACCCATCGAGGTCCTTGGGTGCGTGATAACTGGTAAGCCACCCAGTGCTTGCAAACCAGGACTTCGTAGTAGCAACAACGAGATGGTGCTCCCGTGGTGGCTGGCCACCTCGGCGTGCTCGCCGCCGCCGTCCGGCTCCTTCGCCGACCAGCTCGCGTTTCTCTTCCTCTCGCTGTGCCCGCAGCGCGCGCTCCTCGGCGCCATCGACCTTGTCTTCCTCCTCGCCTCGCTCGTCCTCGTCGTCCGCCGCCGCCGCAGCGCCGACGCTGGGACTGCTCCCGAACGCGAGGCGCTGCTGCCGAAGCCCCCGCTGTTCCAGACCACCGGCCGCTACGCGGTCGCGCTTGGGGCGTCCGCTGTCTTCGCCGCGGCGTCCGCCGTCCTCCTCGCGATCGCGTTCTTCCTCCTGCCGAACACGCCATGGCGCGTTCTGGAGTCCTCCTTCCTCGCCGCCCACTTCATCGCGCACGCCGTGGCCGCGTGGTCCATCGCCTCGGAGAAAGGGGCCGCCGCCGCCACCCACTCTGCGCACCTCCGCGTCTTTTGGCTCGCCACCGCCCTCGGCGCGGCGCTATTCTCCGCTTCGGCGGCGCTCCGCTGCGCCAACGGTTCGCTGCTCTTCCCCGATGACCCTCTCTCCTTCGCCGGCTTACTCATCTCGCTGCCTCTAGTGTACCTAGGCATCACTGGCTTCACCGGCTATGCCGCCGGAGCCCGTGAAGGTGAACCAGACCACAACAGTTCGGAGGCTCCCGCCACGCCATACGCCACCGCGTCGTTCCTCTCGCTCGCGACGTTCAGCTGGATCAACCCGTTGATCTCCAAGGGGTACGCGAACGACTCTCTCACCGCAGACGACGTCCCACCGGTGTCGCTGGGCAACCGCGCCGAAGCGGCGTACGCCCTGTTCACGTCGAACTGGCCGGCGCAGGGGTCGCGGCACCCGGTGGGTGTCGCGCTCTGGCTGTCCTTCTGGCCGCAGCTCGTACTGACCGCGGCGCTCGGCCTTCTGCGCCTTGCGGCCATGTTCGTCGGCCCGTCGCTCATCGATCAGTTCGTCGAGTTCATCCGCCGCGGCGGCACGACATGGGAGGGCCTCCGACTAGTCGTCATCCTGCTTGTCGGCGAGGCAGTCCAGACGCTGGCGTCGCACCACTACAACTTCCAGGGGCAGCTTCTAGGCATGCGCATCCGCGGCGCGCTGCTCACCGCACTGTACCGCAAGTCGCTGCGCCTGTCCACCGGCGCGCGACGCGCGCACGGCGCCGGCGCCATCGTGAACTACATGCAGGTGGACGCCGGGACGGTGTCCTACGCCATGCACGAGCTGCACGACCTGTGGCTGATGCCGCTGCAGATCGTGGTGGCGCTGCTCCTCCTGTACGCGTACCTCGGCCCCGCCGTGTTCATGACGCTCGCCGTGATCACCGCGGTCACCGTGGTCACCGCGCTCGGCAGCAAGCTCTACTTGGCCTGCGAGCTCAAGTTCCTCGGTGTCCGTGACAGCCGCGTCAAAGCTATCGCCGAGATGCTCAACCATATGCGCGTGATCAAGCTGCAGGCGTGGGAGGAGACCTTTGGAGGCAAGGTGCGCGAGCTCCGGCAGACCGAGCTGGGGTGGCTGACCAAGATCTTGCTCTTTATGTGCGCCAGCACCGTGGTGTTCTCCAGCGGCCCGCTTGCCATGACCGTGCTCGTGTTCGGGACGTATCTCGCCGCCGGAGGGGAGCTCGACGCCGGCAAGGTGTTCACGGCCACGGCGTTCTTCAGCATGCTTGAAGGCCCCATGCACAACTTCCCCAATACGATTGTCATGTCTATGCAGGCGTTCGTGTCGCTCGGCAGGCTGGACAAGTTTCTGTCGGACGCCGAGATCGATAGCACGGCAGTGGAGCGTGGTGAGTGCGCCGCCGGGGACAGGACAGCCGTCAAGGTTCAAGACGGAGTGTTCGCATGGGACGTGCAGGGCGAGGCGAAGGGTAAGGATGTCCGGCTGGGCAATGGTGCGGAGGATGACGGAGGGGAGGAGCCGGAGATGGAGACGGTGCTGAGGGGGATTGAGGTGAAGGTGAGGAAGGGTGAGCTTGCGGCGGTGGTTGGGACGGTGGGCTCTGGCAAGTCGTCACTGCTATCCTGCATCATGGGAGAGATGCACAAGATCTCCGGCAATGTGAGTGTACTGATGTCAAATTACTTTTATTAGCGGACACTAATCTCAAATTGCTAGTGTATTTGATTAGGAGAATGTAATACCCTGATTCAAACAGAGTGTTAGGCATGAATGCATTGTGCGCTTCTTCATTCACATAAGTCATCTAATCCTTACCTAAGATGCAACTGCAAACACTTCCCGACCACAGGGAAAAAACATAAAAAAAAATTCTCAATATTAGCAAACTTATTTC
The DNA here is from genome assembly GCA_017311315.1 of Dendrocalamus latiflorus. NCBI lineage: Eukaryota > Viridiplantae > Streptophyta > Magnoliopsida > Poales > Poaceae > Dendrocalamus > Dendrocalamus latiflorus. The sequence goes on from CM029627.1 coordinate 43,752,095, forward strand.
TAAAAAATTACAGTAGTTTTTACCCGTCGGATCAAACATTGAGATTGTGCTTTCTTTACGTTTCCAAGGTTCAATAGGTGCCCAACTTAAGGGGGTGTTCGTATTGACTTTTGTTAATGGCTTTAAGCTGTGGATTTTGAATGAAAATGAATAGTATTGACTGAAAGAAATGACTCTAAGAAGGATTGTTCGAGTGGTGGGGAAAGTGATAGAGAGTGCGTACATGTGACGTGTGCGAGAGGAGTGGAGTGTGTGATGTACTCGTGACCGGAGTGAGACGGTAGCGAGAGGAGTAAAGAGGCCATTTCGAAAAGCCGGGTCTTCGTATTAGTTTTTGACTTTTCTAAGTAGAAGGCAATACGAACAGGGCCTTACGTTTTGTCAAGGCAACAACAACCTTACATGGTGATTGCAGGGTTGGGCTTCCGCATATTTAGTGATGAGACTCTGATTATCTATGTTGCAATGTTACATAAGGGACACCGTGATCTCCTAGCTTGATGATTTGATCTCCTAGATTTGCAATTGTTTTGTCAAAGGCATATGATTGTCAGATAATTTTACTTGCTTCTCTCATCTTTATTTTCTCTTTGTTATAGGTTAGCATATGTGGGAGCACAGCATGTGTCACTCAGACCGCTTGGATCCAAAATGGGACCATTCAAGAAAACATTTTATTTGGACGCCCAATGCATCCAGAGAGATACAGGGAGGTCATACATGCTTGTTGCTTAGAACAAGATTTAGAAATGATGGAATTTGGTGAGCAGACTGAAATAGGAGAGCGTGGGATCAATCTCAGTGGTGGGCAGAAACAGCGCATCCAGCTTGCTAGAGCAGTTTACCAAGATTGTGATATATATCTTCTTGATGACATATTTAGTGCTGTTGATGCTCATACTAGCTCAAGTATCTTCAAGGTGAATTCTTCTTCTTCCCTTTCTTTGCATGCTGTGTTTGACAATTTGAATTAGTTGATTGAATTCAGGACAAATGCCAAATAAACACAAAATAAAATGCATTGCATGGAAGAAACCTGGAAGGAAGATATCAAGGTGAAAGAGTGTGATGCAAGCTACAAGGTAGAAATGCTTGAGAAAATTTCAAATGTGGAGAATTGGAGACTCGAATGCTGAAAAAAACCATGAGAAAGAGTGCATGCTTGCAACAACTGTTATCAGATAGATCTTTGTGCAGCACCGTAAAAGATTCAGAATTTCAACACAACGTACAGATATATAGTCATCTTGAACTTCCAAAATGCTGAGTTCAGCCATTGAATTCTTTTTTTGTTGAAGTCGGTCAATTCAAGTCTCCAATATTGTCAACTTCACCTTCATGCATGTTCTCTGTCACATCTTAATGCACCATTGCCTTATCGGGAAATGTAAATAATGACTTGTATGCCTTTACTCCATTTGTTTGTTGAGCATGGGATAAATCGTTCAAATCCATGGGATGCAAATTATGTAGCTTGATCTGCCATATATGTTGTATTTTTAGAGAACTGACAGAAGATTGGTGATAATTAAAAGTAAACATTTGAGGGATGAAATTGCGAAAATAGACTCAATGATCAAAAACCCTCACCTAGTGACTTGTATCTTTGTTGTGACATACACTCCAGACTTTTAATGCAGAAATTTTAGAACAGATGTCTGACATAAATACTTGGCTAAATTTACAAAAGACATATGATTGTTGTAGGATACACTGGCATCTTTCTATTTTTGTACCAAAATGGAAGATTTTAAACAACATAGGAATTGAAATGCTTTCATAATCATATACGCTAGATTTTATTTAGTTTACCAATATTTATTTCTTTTTCTTCTTATGCCGGCTTCTTAAAAAGCAACCAACAGGCAACATATTGCTCTCTCCCATTATCCTTTTCTTCTTTTTGATTTTTATAAACATCATTTTTCTTCATGTTGACTTTTCATTTCTTTCTTGGCTCTTCTACCATTTTGGCTGACTAAAAGGAATCCTGCATCACAAACTGTACAATTCAGGAAGAATGTCCAATTTGTGCAGAGTCATGGAATTCATTCATAACAAACTGTACTTGATTTTCCCAATGCTATTTGTTTTTTTAATAGTTTTCTTATTACTACAGAGGTAGAAAAGAATTTCTTGCCGAGAAGTACATAATTATTAGTAGTATTATAGCCCAGTTCTTAATCAGTATTCTAACAGTTACCCTTTTTCTGCAGGATTGTCTGAAGGGCATACTCAAGAATAAGACTATTTTGCTTGTGACCCACCAAGTAGATTTCTTGCAAAATGTGGATACTGTATTAGTAAGTTTCATGTTCTAATCTCTGTATTACATTTTGAGGAAATAGAGTTGTAGTACATTCATCCTTCAGAAAAGTAGACTAATATATTGTGCATAACTTAATCATATTGCACAGTATAAATGCTTTGTTTTGGTTCTAAAATTAAGGAAAACGCCTTCGGTAATATTCACACCTTTGGTGCCTAAAGAATTGGCGTGTATTTATCTTTGAGTCTATTTATTTCAGTTTACTTTAGCGATCAGCTTATGCAGCATTTTTGATATTCTGCCACCATGTCGATGTTACTAAAAGTAAATGGAAATTAACCAATATTATCTTGTGTGCGAACATTCAGGTAATGAAAGATGGGGTAGTCATCCAGTCTGGGAACTATGGCGAGTTACTAGCATCCTGCGTAGATTTTTCAGCTCTTGTTGCTGCTCATCACAGTTCCATGGAGGCGCCAGGGGAGCGAGGCTGCCATGTTCAGAACGCTGGGAATCCTCAGGCCACCACAGGATCTGGTAACGAAAACGGACTTACGACGACTGTTGCGGCAAGCAAAGAAGCAGGCTCTTCTAAGCTGATCCAGGAAGAGGAAAAGGAGAGTGGCCGAGTAAGTTGGCGTGTGTACAAGCAATACATCACAGAGGCTTGGAGTTGGTGGGGAGTTCTGGTCATTTTAGCTGCATCACTGCTGTCAGAGGGCTCCAATATGGCTAGTAGCTACTGGCTGTCATATGAAACATCTGGAGGCACCATATTTGACACCTCCATGTTTCTTGGTGTTTATGTTTCGATAGTTGCTGCTTCAATTGTATTTGAAGTGATCACCACTCTTTCCGTGGCATTCTTGGGGCTTAAATCATGCCAGGCCTTTTTCAACAAGATGTTTGACAGCATCTTACGAGCTCCAATGTCATTTTTCGACACCACTCGTTCAGGAAGGATCCTTAGCCGGGTATGTCTTATGTAGCCATAGATTTCATTTGCTTCACAGCATGTACACAATCATTTGTTGAAGTACTATTACTTTCTGTCTTTTTCAGGCATCAGCAGACCAGATGAAAATCGATACTTCCCTTGTATTCAGTGTTGGTTTTGCCATGTCAATGTGTATTTCAGTAGTTAGCAGCATTGCTGTAACTTGTCAAGTTGCATGGCCGTCAGTCATAGCAGTACTTCCCTTACTGCTTTTGAACATCTGGTACCGGGTATGATCCAGCAACTACAGTACATGTCAGCCGGACTGAAATCATTGTTCACACTGCTTAACATCAATATAACACTTCTAATTGAATCATAATAAATTGGGTTTCATTCATTTCTTCACTTTTTTCAGAATCGTTATATTGCAACTTCTCGAGAGCTAACTCGTCTTCAAGGAGTAACAAGGGCACCGGTTATTGATCACTTCACGGAAACCTTTTTAGGCGCTCCAACTGTAAGGTGCTTCAGGAAGGAGGATGAGTTTTACCAAATAAATTTGGACAGAATCAATTCGAATTTGCGCATGTCTTTCCATAACTATGCTGCTAATGAATGGTTTGGATTTCGCCTGGAGCTCATTGGCACACTTGTGTTGTCTCTAACTGCTTTTCTTATGATAAGCTTGCCTAGCAATTTCATCAAGAAAGGTAATATTAAATTTCCATTAGCTGAGTATTTATAAAAGTGAATGTGATAGGAGTAGAATTAATGGTCCCCATGTTTTATGTATTTTTATTTTAGGTACAAATTGACTTGTTCTCTTGAATCCCAATTTATAAACTTGAAAAAAAACGAATCTTGCACTAAACATAGTGTTAGAATAGTCTCACATTGGTTGTGGAAGGACAAATGACCTAATTTAAAAGTGGGGGAGTCCCTCACCTTAGAGGCTAGCTTTTAGGGTGAGAAGACTCTTATGATTCAACAAGTGGTATTAGAGCTCAGCTCTAACATTGCTGGCCCAATGGACACTAGTGTGTGATCGCCTGATGGACTGTGACCCTGAGGGACCGTCGGTGTACGGTGGAGGGGCGGTGAAGAGCTGAGGGATGTGTGAAGGGGGAGATTGTTGGAACAGTCCCACATTTGTTGTGGAATGGCAAGAGACCTAACTTAAAAGTGAGGGAGTCTCTCACCTCAAAAGCTAGCTTTTGGGGTGAGAAGGCCCTTACGATCCGACACACAGAGGTTACCTTAGAAAATATATCCAGTTGCTATCAAGTCTTTTAGGAAGAATACATTAGAAATTAATGAATTGCTAAACGTTAGGAATTTTATCATGGGGTAGAATGGGATAACATGGCTAGTTGTTCCGAGTATATGAATATCCAGATTTTAAATGTAATGCTTTATGGATAGTTCAATTTTGATAGCAGAAGTGATCAAGCACAAATCATTCGTTTGGTATAGTTAAAAGCATGTCAAGTTTCAAGATTTTGCATAATTGCAGTTGCTTCATTGTATGGTTGAAGATAAATACTAAAAAAGGTTAAAATGATCCTCTATTAGAAGATTTATTACTATGTGTTCTCTATTTAGTTCTTTGTAATCCTCAAACACATTATGTCATTGAATTTTACTGTTTCCAATGTAGAATTTGTTGGCATGTCCCTTTCCTATGGTCTTTCTCTCAATTCCTTGGTGTATTATGCAATTTCCATAAGCTGTATGCTAGAAAATGATATGGTCTCTGTGGAGAGGGTGAATCAGTATAGTACTCTTCCTTCTGAGGCTGTATGGGAAGTGGCAGATTGTCTTCCCTCACCAAATTGGCCCAGCCGAGGAGATATTGACATCAAAGATCTAAAGGTCAGCACTTCTTCTTTTCCTTTGCTGAGTCTTCCTTTAGTAACTTTTTTTTAATAAAAAAATATTTGTTTGGTACTCTAGGTGATTTAGAGTAGTGAGCTATATCAGTACTGTTCTTTTCAGGTTAGGTATCGATCAAACACACCTCTAATCTTGAAAGGCATTACGGTAAGCATTAACAGTGGGGAAAAGATAGGAATTGTGGGAAGGACCGGCAGTGGCAAGTCAACGTTAATCCAGGCTTTGTTCAGGCTTGTGGAGCCTGTCGAAGGCCAGATCATCATCGATGGAGTAGATATTTGCATTTTGGGCCTTCATGATCTGAGGTCTCGCTTTGGCGTGATTCCTCAAGAGCCTGTGCTCTTTGAAGGAACCATAAGAAGCAACATTGATCCAATTGGGCGGTATTCTGAGGCCGAGATATGGCAGGTATAAGTTAGGTTACAGCTCCTGTGTGTTTCAAACTTCCTCTTGGATGCGTCAGTAATTCTTGTTTCTATTGAGTTTAATACATTTATTCCTCTGCAGGCCCTGGAGCGTTGCCAGCTGAAAGATACAGTAGCTGATAAACCTGAGAAGCTTGATGCACTAGGTTTGCTATTTTTACTGAATAGCGATTTTTTTTGAGTAAATTGCATCATTAGTCCGGTTGAGTCACTTGTGTTCTTCAACTACAGGTCTGTGAACTTGCATAATTGACACTTAGATCCAAGGTTGTCAGGACCGTGATCTGATCCTATGATCCTGTTGGACCATTACGATTTTGATCCTTTGTAGGATCATGACTAGGTGGCACAATACAAAATAGTAGTCCAAACTTTATAATATTTAGTGTTATGAATAGCGCTTGTATTCATATGAGGCCAATGGGCCGGTATATGTACACAAAGTACAGGTGGTAAATATGCAAAGAACCCCTCATAACAATGGGGAATAACAAACTATACATATATCTCTAACACCCCCCCTCAAACTCATGGTGGATCAACAACACTGAGTTTGGAGAGGTAGAAGCTGTGCTGTGCTCGAGTCTGGGCCTTCGTGAAGAAATCTGCTATCTGAAGCTCTGAAGGCACATACTGAAGAGTAATCACCTGATCATGCACACAAGACCTTATGAAAGAAGCATCAACACCAATATGCTTGGTGAGCTCATGCTTCACAGGATCACGAGCAATACTGATAGCACCTGTACTGTCTGACAAGAGAGAAGTCGGTGTAGTGACAGAAACACCAAAATCCTCAAGTAACCACCGTAGCCAAGTAATTTCTGCTGTCAAGAGAGCCATAGCTCGCAACTCAGCCTCTACACTCGAACGGGACACTACAGTCTGTTTCTTCGTCTTCCAGGCAATAAGAGAACCACCAAGAAAAACACAGTAAGCAGAGATAGACCGGCGATCAGAGGGATCGCTGGCCCAAGTAGCATCCGAATAGGCCTGAAGCTGTAACGAGCTGGAACGTGGAAAGAAGAGACGGCGAGAGATAGTCCCGCGAAGGTATCGCAGAACTCGAAGAAGGTGGCTGTAGTGGACCTGAGTAGGAGCTGAAACAAACTGACTCAGAATATGAACTGGATAAGTGATATCCGGACGAGTAACAGCAAGGTAGACAAGACTCCCAACAAGATGACGATAGCGAGTCGGATCAGAAAGAGGCTCGCCATCAGAGAGTCGGAGGTGAACATTGAGCTCCATGGGAGTCTCAACAGTACGCTGATCAGTGAGAGAGGCGCGATCAAGAAGATTCTGAATATATTTCTCTTGGGACATAAAGAAACCATCTGGAGTGGAAGTAACCTCAATCCCAAGGAAGTAACGAAGAGGACCAAGATCCGACATAAGGAACTGTTCATTAAGACGAGCCTTGACAAAGGCAATGTACTCAGAATCATCTCCCATAATGATCATATCATCAACATACAGAAGAAGAAGAGTCCGACCACGAGACGAAGTGTGGACAAAGAGCACAGGATCATGATCACTAGCTGAAAAGCCAGCAGCAGTGACCACAGAGGAGAAGCGCTCAAACCAAGCACGAGGGGCTTGCTTAAGGCCATAGAGAGAGCGACGAAGGCGACAGACCATGCCCTCAGGAACAGAATACCCAGGTGGCGGATGCATGTAGACCTCCTCACGTAACTCGCCATTAAGAAAGGCATTCTTGACATCAAGCTGAGAAACAGACCAGTGGCGAACAGACGCCACCGAAAGAAGAGTGCGAACAGTGGTCATGTGGGCCACAGGAGCAAAAGTCTCGTCGTAGTCAACACCATGCTTCTGCTGGAAACCACGAGCAACAAGACGCGCCTTATAGCGCTCAAGAGAGGCATCAGAGCGAGTCTTAATCTTATAGACCCACTTACACGTGATGGGATGAGAATGAGATGGAAAAGGAACAAGATCCCAAGTACCAGTACGCTCGAGGGCAGCAATCTCCTCGGCCATGGCAAGCTGCCACTCAGGGTGAGTAACAGCATCCCGGTAGGAGACAGGCTCACGAGTAGCTGCGCCAGCAAAGGCAAAACGGGCAGGAGGCCAAATCGACTGGCGATCGCGGAGAGCGTAGCGAGGAGAAGATGACCCATCAGGGGAAGATGGAGCATCAGAAGAAGATGGAACATCAGGAGAAGATGGTTCATCTGGAAGGTCCTCCATACGAGGTCGACGAGTGTAGAAGATAAGGGGAGAAGGTACTGTAGTGGGAGGAGCCTGCGGAGTCGTAGGAGACGACACAGGCGGCGACAACGGCGGAGAGGCCACAGGGGGAATATGTGGAGACTCAGTGGGACAGGTGGACGAGGGCAAAACAGATATAGGAGTATCTGGAAAGGTCAAGAAAGACAGAGACTCCACAGAGGAAGCCGAAGGAGAGGCAAGACGTGGGTAGAATGGACGAGACTCGTCGAAAGTCACATCCCGAGAAACCCGCATCCGACGACCAACAGGATCCCAGCACCGATAGCCCTTGTGCTCGGCACTGTATCCCAGAAAGACACACTCAACAGACTGAGCGGTCAGTTTGGTGCGTTCTCGAGGGGCGAGGAGAACGTAGCAAACGCAGCCAAACAAATGAAGGGTAGAGTAGTCAGGAAGAAGACCACAGAGATGCTCAACAGGGATCGCTCCCTGAAGAGCAGAAGAAGGCTGGATGTTGACGAGATAGGTGGCAGTGGAAACAGCCTCGGCCCAAAAGTGAGGTGGAATAGAGGCGGCGATCATCAGAGCACGAGCCGTCTCAAGGAGGTGACGATGCTTGCGCTCAGCAACACCATTCTGAGCATGAGCACCAGGACAAGAGAACTGAGCGAGAGTGCCCTGCTCAGCAAGGAAGCTGCGCAGGTAACGAGAGAGGTACTCGCCAGCAGAATCAGCACGAAAGACACGAATAGGAGTGGAGAACTGTGTGTGAATCATAGTGGCAAATTTTTTATAGATAGACAAGGCCTCACTACGAGAAGACATGAAATATATCCAAGTATGGCGAGAAAAATCATCTATAAAAATGATATAATATCGATGACCCCCTTTCGAAACGAAGGGAGCCGGACCCCAAACATCTGAATGAACAAGATCAAAAGGGCGCTGAGACACAGACTCACTATGAGGATAAGGAAGCTGGATCTGTTTACCTAACTTACAGCCCTGACAATCTAAAGACACGTCTCCTGAGACAGACCCCAGAAGACCACGACGAACTAAGGACGACAGACGGGATCCACACAGATGGCCAAGACGGTGATGCCACTGCTGGAAAGACCCGGTAGACGAAGTGGCAGAAGCGGAGAGACTGGCGGCGATGGTGGCAGCGGAAGGAAGGTGAAGCCAGTCAAGCTCCCAGAGACGCTGTGAGTCACGGCGCCGAGGGCCAGAACCAACCAGAGCTCCCGTGTGGCAGTCCTGAACACAACAAGAGTCAGAGTCGAGAATGACCCGATAACCAAGGTCAGTAATCTGCCCAGCAGAAAGAAGCTGCAAGGTAAGGCGAGGAACATGAGCAACATGAAAAGATGAGTTGCTAAGAGATCCTCGACCAGAGACAGAAAGAGATGTACCATCAGCAGTAAGAACACTGACAGGAGAATCAAGAGGTGTAATAGAAGACAGAGTGGAAGGATCAGGAGTCATGTGAAAAGATGCTCCAGAATCAAGAATCCACGGGGAGGTACCTGACTGTGTAGGAGGTGGTCTCTCAGTGCCCGAAGAGTCAGTAGCAGAACCTGCAGAACCTGTCGAGGGAGAACCTGAAGCGGCAAGTAGGCGTCGAAGTCTGGCTATCTCCTGCTCGGTGAGAGAAGCTGCTGAAGAAGTCGAGGCAGACGTCGTCGTAGAAGCACTAGTGCCAGTAGAAGAACGGTGTGAAAGATGCCGCTTCTTCTTGTAGCACTGGGACTCAGTGTGGCCATCCTTGTCGCAGTAGGAACAGTGAGGACGGCCACCTCCAGACGGAGGACGGCCACCACCACCTGTGGGAGCCGCTGGAGGAGGCAGTGTAGCAGGCCGACGAGCGACGAGCACAGAGGGGAGTGGCATCAACCCAGCACCACTCAAACGAGTCTCCTCAACGCGTATCTCGGTAAGAGCCTCCAGGAGAGTGACACGAGGGTGGCGTGCAAGGAGATGGGCACGCCTTTGCTCGAACTCAGGACGAAGGCGAGTAAGGAACTCGTAAACCCGCTGAAACTCCAGGTCAGCACGTACATCCAGGCAGCACGGACAGGTACGACAGCCAGCAATGCGAAGTGAGTCCAACTGACGCCAGACAGCAGAACTCTGAGCGTAAAAAGCGTCAACAGTAGCATCACCCTGCTGGAGAGAGTGCTCCTGGCGGACCACGGACAGGTACAAGGCATCACCAGAGGGCTCGTAGCGCTGACGAAGATGAGTCCACATCTGGAAAGCCGAAGGGAGTCCCACAACCTCAGAAGAAAACTGAGGCTGGACACTGGCGATGAAGACAGCAGCAGCCCGAGCGTCGTCATCGTACCACTGAGTGTAGACGGTCAGACAATCCTTGTAGGAATCCAGAGCCTCCTGGTAGGCAGAGGCAGCTTCATCATCAGCAGGGCGAGCGGCCTCAGCAGCAGCCTTATCGGCTGTCGGGGGCAATGCAACAGGCGTAGGCTTCGTTGGAGGAATAGGGCAAGGCGGGCAGGTGACATCGCCAGAGAGGACGCCCCAGAGACGAAGACCACGCATGTGGATGCGCATGTGAGACACGAAGTCGGTGTAATTAACACCATCAAAGATCACCGGGCAGCGAGGGAGAGAAACGGTGCCCATTGGTAGGCGGCGCTAGACGGCGCGGCGACCAAGGCAACGAAGTCTAACAGGCGGCGCTGGATGGCACGGCGGTTAGAACAACGTTTTTTTTCTCTTTTTTTCTCTCTTTTTTTTCTTCGGTCGGTTTACAAAACCGACTCGGTTCACCAACCGAAAGCCCTCACCAGAAAAGATAGATCGGCGGCGAGGGAGCCGGCGACGGCGGCGGCGGGAGAGCCGGCAATGGCGGGAGAACCGGCGGCGGCGGGGGAACCGGCGACTGCGGGGGAGCCGGCGACGGCGTCTGCGGGAGAGCCGACGACGGCGCGGCGGGGGAGCCGGCGACAGCGGCGGCAGGAGAGCCGGCGGCGGCGGAAACCGGCTGCCTCAGGCGGAGCCGGCGACGACGTCTGCGGGAGAGCCGACAACGCCGACGGCGTCTGCGGGAGAGCCGGCGGTGGCGGGAGAACCAGCAACGGCGGCAGAGACCGACTGCAGTCGGGGTCGATGAAGACACACGTCGGCGGGGCCGACGGCGGCGTGCTCGAGCGGGCGGGAGGCGGAGGCGGCGAGGCCGGGCGAGGGAGTCGGCGGGGCCGACGGGGGAGTCGGCCGCGGCGACGACGCGGGGGAGTCGGCGGAGCCGACGGCGCGCGGAACCCTAGGTAAGCCAAAACCCTAGTTTTGGCTCTGATACCATGTTATGAATAGCGCTTGTATTCATATGAGGCCAATGGGCCGGTATATATACACAAAGTACAGGTGGTAAATATGCAAAGAACCCCTCATAACAATGGGGAATAACAAACTATACATATATCTCTAACATTCAGAATCATGATTTTCGAGGTGCATTCCTAACTTCCTATAATGATCCTATGGTCCTGATCTTGCCAACACGAAAACGATCCTACCACGGATCATGATCCCAACAACCTTGCTTAGATCCATAAGTCATAATTAAACAAGTTTAGGGTCCCACTGTGCTTGCAACACTATTTTTGCACCTCATAATGAGAAACTTGCTGGCCTAAAAATTCAACTTCATGGATATTAGAGATAACTGCACAAGTTAAGAGGATTTTCAGTGCAGTTTAGGTATTCATTTTCTTTTCTTTAGTAACAACAAAACATTTCCCTTAAAAAAAAGCAACAACAACAGATGAGTACTCTGCTTGTTGCATGTTCTTTGTAGTTGCCGACATGGGGGAGAACTGGAGCGTAGGACAGAAGCAGCTTCTCTGCTTCGGGCGTGTCATGCTGAAACGTAGCCACATCTTGTTCATGGACGAGGCAACCGCTTCTGTTGATTCTCAAACGGATGCAGCTATCCAGAGGATCATCCGAGAGGAATTCTCCAAATGTACCGTCATCAGCATTGCGCATCGTATACCAACTGTCATGGACAGCGATAGAGTTCTGGTGCTGGATGCAGGTAAAATTTACACGGATTATTTCCAATTTTATCCAGATTGTTTTTCCATGAAAAATAAAAATTATATATGGATTGCTAGTACTGAGATATTGCGCTTCTGTTCAACATTTATATGTGTTTCAGGGTTAGTGAAAGAGTTTGATGCACCATCCAAGTTGATGGGAAGGCCCTCAGTTTTTGGGGCAATGGTTCAGGAGTACGCAAGTCGCTCTTCCAGCACGCAGGCAACCTATGGATGATTCCATATCTTCCTGGCAAAGCCAATTAAATTCAGAAGCCCAAGTTTAGGGATACAAGTATACGACTAACGATAGGAAAAATAAGTTATAAACTTTTGTAGGTTTGCAGGCATTATGTGTTGTATTTTCCCTTTTATGATATGTTCTGCGTGCTTAGTAGTTACTAGTTAGTCCCAACGAAGAAGGGAAGAAATGTCAGTGCTCGCTGGAGTGCTGGTACATTAACTTTTACACGAGGTTTTCAAAGTTCAAACAGAAATGAACTTGAAAAAAGTTGTTCTCTGACATTTCATTTTGGTACTTGAACTTGGAATTAGCTTCAATGTGAACTTCACTTTTAGCCCGACAAGACAAACGCCACTTAGGTCTATATCTTAGTTAAAGGATGCAATCATGCAAACTCGTACGCGCACCGGTGAATGAGAGATGGATAAAGTAGATTTAGCCCTGATCAAAATGACATTTTTCAATGGTTTTTAACTGTGACTGTTTGCTGAAATGGACACTATAACGGTTGTTAGCTTTTAGATAAGCCATTCAATTAGAGAAAAATAAAGAAAAAAAGAGGGAAATAAAAAACTGTTATCTCTCATGGACAGGGGAAAAAAGAATCATATTAAAAAGTCAACATATTTAAAATGATTTTTAGTTTCTAAAAAGTAGAAGCCATTTTGAATAGAGTCTTACCGTGCCTATGAACGAACATGGGTGGTGGTCACGTTTAAAGGAGGAAGAAGTGAAATGTGCTTGTGAGAACTAAGTTGAAGGTGCCCAGTGTTTAGCTACATTATCTTTTTTCACCGCCACCTTCACCGCCGTTTCCTCCGCTACTGCTCGGTGCACCATCGCCAGCTCCTGCGTTGTCCTCACGACTACCTGCACGGCTACGCCCCACACACCATCGTAACAATCTCATTCGCACCACCTTTGCCGACGGCCAATGGGGCAGACTGTCCATTCTAGCAAGCTCTAGCATCCACCAGAGCTCCCGCGGGCAGCTAACCCTTCCTCCGTAGGAGCTGCCGGCGTCAGAGAAGACACCCAGCAAGGTAGTGATGTGTTCGTGGGCTGTTAGGCCGACTTGAAGTTGTTAGGCAGCCCCCAAAAGCCCAGTTTTCCATCCATGAGTGAGCCCAGCCCATGTCCAAAGCCCTCTCTAATTGAAGTCGAGGCAGGCATCAAGAGAGGGGATCGGGGCCATCGGCGTTAGCGAATCCCTAACCCTAGGTGGCGCTGCGGTGATGGTGTAGAGCCACGGAGGAGCAGCTGGGCGCCAAGGCAGCGCAGCGATGCCCCCAGCGTGGGCGGCGCGCCGGCGCCGAGGCTAGTGGCAGTACCGGCGGTTGGGATTTGGGCGTGGTCGCGTGCACATGGTATGGTGGTATAGGGCAGAGGGCCAAAGGGGCAAAGCAAGAGCAAGAGCAACTGGGTTGGCAAAATGTCTAGCCTTGTACGTTCTCTCAAGACTCAATTATAAATGTCTTAGATTGCATAATGGATGATGGATTGTGATTTTTGCTTCAAGAGTTTGATGGTTGATTATTTGATTTGCTAGAAATAGATTTGAAGAGATATTTTAACACTGTTTGCTGGTGGAACTGCCGATGTTGCACAAGCACAAGCTACTGAAGAAGCAACTGCCAGTGCCGCACAAGACCAACCTAAAGCAGTGCAAGCACAAGCTGGAGCAGCAACTGCTGGCGCCACACAAGCACAAGCTGAAGGAGGACAACAACAAGAAGAAGCCAAAGGTACTAAGGAGTTCGATCCGAATCATGTTGTTATTGATCTGGGACTTCATATTTCAATTGATGAATTTGATCTCGACGTTAGAGATCAAGTTAGAACGGCTTATTTATTGAAGGGTTCGACCTAATTAATTGGCCATACTTTTCCTTACAAACAATATGAAAAGGAGTTTAGGAGCTTTCATGCGACATGATATAAGAAGTATGATTTGTTGGAATATATTGTGGAGAAGGACACGACTTATTTCTTCTATTTCTTTCTTTTTAGACATGATCCCTTGGATGAAAATTTTGGTCATGCTATCTTTACAAAAGTAGGGTTTAACACTTGGAAGAATGCATACAAATCTTTTCCTGATCATGTTAGTGGAACTAATAGTGTCCACAATAAATCAAGGATAACATATGAAGATTTTAAGAATCAAAGGTCAAGTGAATAAGTGTATCACATAAGGTTGTGTCTTGTAGCAAAGAAGCAGAAATCAAATATGATATTTGTGTGACTGCATCTTTAGATTGTGCAAGTTTTCTCCTAATGCGAGGTCATGTGTTTTGTGGACATGATGAATCTTCTTCTTCCTTAAACAAGATCAAATTTTTTTGAGATGATTGATTGATACAAACAAAGGAAGGATGAAGTGAAGCTTGTAGTTGATGAGCTATGTTCTGGAATTGCCCACATGACTTGCTCAAAAATTCAAAAGCAGCATGCAAAATGTTGTGCTCAGGAGGTCACCAAAGTGATAAGCCGAAGAGATTGGGGATAATTTTTTCTCCAGTCTTATTGATGAATCTCGTGATATATCTATCAAAGAGCAAATGATCGTGATTGTGTGGTTAGTGATTGATTATATGTTCTATCACTTTTTTTAAAGTTTCAATTGTTCTACTTAACTAATTGTATCATTTGTCTTGCACGTTTGTGAACAACAAAGGAAAGATTATGGAAAGAGTTTTGGGTCTTCAACATGTCACAGAGGTAACATCAGATGCATTGAAGAAAGAATTAGTTGGGATGCTTGGTTTAATGATCTAGATTTGGTAATCTGAATCTCCTGTGTATTCCGAGCTAGTCCCTGGATTAGTAAATAGCTCACACAATGTAACATAGGCAAATATCATATCCACACACGCATAATAATAAAAAGAGTACTTAATATTACATAAACATCTATAAATAGATCTTATGATCAGTTTTACAGAACAAGCAGATAGGCCAAATGAGATTGTTCATAATAAAGCAGCCGAAACTAAATAAACCAAAAGGGACCTCATGATCTGCCACAGGCAATCAACTAGGGTTAAACTTAGTCTTGGCCTTCATCTTTCATGTCGTATCCAAAAGCATGGATGTATTCATACACTAAGTCACTGATTCCGTTATCTAAAATCACATATTAAGCAACAATAAGTACAAAATATCCAATAAGTCCTTATAGTAGAATGCAAGTATAGAGGTATATATATCTACACATAAGGCTTAGCCAAGGGGAGGTCTTATGTTTCTTTTAGTATAAAGCCAATTTGCCAAATATAATATTTTAGCTGGTTTTCAAACCTATGGCTTAGTCATTTTTTACTTTAAAACTAAGATCCAGTTTTAGGTCAAGTTCATTATAAGAGCGAAATTTCTTCGCTTTCATTATCCATTTTCATTTCCTTTTCCATATTAAGTTATTCTTGGCCATTTCCATATTACCATTCACAACCATTAATTTTATGAAATCTATGTAAGTGTGATATTTCTACACTTTTGCCCATGTACAAGGGCACGACTATTCAAATAGATTTTTAACACTCTACAGAGATTGTATAACTTTACTCACAAGATAGATTAACTCATAATGTTATCTATTACATGCTTTCGTAGACATGCGATGGAGAAAATCATAAGGAGGCTTATATTGTTGAGTTGAAAAACTCATTATATTGTTGGGTTTTTGGGTTTTCCCAAAGGCTTGGTGGATAGTATCCATTAAGTGATTGGTTTTAGGGTTTCATGTGAGCCTCTATTATATAAGGAGTTAGGGTTTGAGAGATGGAGAAACCATGTATTGAGAGAAGAGAGAGGGCTTGAGAGAGATATCAAGAGAGAGATGAGAGCACCGGTGTCCGTGCTGCCCTAGTGACTTTGTCTTCCTGAGGGAGTGGCTGTAAACATTCATCTCTAAGTATCAATAGATATCTCAAATTTGTCCAAATGCTTGTGCTCAAGTTTGTGATATTGATTTCTTGATTTGCCTTGGTTTTGCCTATTCTTTCTCTCTTCTTGATCTTACTTGTTCCCAAGGATGTGTAAGAGGTGGTGTAAACTCTAAGAGTTGATCCAATATCATCTTGACCAGGGGTGGAGTCACCGGGGGGGCTTCATCAGCCTCTAGCCTACCTCCGGTGAGTCGGTTGGCAGAGACGTCCACCATGTTACCAATAGCGACAGCAGCGACCATGGAGAACGCATCACCAAGAGCGGAATTGGGCCGAGCGATGAAGCCTAGTCAGGGGAGTTAGTTCCTCGTCGCATATGTATTCTGCCTCTAATAAAAAGGAAGATGGAAGTAGAGACAAAGGGAGGAGTCTCCACGTCGATGGGTGAGAGATATCGGAAACCTAATTGGTAAGGGAGATGGTGGTAGGAAGATGCTCTCCGCCTGCCACCCAGGATTCCTCCAACACCCATCTCCACTCGGCATCCCCACCAACACCTCCCCTCTATTGCCCATGTTCTAATTTAGCTGCACCACCCCTGTCTTCCCTATCTCTAGCCCGAGCGCCGCCAAGCCCAATCGTCCTCCTCGGTAACCCATTTCCAAATTATTCTATACCAGAGCATCATCAGCATGCCTTGATCACTTTTTCCTACTCAATTGCAATGATGAAAAACCGACGAGCTGCCACCATGCACGCCCACCTTTGTCGCCGCAGGTCACCATCGACAAGACACTCCGATGAGTATTCGCCCCCGCTATCATGTCAAATGGTTTCTTACTGCCTGCTATATGCTTTCCCCTCCCTAAATTTCCCATTAGCTACTTTACTTCACCACCTCTGCCATATGCTATGACCGCTACTCATAGTTGTTAATTCCATTCCAGAGGCCATTCTGGTTTGCCTCTTGGTATGGAATGCGCTGGTACTGGTCCATTTTGGTGTACCGTTTCAGATTAAAAATTTTTAATACAATGATATATATTTATTCATAAATAAAAATATGTAATTATATGCACGCATAATTTCACTTAGAATCTCACTTTAAATATATAATTATATGTTTGATGAGTTTTTGTGCAAATATGTTAAGTCAAAATAAATACAGAGGTGTATATTTGGGAAGGAAGCTTCAATACATGCACGTGTTATCTAACCTTTAAACTCTTTTCAGTTCGGGTCATGAAATCACATGTGACCTGTTCCTCAAGCCGTCAGCGCATGGTCGACGCATTAGGCCTCGTATGGCCGCAAGTCCCAACCGACCATGAAGCATATGCACCAAGATCATCTCGAGTTTGTGGATTTTTCGACCACGTTGTGTTGACTGCTTTTGTTTTGACCACGTTGTGTTGACCATATTTGTTTCGACCACATTAAATCAACCGCACTTGTTTCGACCACTTTGTGTGGATCAATTGCAGCCGATGTGTCCGACTACTTCTGATGTCCCACTACGCGAAACCGGCGAAAACTGACAGCGCATGACGCGCCAACCGTTCGCGCACACGTGTCCCACAACGTCAGAAACGGCTGCACGACCACGGTCAAACTTCAATCGGCACCGCATGACGCGCCAACAGCAGTCGGCCGTATGTCCCACTACACGCAAAAAGGCGATACGACTTTGGTCAAGCTTCGACACGCCTTCAGTTAGTGAATCTCGCGTATCAAATTGGATGATTGGGTTAGGGAGATTGGGGGCCTTGGCGAGACGGCGCGGGCATCATGCCAGGCCATAGATTTGAGGTTGGGCAGCTTCATGAAAGGACACGTCGCCGGAGGAGTCTCGCCGGGAGCGCGATACGCAGGACACGCCGGCGAGAGCTCTTGAGACCCGACACCCCACGCGCCCGGGAGGGACCCCGTCAGGGCGAGCGGCCGCGATGGGCTGTCCTAGGTCGGCCTGACCGCCCCTAGGACCTTGTGATTCGTTATCGCAAGGGAGTAAACGACGACGAAGAACAAGAAGCAAAATAGGGCAGAGGAAAATAGTAGATTGCAAAATAATATAGTAGATGAGTTTCGATTGTGTGTTGTCAATCGGCCGTGACCCCTACATACATATATATAGGGGGAAGCTGGTCCTAGCTTCTTTTGGAAACAACAGTATTCGAATCGAATCAGAGTCCAGACCGAATAAAACTTATCTTAGTTTATTCGGTTGCAATTTTACCACGCGGCAGAGATCGTTTCAAGATCGTTTCCTGATCCTTTCTAAACTGCTGCCCGCGCGTGCATGCTGCTTACGACCGATCCCGAGTGCTCTTGATGTCGTACGACCTCTCCAAAGGTCGAAACCTTTACGATAACCGGTCAGCGTCTATGGCAAATAAAATCGTCATCAAATCAAGGTCTATGGCAAGTAAAATCGGCATCGCTAATGAGTCCGATTTCTTTCTCTTCTTTGCTTCTCCACTGTCGAATCCTCTGCAGATAACTTCCCATAACGATTCAGCATCTCCAAGTTTTCCGACCGCTTCTCGTTATAACTGTCAGAGTTTTCCAGTCGTGGTCGAACTCCTTGCGACCACCTTTAGTATGGTCGTAGCCTTCAATGTAGTCATAGGCTTCTACGTGGTCGTAGACTCTAACGTGATCGTAGCCTCCAACATGGTCGTAGCCTCCAACGTGATCGTGGACTCTAACGTGGTCGTAGCCTCCAACGTGATCGTGGACTCCAACGTGGTCGTAGCCTCCACCATGGTCGTAGACTCCAACGTGGTCGTGGACTCCACCGTGGTCGTAGCCTTCAATGTGGTCGTAGCCTCCAACGTGGTCGTAGACTCCAACGTAGTCGTAGCTTCCAACGTGGTCGTAGATCTATCTGGCGACTGCCGACCACGACCAATGTGGTCAAAGTGACTTTCGACCATGGCCAAAGTAGTCGTAATTCCTTCTGGTGCCTTTCGACCATGGCCAGAATGGTCGTAAACCTCCCGGGAAACATCCGACCATGCCCAAAGTCGTAAACCTCTCGGGGGACATAGATTTGTGTTGATTAATAATGCTTCGGGACACAAATCACTTTGCTGCGCAGTCCTTCCTTCAGCCGCTCGAAATACCGTGATCGAAACCTTCAAAGAGCACGCAGTGACGCTGGCGGTCACTAATTTTCTGTAGTCGAACACCCTTTCGACCACGTTCACTTCCTTCAACGTGGTCGGAGTTGCTACCGCTTCTCGTTATAACGTGGTCGTAAGCCACCGACTTCTCATTGTGATCGTAAGTTCAACTGCCGACTATCAACCTTGATGTCATCAACTATGAACCAGGCTTCTGATCATGGCCAATCGTGATCGTAGCAGCGTCCGATCATATCCAAAATGTTTGAGCTACCTTTGGCCACGCCAACGTGGTCGTAACTGCCTTCGACCACAACCAACACGGTCGTAACCGGTCCAGCTGGCTTTTGATTAGTGATGACATGGTCGTAAATGCTGCAACGTGGTCGTAAAACTTCCTGGCGAGTTCCGACCACGACCAAAGTGATCGCAATGGTTCTTGACCATGACCAAGCTACGTGATCGTAACTGCCTTCGACCACGGCCAACGTGGTCGTAACCGGTCCAGCTGGCTTCCGACTTGCTTCGCCATGATCGTAACTACTCACGACCATGATATATGTACAGCGTTTCCTTGTTAACCTGCTTGTGGTTTTACGATGATTGTCAAGCCAAATTTGATTATCAACACATGCCCCCCTGTTTTTTGGCAACACTTGTGTGCCAAAAAATAAGAATCACTTGCTCAACAATCAAGGACAATGTCAACACATCCATTGGCCATGTTTATATGTCTAAGGGCGATAACCTAGTATTGGCCATGTTATAAAGTCTAAGGGCGATAACCAAGTATCAGCCATACATGTTCAAGCTTCCTGCCACATGCTTGGATAAAACTTCTTCAAATATTTTCCATTGAGGGCACGGGGCAGCAACGTACCTTGCAATGATTCGACCAAATATGAGTTACCCGGAACCACTCTTGCAATCTTAAAAGGACCTTCCCAACTTGGAGACCACTTTCCGAACTTATTATCTTTCGAGCCAATTGGTAGAATCACTTTCCACACTAGATCGCCAATTTGAAAGCTCTTCAACTTAACTTTCTTATTATACGCCTTTGCCACTCGCATCTTATCTTTCTCAATGGCTTGTAATGCTTCTAATCTCTTATCGGTGGCTTCATCAATGTTGTCCATCATTAAATTATGATAATCCACTGCCGATAAGTCATTTTGCTTAGCTAATTTCAAGGCATCCAAATTTACCTCCACGGGTAGAACAGCTTCTTGTCCATATACAAGCTCGTATGGAGTTACTTTGGTTGCTCCATGCCTTGAGATTCGATGCGCCCAAAGAGCCTCGGACAGCACTTCGTGCCACCTTCTAGGATTATCTTCAATCTTTTTCTTGATGAGCTTGATCAATATTTTATTTGTAGACTCTGCTTGTCCATTGGCTTGGGCATAATATGGAGACGAATTGAGCAACTTTATCTTATATAATTCAGCAAAATCTCGAACTTGGGTTGATATAAAAGAAGAGCCTTGATCTGAAGTTAATGTCTGAGGAATGCCGAACCGGTGGATAATATGTTCAATTATGAATTTAACCACTTCCACATGTGTCATGTTCTTGAGGGGTACTGCTTCAGACCACTTAGTGAAATAATCAGTGGCGACTAGCACAAATCGATGCCCTTTTGATGATGGAGGATGTATTTGCCCGATGAAATCTAGTCCCCATCCTCTGAATGGCCACGGTTTGACAATAGGGTGCAACATAGCAGCAGGAGCTAGCTGAATATTACCGAACTTTTGGCATGCTGCACACCCTTTGTAGTATCTGAAGCAATCATCAATCATTGTCGGCCAATAGAAACCAGCACGTCTTAGCAACCACTTCATCTTGTGTGCCGACTGATGTGTACCGCATATACCTTCATGTACCTCTCCCATAGCAACTCTTGCTTGATCCTCATCCAAGCACTTCAGAAAGATACCATCAACAGTACGGCGATAAAGATTGTTATCAATTAAACCGTATTTGAAAGCCATCCGTCGAACCGACCTATTTACCCTCTTGCTAGGGTCTTGCAAGTAATTAATGATTGGTCTTCTCCAATCTGTACCCTCACTTGCATCAGATTTTGAATTAGTGGCCGAATCGGTGAGTTGCGGTTCGGTCTCGTCTACGTTAGCAAGACAAGACATCGGCTGGTGAGAAAGGTGGAACATACCACGAGAAATATGGTAGCCGGATGCTTGCTGTGCTAACTCATTTGCTCTCCAATTTTCATGTCTAGAAATATGAGCAATATTAAAGAAATCAAAGGCAGCAATGATATCTAGACATTTATCAAGATAAACATTAAGCGATTCGTCGAAACATTGAAAGACCTTGGAAACTTGCCGCACTACTAGCAACGAATCACCGAAAACCTCAATATGCGTAGCACCTATAGCAAGTAAAAGCTGCAGCCCGAATATCAAAGCTTCATATTCGGCTTGATTATTTGTGCAAAAGAACTCTAAACGACAAGAGGCCTCAAAAACAGCCCCATATGGAGAAATATAAACAACACCAACACCTTGGCCATTGTTACAAACTGAACCATCAAAATATAATCTCCATGGTACTAAAGAAACCAGGTCAATGTCAATATGATGCCTATCATCAATCCGATGTTCAACAATAAAATCAGCAACGATTTGGCCCTTCATAGATTTCAAAGCTTCGTAAGCCAAATCATATTCAATCAAAGCATAAGCCCACTTACCAATCCTACCACTCAGAATTGGTCTGTGCAACATATATTTAATGACATCGGTTTGACATGCAACTATGCAAGCACTAGACAACAAATAATGTCTTAATTTTGTGCAAGCATAATATAACGAAAGGCATAATTTTTCAATAAAAGTGTACCTTGTCTCTGGATCCAATAAACGCCAGCTCAAGTATGTAATAACATGTCCTTTTCCTTCAGTTTCTTGTGTTAAAACAGCACCAATTACTCCTTCTTCCGCCGCAATATAAAGCCTGAAAGGCTCTCCTTGCCTGGGCGCTTTTAACACCGGTGGAGTAACTAAATACTGCTTGATCTTTTCAAATGCTTCTAGCTGTTTTGCCCCCCAAGTAAAACCAGCATCGTTCTTTAATCGAAGGATAGGCGCAAAAGCGTCCACTTTCCCGGACAAGTTAGCAATAAATCTCCTCAAATAATTAACTTTGCCAAGGAATTTCTGTATATCTTTCTTGCACACAGGAACCTGTACCTTCTGGATTGCTTCAATTTTCTTGGGATCTATCTCTATGCCATGTTCATGGATAATAAAACCTAAAAACTTCCCAGCCGATACACCAAAAGCACATTTTAGAGGATTCATCTTCAAACCATATTTTCTCATTCTATCAAAAGCCAAGCGCAAATCGGCCAAATGTGGTTCAATGGCATCCGATTTGATGACAATATCATCAATATAAACTTCTAACATGACCCCAAGAAGATCATGAAAAATTAAGTTCATAGCTCTTTGGTATGTTGCACCAGCATTTTTCAATCCAAAGGTCATTACTACCCATTCAAATAAACCAAGAAAACCAGGGCAACGAAAAGCTGTTTTGGAAATGTCCTCTTCGGCCATAAAAATCTGATTATACCCCGCATTGCCATCAAGAAAACTAATGACCTTGTGTCCAGAAGCAGCATTAATAAGCATGTCGGCTATTGGCATAGGATACTCATCTTTTGGTGTAGCTCTGTTCAAATCTCTGAAATCAATACATACCCTTAACTTGCCGGACCCTTTCTTTTCGACGGGCACAATATTGGAAATCCAATCAGCATACCTGCAAGGCCTAATAAAATTAGCTTTAAGTAGCCGATCGATTTCCTCCTTAATCCGATCATACATCTTGGGATTAAACCTTTCTTAATGGGTAGCTGATGTTCTACCAACTCTCGGCTCAAACCAGGCATCTCATGGTATTCCCAAGCAAAAATGTCGACGTATTCTTTTAAAAGCTCGATTAATTTCAGCTTATAATCGGCTCTCAGATTTTTATTTATAAATGTCGGCCTAGGAATTGACCCATCACCGATGTCTATCTCCTCCAATGGGTCGGCTGATATGAAACCTTGTCCCAACTTATCAAAATTTTCTAGCTCTTCTATAGATTCATACATATCGTTCTCTTGAGACCGATAATCTTTGAGACGTTTTTGCAACCAATCTAAGCTAGGATTCATTTAATCACATCATATTTTGGAGCCGATCACCACCAATCGGCTTTAACATGACAGGTACGAAACCATTCCTTGTAGCACTAAGGAAATCAAACTCTGGAAGGTTGCCACGCCCTGACAAACAAGTAACTTCAGAGTGCTGCCAATCCACTATAGCATCGGCCAAAGCGACACAAACTGATGTGTCAGCGTAGATGATCTCCACTTCGTCCTCAATCCATTGAATCAAAAATTGGTGCATGGTAGATGGTACACACTGATTAGCATGTACCCAGTCTCGACCTAAAATCATATTGTAGTTACCTTGCACCTCAGCAACAAAGAATGCTGTGGCCAAAGTTTTGCTCCCAACCGTGAGCTCGACATAGATAACTCCTTTGGCTTCCGTCTTTTCTTTCCCTTCAAAACCATTCAGCACCATGTTCGTCTTCTTCAAATCATCATCTTGCAGCCCCAATTTTTTAAAGACTGAATACGGCATGAGGTTGACGACAGCACCACCATCAACAAGCATCCTAGCAATCGGTGACCCGTTAATGTGGCCCTTGATGTACAGCGGCTTCAAATGCTTCACCGGCTCTTTAGGCTTCTCGAAGATGGCATTTTTAGGACCAAAGTCCAGCTGGGTTATCTCTCCTTCTCCATCAACAGCACGAAATTCAGCAGGTAGATAGTAAACCACATTGATATCCATACCTTCTCTAGCTGGTGTGGGCTCAAAATCTAACATCTCCTCATCATCCCCCGATGTACATACCTGCTCATGCTCTTTAGGTGATGTATGCGCTGCTGCGATAGGAGTAGTATCTGCAGTCCCATCCACTGGTTTAGGCCTCCATACATGCTTCATGGGCCGAATTTTATTGAAAAATTCGTCTCTCTGTGCTTCCGCTGCGTCCTCGATCTTCTGCTGATTTCGCATGCGCTGCAACCTTCTTTTCTGAGCTTTGGTCAGGCCGGAAGGGCACCACCTTGGTCGGGTATACTTGGGATCTCTTCCCTTGGCTCTACTGTTGCTAGCTTCATGATCATTAGCTGCTGAACCTGGCTGAACAGCAACCATAGTACTACTGGATTTAGTCGGATTATTAATGACAATAGTCCTTTTACCAAGATCTTTGGTTGACACCTCTGCAGCACTAGCAGCCCTGCTTTCTTGCTTGTTTGGTTCTAAATTTTCAGCACTTGGCGATTTAGCACGCCACTCTTGCTTCATAATCTTCTTCGTTGCAGAGGCATTGGATGGTCGATTAGCACCACCACCAAAACAACCTTTTGTAGAGTGGGCTATCCTCTCAAAAACTGATCTTCTAGGTGCTGTCCACCCAGGATGAAAAGCATATGGCACCATTGGAGGCTGCGCCCATCCTCCATTCTGATTGTATGGTGTGTAGGAGAAAGGTGTCATCCATTGCGTAGGTGCCCATGGCTCATACGGACGAAACTGGCGTTGTATTTGATGCCTCGGTAGTGATCTTGGACGCTTCAATTGTGATGGTCGATTAGAGCTAGAAGTGGCCGCTTGGTTAGCATATTTGGACAGCAGCATATCAAATGTTGGCTTGATGCGCTTCCGCTGTACTTTTGCTTTGTTTACCTTCCACTTGCCAACCTCTGGATTTTTGGGCTTGATAAACTTATTGCAAACCTCATGTTGCACTTGCCCCCCAGGTACAGAAGTGCTCACAGTGATCTTCAATGTTTCCTTTCCATTTGGGGCCTTCTCAAGTACAACCTCTCTTCCTGAGACCTTGTCATCGGCATGTATCACTCTAGGCTCACCGATAACAACACCTGGCTTTCCTTTTGCTGATTCGGCATGTTCAGGCCGAAGCAACACTTTCCTGCCCCCCATATCCATCGTGTTCATGGGGAAGGGAGACTTGTCCACTTGCATTTCGGCAAAACTCAATCGTCCATCATTGATAGCCGATTGGATCTGTCGCCGAAAAACATTACAATCATTAGTGGCATGAGAAAAAGAATTATGATATTTGCAAAAAGCTCGTCGCTTCAGTTCTTCAAACGGCGGTAAAGTATGAGAAATTTTAATGACCTTATCATTTAGCAAAGCATCAAAAATTCTATCACATTTTGTAATATCAAAAGTAAACTTCATCTCCTCTTCACGATTTTTGCGAATTGGCTTAAGAGCATTACATGCATATGGTTTGGCCTTCGAGGGCCAAACGAATTCGGCAGCATAGACATCAATTTCATCATCCTGATCGGAAGAATAATCAACAACATTCATGCGAGGAAGGTCAGCTTTAATCTTATGGTTTTCTTTGATATCTTTACTTTGGCTTTCTTTAGCCGAAGCTCGCTGCAACACTTGGTTAACAGTTAAAAACTCATAACTTTCCAACTTTTCTTTAATGTGAGTTCTCAAACCGCTAAACACAAGATCAGCCAAGTCCCTTTCACTTATCACAAGACTATAGCACCGGTTTTTAACATCTCTAAACCTCTTGACATAATCGGAAACCGATTCATCATTTTTTTGCCTAACCGATGTAAGATGTGATAATTTAAACTCAGCGTCACCGCTATAAAAATGATCATGAAATTTTTGCTCAAGTTGCGACCATGTAATGATAGAACTAGGGGGTAAAGCAGAAAACCATGAAAAAGCCGTGCCAGTTAAAGACAAAGAAAACAAACGAACTTTAAGTTCGTCTATATTACCCGCCGCTCCCAACTGGGCGAGATATTGGCTAACGTGCTCCCATGTAGTTTTGCTGTCCCCACCATCAAATTTAACAAACTCAGGAAGCTTATAACCTTGGGGATAAGCAATAGTATCAAAATGAGATGGATATGGTTTCTGATAAGTGCGGGCTCTAATTCTCGGCTCAATGCCGAAAGACTCAACAAACATCCTGCGCACATCATCTCTAATTTTTGCCCATGCTTCGTCCATATTGGCCGAAGCTGTGATGGGCGACTGCAAAGAAGCTATAGGGGTGTTGGTCACCATGGTAGGCAGTGGAGGCGGCATCGGCGGTATAACAGAATATGGCAAGGACCTTGGCATACTTATATCGCCTGATGTTGATGTTCCCAAAGGTGGTAGGCTCATGATATGATTAGGATACGTGGGCGCTACCATTAGTTCATCTCCAGGTTTAGTTTGCTGTCCAGAAAAGAAACTCAACGGCATGCCACATTGGGGTTGTATACTTGGTACTCCACTACTTGCCGATGAATTGATAGGCGCTGTCGGCTTAGAAAGTTCTACGCTAGAAAAAGTGCCAACCTGACTTGTACCCATGGCCGCACTGTTTATTTTCTTAATGTTTGCCATCTGATGCATATAATCAAGAATCTCTCTAGTGTTCTCATTAAGCATGTGCTGAACTTGCTCCATTGTAACACTAGATGAATTGGTAGCAACAGATGAGAGGGTTGATGCGGCACTTACAAGGGGTTCTACCTTTTCCGAGTAATGCGGAGGAGGGAACGTGATGTCGCCGAGTGGGGTTATGTTGCCTTGACGATCCTTCTTGAATTTTGCAAGGAACGCTCGTAAATCCTCCTCCTCGTGCTTTTTCTTGTATGCCTCAAAAGCTTGGCGATGCTCTTCCGATAATTCATCGTAACCGGGCTTGACGACATTATCGGTGTTAACCTCCCCGGGCATTGGGATTTTGCTGCTGCCAGTCATGGTGATTGGCGGCGTCAATTTTCCTTGATCTTTCCCCAGCGGAGTCGCCAAAAGTGTGTTCGCACACGAACACGTTACCGTGTGCCCCCGGCGTCGAGCGCGATACGCAGGACACGTCGCCGGAGGAGTCTCGCCGGGAGCGCGATACGCAGGACATGCCGGCGAGAGCTCTTGAGACCCGACACCCCACGCGCCCGGGAGGGACCCCGTCAGGGCGAGCGGCGGCGATGGGCTGTCCTAGGTTGGCCTGACCGCCCCTAGGACCTTGTGATTCGTTATCGCAAGGGAGTAAACAACGACGAAGAACAAGAAGCAAAATAGGGCAGAGGAAAATAGTAGATTGCAAAATAATATAGTAGATGAGTTTCGATTGTGTGTTGTCAATCGGCCGTGACCCCTACATACATATATATAGGGGAAGCTGGTCCTAGCTTCTTTTGGAAACAACAGTATTCGAATCGAATCAGAGTCCAGACCGAATAAAACTTATCTTAGTTTATTCGGTTGCAATTTTACCACGCGGCAGAGATCGTTTCAAGATCATTTCCTGATCCTTTCTAAACTGCTGCCCGCGCGTGCATGCTGCTTACGACCGATCCCGAGTGCTCTTGATGTCGTACGACCTCTCCAAAGGTCGAAACCTTTACGATAACCGGTCAGCGTCTATGGCAAATAAAATCGTCATCAAATCAAGGTCTATGGCAAGTAAAATCGGCATCGCTAATGAGTCCGATTTCTTTCTCTTCTTTGCTTCTCCACTGTCGAATCCTCTGCAGATAACTTCCCATAACGATTCAGCATCTCCAAGTTTTCCGACCGCTTCTCGTTATAACTGTCAGAGTTTTCCAGTCGTGGTCGAACTCCTTGCGACCACCTTTAGTATGGTCGTAGCCTTCAATGTAGTCATAGGCTTCTACGTGGTCGTAGACTCTAACGTGATCGTAGCCTCCAACATGGTCGTAGCCTCCAACGTGATCGTGGACTCTAACGTGGTCGTAGCCTCCAACGTGATCGTGGACTCCAACGTGGTCGTAGCCTCCACCATGGTCGTAGACTCCAACGTGGTCGTGGACTCCACCGTGGTCGTAGCCTTCAATGTGGTCGTAGCCTCCAACGTGGTCGTAGACTCCAACGTAGTCGTAGCTTCCAACGTGGTCGTAGATCTATCTGGCGACTGCCGACCACGACCAATGTGGTCAAAGTGACTTTCGACCATGGCCAAAGTAGTCGTAATTCCTTCTGGTGCCTTTCGACCATGGCCAGAATGGTCGTAAACCTCCCGGGAAACATCCGACCATGCCCAAAGTCGTAAACCTCTCGGGGGACATAGATTTGTGTTGATTAATAATGCTTCGGGACACAAATCACTTTGCTGCGCAGTCCTTCCTTCAACCGCTCGAAATACCGTGATCGAAACCTTCAAAGAGCACGCAGTGACGCTGGCGGTCACTAATTTTCTGTAGTCGAACACCCTTTCGACCACGTTCACTTCCTTCAACGTGGTCGGAGTTGCTACCGCTTCTCGTTATAACGTGGTCGTAAGCCACCGACTTCTCATTGTGATCGTAAGTTCAACTGCCGACTATCAACCTTGATGTCATCAACTATGAACCAGGCTTCTGATCATGGCCAATCGTGATCGTAGCAGCGTCCGATCATATCCAAAATGTTTGAGCTACCTTTGGCCACGCCAACGTGGTCGTAACTGCCTTCGACCACAACCAACACGGTCGTAACCGGTCCAGCTGGCTTTTGATTAGTGATGACATGGTCGTAAATGCTGCAACGTGGTCGTAAAACTTCCTGGCGAGTTCCGACCACGACCAAAGTGATCGCAATGGTTCTTGACCATGACCAAGCTACGTGATCGTAACTGCCTTCGACCACGGCCAACGTGGTCGTAACCGGTCCAGCTGGCTTCCGACTTGCTTCGCCATGATCGTAACTACTCACGACCATGATATATGTACAGCGTTTCCTTGTTAACCTGCTTGTGGTTTTACGATGATTGTCAAGCCAAATTTGATTATCAACACATGCCCCCCTGTTTTTTGGCAACACTTGTGTGCCAAAAAATAAGAATCACTTGCTCAACAATCAAGGACAATGTCAACACATCCATTGGCCATGTTTATATGTCTAAGGGCGATAACCTAGTATTGGCCATGTTATAAAGTCTAAGGGCGATAACCAAGTATCAGCCATACATGTTCAAGCTTCCTGCCACATGCTTGGATAAAACTTCTTCAAATATTTTCCATTGAGGGCACGGGGCAGCAACGTACCTTGCAATGATTCGACCAAATATGAGTTACCCGGAACCACTCTTGCAATCTTAAAAGGACCTTCCCAACTTGGAGACCACTTTCCGAACTTATTATCTTTCGAGCCAATTGGTAGAATCACTTTCCACACTAGATCGCCAATTTGAAAAATCTTCAACTTAACTTTCTTATTATACGCCTTTGCCACTCGCATCTTATCTTTCTCAATGGCTTGTAATGCTTCTAATCTCTTATCGGTGGCTTCATCAATGTTGTCCATCATTAAATTATGATAATCCACTGCCGATAAGTCATTTTGCTTAGCTAATTTCAAGGCATCCAAATTTACCTCCACGGGTAGAACAGCTTCTTGTCCATATACAAGCTCGTATGGAGTTACTTTGGTTGCTCCATGCCTTGAGATTCGATGCGCCCAAAGAGCCTCGGACAGCACTTCGTGCCACCTTCGTCCCTAACGCCTGGAATGGGTCAAAATCATGTCCCGTCAATGTGGAATGATCTGAATTTTAGTTTAAACTCTTGGTGTATCCACGTGGAATCAGCCCATTCTAACCTATTCAAAACTAGATATTTCTACTGTAATACAATTATAAAACCTACTAAAGCTAAGATATTATGAAAATATTTTAGAGACAAATCGCATATCATTTTGATGTGACTAATAAGTTATTTATACCTAAAATTTAGAAAATTTAGCAGCATGTGTCCCAAAATGTTACTCTTTTATAATTCAAGGGAGTACAGTAAGTTTATCTGTCGGTTGTTCGGAATTTGATCCTGTAATGTCTCGACCAGTGAGCCTTAAAGGTAGCCAATGCAAGCAGCTCTTTATGGCTGGGATCGTTTCGGCTTTAGCTTCTGACTTTCGGTTTATTTTTTACTATTTATAAATTTCGTTTTTTTCTGAACTTTTGATTTTTTTTTGTTGAGCTTTTTTGTTGGTTCTTTTTTCTCGTATTTGTTTGTATTATATGTAATGGGCTAACATATTTTTTATATTTTTTAATTTTAATTATGCTAAATAAGTCTCTGTCAGTTACAGTGTTTTTTCAGTCAGCTACAGTGCTTTTCAACCATAAGCCACCCAAAAAAAACCCAAATGAGCACCTATAGGTGCTTAAATGATTGCAATGCCTATTAATTGGAGCTAGTTGCCCTCATCTGTTAAACATTGGTGCATCCTCAAGCACCAATGCACCAATGCTACACTATTAACACCTTGTCTACCCTAAGTGATATGAAAAGGACGTTTTTTTTTTGCTAAGCATCAAGCATATGTAGGGGTGGAAACGGATCGGATACGGTCGAATAGTCTCAAATACGAATACGAATCCATATTTTTAAAACGAATACGAATTTGAATATTTTCAAATACGGATACGAATATTTTCGAATACGAATACGGATATTTTCGAATACGAATTTTCTCGGATACGAATATCGGATAAAACGGATTCCTAGCGATTTTATCGATTTTTCACCGGTTTTTGACCGGTTACGGTTTTAAACCACCTAAATTCAAATTTTGAATCACAAAATTTGTACGGATTTTTCATGGGTTCTAGAAACGGATCGAATACGAATCGAATAGTCTCGAATACGAATACGGATATGAATATTCTCGAATACGAATACTCTCAAATACGGATACGAATATTCTTGAATACGAATATTTTCGAATACGGATTCTACTTACCACATTCATATTTTCTCGGATACTAATATCGGATAAAACGAATTATTCGTTACCGTTTTTCACCCCTAAGCACATGCATGGAAGATGGCTTAGGGCATCTCCAATGGTCTGAGTCAGCTAGCTATTTGTATGTACACATCAGCATATATCCTATATGGAGGAAAGAGAGTATGTAAAAAAAACGACCCAGCTGTTCCTTAAGCACTAGTGTATAATGCAAAACGAGGCAGTCTCTATAAATGATAGTTCTTTTCTGTGTGTACATGTAAGCATCAAATAACTATGATTAAATTAGTGTGTACTATAAATGATAGTTCTTTTCTCTTAAGCACCAGCTGTTTCTTTAGAATGCTAGCTTTTAGTGTGTACTATATAAATGATGTGGAAGTCTTTTAATTAGTTGCTAGGTAAAATCATTGGAGATGAGAAATTAGAAGTTAGTCGTCACTGAGCACTTCGATGCTGTCGTTGTCGGTTGCAGTTGGACTTGCGCTTCCTGCTGGATATTCCTCGCGGAAAGACAAAAAGTAGAGAAGTTGCCTTGGCATCGCACTAGCGCAACGAATCTTGGCTCCCCAGCCAGCCTTTTACCTTTGTACACTTGGCGAAAAGGATTTGCATGTACTTGTTGATACAAAGTCATCTTTTATTTCCGGGCTCCGTCTTTTTTATAGATTTGAACCAACGGAGTATACGATGCATTCTACGAGGCAAGACAGAGCGAGCTTGGGAGTTGCTTCCAAACACTTGTACAAGTGAATTTTCAAAATGTCACACCTAGATTGCGTTTGGTTCGAAGTTTAAGAGGTGTGTTTGGATTTTAACCTGCCAAACACCCATTGGTTACAGAGGGTTATGATTAAATTAATCCAACAAAAAGGTGGAATATGCTAATCCACCCTAACTAACATCTCTACATCTATGTGCATTCCATTGGACTGATATTGACCATTGGACTGAGCATAATTAGGAATTCGGAGGTACTTTTCAGGTGTATCTAACAATTCTACACGATCCTAGCTTAGGATGACAATTACATAAAATTTTGATCCGCGTATTGATCTGTATCACGTCGGTGCCATGAGATCCTACTGTACGTGTCAACATCCCTGCAACTTCATATTTTAGGCCATGTTCCAAACAACTGTAACTGTTGGTTTTCAATAAAAATATCTCTGTAGCGATTTTAGCTTTTTCTAAGATATTTAATTAAAGAAAAATAGAAAAAACACCGTTATATCTCTATAGATAATTCAAAGAAAAAAGGTAAAAAGATAATAAAAAAATTAAAAAGGCAACATATTTCAAGCGATATTAAGTTTTTAAAAACTAGAAGCCATCACTATTTGCAACAAAAAAGGGTAAAAAGATTTAAAAAACACGTTAAAAAGGCAACATATTCTAAATGACATTTAGTTTCTAAAAATTAGAAGCCATCACTATTTGTAATAGACCTAAGTCCACCCGCTACAGTCGTTATTAACGAATACGGCAGATTCCAATACGAACAACATTTGGAACTTTTGTGCTTTCCTATCAGCACTGCTGGGTTTAAACGAATTCATACCAGGATTTTACCTCTTCATCCTTTATTTCACGGCTTTCGGTAGGTATTTCTTCAGTTTTGGACTAACATATTTGTTTTGCTTTAAATGTGTAACGATTTCACTTGCAAGTTGATGTCTAGTGCTTCACCAACTATTTTACCTTTTGTCTTCCTAAGTGTGAGGAAGTTGTTAGGAAACCTAGGTCTGGACT
Organism: Dendrocalamus latiflorus; assembly: GCA_017311315.1. Lineage (NCBI taxonomy): Eukaryota > Viridiplantae > Streptophyta > Magnoliopsida > Poales > Poaceae > Dendrocalamus > Dendrocalamus latiflorus. The sequence goes on from CM029627.1 coordinate 43,784,724, forward strand.
TGAAGCCTTAGTCTATGGTGCGCACCTTACCACTAGGCTATAAATAGGTAGCACTATTGGCTATTTTACATACGGAATTAAAAAGAAAGCAATAAAGAAAGACCGGGAGTTCTCTCTACCTCTCTGTGTTTCAATCTACTATTTCTGTCTTCTGTGATTGATCTTGTTTTGCATAAGCAGAGGAATCGATTGGACTGGTCGCTAGCAACGGTTCCTCAACATGTTATCAGCACGAGTCGCTCCAGTGAATCGAAGGTAATCATCGAAGCACTAGTAGATTGAATTGTCTGTATCTAGGTCGCTCTAAATGGGCAGAATTCGCTTTCTAGATTATTTTCTACGGTGCAAATCCGCTCTAATCTACCGCGAGTAGACTTGACGCTGGCACAATGTCGATCGGTAGATTACATAGTATAGTAGATGTTGATTGCACTGTAGATTGAAAATAAGAAAAAAATCCGCGCACGGCTGATCCCATACGGCCACCGTACACAAAATGGCTTGCCACTGGCTATCACTGCCGGCCCCACCCGAGGCGCCGCCGCTGGCTATGCCCGAAGAGTCATTGGCCCGCAGCCACTTGCGCCGACCAGCCCCCGCCGCTCGTCGGCCTGTAGCCACCGCACCAGCCGGCCCCACCGTAGACTGGCCGTCGTCGCCGCACCACGCCCGAAGAACGGCCACCGGCCCTCATGCACTTGCGGAAGATGCGAAGCGCCGCCCAAGCTTGCGCCGGCTCCACCGCCGCCCAGCCGTGTGCACCGCCTGAGCTGGCCGCTCAAGCTGCCGCCGCCGCTGTGAAAACGGGGGTAGGAGAAACCCTAGCCCTTGATGCTTTGAAACCGGCGAATGGGCCGAGTGGGCCAGATTGGCCAAAGAAGAAAAGAAAATGGGCCGGAGACCCGGCCTGGAGGGGCACTGGCAATATTTCAGAAAGCCCCTCGGAAAATCAGAAAATTACGTGAAAATTTTGTCTAAACTGAAAATTTGCGTATAGGTCCTCAAAAATTGTAGAACTCGCTGAAAATTCATATTTTGGCATAAAAGTGCCTTGGGAATCCAATTTTTGAATTATTTTTAGCATTTGAAGCATGTTTATTTATGTCATTATTATTTTCTATGTTTTCTATATTTATTTACTGTTTTTGATAAATCCTAATTATTTAAATTGCCTTTAATCACCGAAATTAGCAGTAAAATTTATAGAAAGTGCATAGAAAATTCTAGAACATTACGAAAAATCTTTTGTACCATTATAAAATTTATTAACTGAAGTAAAGTTATTCCATGCATGTTTACCGGCAGTAAACTTATTTATTCCTTTCATGCACAAGTAGATGACTGGCATCACGAACCGGGAGTTCAAGGAGCTGGCCCAGCATGGCCAAAACTATCTGACTTGGGTTTCCGATGTCGAGATAGTGGTTGGAGTCAAGAAGCTCTGCGCTGCTATTGGGATTGGCACACCGCAGGATGCCCAACCCACCCCTGAGGAAAATGATCAGGCACTTCACTTCCTCATGCACCATCTCTGTCTCACTCTCAAAAATGAGTACATGGCAGAGAAGTGTGTGCTAGCACTCTAGACTGCACTCAAGAAGCAGTTTGAGAGGCTAAAGTACACCATTCTTCCTTAGGCAGAGCAAGAATAGATCCGACTGAGGTTTGTGTTGGACCGAAATGGCGACAGAGGGGGGGTGAATGTCGATCTCTAAAAATCGCCCCCAACAAATATCTTCTTCTCCAATAGCTATGGGAGCTATGAAGGTAGAAAATAAGCCCTCACTGGAAATCACAGAGACAATGAAAAACCAGATCCAGAAAGAAGCAATCAAGAAAAACAAATTCAGCGCAAGTCTGGCTGCAAGCGGTAGTACCGATGTGACGAGCGGTAGTACCTCTGAGCGGTAGTACCTCTCGAGGAGCGGTAGTACCTCTCGAGGAGCGGTAGTACCGCACGAAGATCGGACTTGTCCGAACGTTTCTTCGCTGCCGATCAGACTGGTCCGAACAAAACCGGTAGTACCGCTAGGACGAGCGGTAGTACCTCTGAGCGGTAGTACCTCTCGAGGAGCGGTAGTACCTCTGAGCGGTAGTACCTCTCGAGGAGCGGTAGTACCTCTGAGCGGTAGTACCTCTCGAGGAGCGGTAGTACCTCTCGAGAAAATCAGCAAACAGGATTTTCAGGCTGGAACTTTGAGACTTTAGATTTTTGGCTAAAAAGAAAGTTTGCTCTCAAACTTTTCGATCCAAGACCTTACTACAACATACTAAATAGTAAGGGGACCTTGGGAAACAAGAGAATCAAACCAAGAAGCAAGAATTTCAGATTATGGGTAAAAATCTGAATTTTTGCACAACCCGAGCCAAAAATCAAATTGCTTCCAAACCTTTGATCCTATGGCTAAGAGACTTTGCAGATATGTTAGCAATAGCCATAGGACTCTCCAAGCCAAATCTCAGCCCATCTTGCAAAGGGAAACAAGAAATGCTCAAAAACCCTAGAAGAGCTAAAGAAGAACAGAGCAACCCAAAATGCTAAATCTGAGATTAAAAGAGGTTTGCTCTTGGGAAACTTGATCAAATGATCTTGAGGCACTATCCCATCAAAGAGCAACCCATTTTGGGCCTTCCCAGCAAGCAAGAACTCAAAAAAACGAAAATCAAGAAATCATGCAAATGAAGAACGAAGAACAGACAGAGCACGGGAAGCAAACTTCAGATTTCATTCAACTATTCAGGGATTACAACTGAGCTACGTCCCCATACCCCGATTGATACAAGAGGAATGATTACAAGACTCTCAATCCCTCATCTCCCTCTCAATCCTCAAGAACACCAAGAATCTCACCACTTCTTGGGAGGAAAAACACACAGAGAGAGGAGACTCACATAGAAACCATCGTAGAGACACAGAGGGAGCACACTCTGCCTCTACCACCAACTCACACCAACTAAAGAGCTAAAGGAAACAACCTTCCTAAAGCCTCTTTTGACTCTAAAACCCTAATTCTATCACAAGTGCTCAAGGAGGGCATGCAAGCCCTCCTCTCCTTTTATAGCGCCTGGCTAACGGGTCTCCGCCCCGTTACGCCCGCTACGTCCAACGGAGCCCGCTCCCGCTTGTGCAGCCTTGCGAATTTCCCGATTCGCCCCTTCTGCACCTTCCGGGAAGCTTCCGCGCTCCTTGCCTCGCACGCCTCGCAACCACCTCGAGTCCACGTCGTCTTCGACACATCCCGACCGTTCTGACCTCAGCGCCACCTGCGCCTAGTCCGGTCCACCGTGTCTCGCCACGACTCCAACTCGACGTCCTGCAGTCACACAGACAAGAAACACGTCAAATAGCACCGCTCGACACATGAAAGCGTAAATACCATTACACTTACCACAGATGAAGTCAAAACCTGTCAAAACATTAGAAATCAGCGTCCTAATCCCATATGACCAAGTTTGACCACAGTCCGACCGAGCCCGTTGCACCACGCAACGTCAGGGTCCGAACCACCCAAACCAAACTCGACTGACCTAAACAGCTGTCAATTACTCATCACTCACATGTGGTCACCTCCACATGATTCATCAATCTCCCCCTTGATGAGTATATTGACAAACTCAGAAAAAGCATGAAGTTGAGTTTGAGTTTGAAGAATCCAACATGGTCCAAAGAAGGGAATAAAGCTAATGACCATGTCGACAGAAGGAACACTAGAGCAACAAGAAAGAGCAAATTGATCTCCAAAGCTCTAAACTGTTCCCAACAGACTTTTTCTTCTCTATTCTCCCCCTTTTGGCAATAAACGCATCAAGATGCAATAGAGAGAATATGACATGTTAATGGATGAATATGGCTGAAGTTTGTTTATTTAAGCATTTTGAGCCATGAGAATTATCCATAATGACCAACATGTAATACACCAAGCCATAACTCAATAAAACGCTATCTAGATCATGACAACATATATATAAGCTAGCTAGAGCACATAGATGACAATCTGAAATGTAATGTATTTAGTGAGCAAGTCAAGTCATCAATGAGCAAAGTCTAACTAGAGATATCCAAGGATGATGCAGGCCATGTCAATAAGCTAAGCGGAACAAAGAAGCTAACATTGAGTCCAAATAGAGTGCTATAAGCTCAAGATTGAAACATTGGTTAAGGTACTTGGTTCTGATTGTAGATTAAGCAAATTGAGCACATTAAACATTGTCTTTTGAAAGCATATGGTTGTTTTCAACCCAATTTTTGTTTATGTGCTAGATCTCAAGCCTTATGCGACTACTCCAAGCAATAAGCTTAAGAAGATAGTCTAGGTCATCCAAAACTCCCCCTGAGTTCATGCCTAGTGCAATGGCAAGCTGTCTCATGAGAAGGAATTGCTGAAATCAGTTTTTTCGCACAAATATGGTGGTTGTCAACCAACATTTTGTTTTATCATGTGCTAGATCTCAAGCCTTATGCGACTACTCCAAGCAAGAAGCTTAAGAAAATAGTCCAGGTCATCCAAAATTCCCCCTAAGTTCATGCCAAGTGCAATGGCAAGCCGTCTCATAGGAAAGAATTGGTGAGATCAGTTTTTTCGCACAAAAGAGATCTTTTTGCTTTTTAACACATTGTACTAACTCATGTATCATCAGGAGACTAAAACAGCTCAACCTAAGGCTCAATATAGATTCAACGCTCTACTCAACCTATTTGACATGGCATGAATCATAAAAGGATAGCTCAAGAAAGACTAAACTCAAATGCTAGCATGACAAGTTTAATTTAAGTTGATCAATTTTACTTAACTTATCATGGCAAACGCTAGTCTACACATATGAAGTCATGATAAATTTAGCAAACTAAGCACAAGTCATGGCACGGTGTAAAGCATTGAAGCATGTCATAACAGGATAATAATCAAGGCTCAATGCAGTTTGATTATAATGCGAAATGCTGAAAATGCATGAAAGACCAGCTCCCCCTCAACATTAGATGCAACTTTTAGTTCAAGTTGAGTTATGTCAGAATTAAGCTCCAGAAGCTCCCAATTGAACTCCCCCTGAACCAAAGCAATAGACTCGAGAAGCTGAGAAAGAAAACAGCACACAGGCAGTCTTTAAAGCATAGATAAGATATAGATGCAACTATGGCTTAGACAGACTCTCATCTACCCCATATGACTCCAGGACTAACAGCTGACCGTAAATCACACACTAGAGAGCAAACACGTACCCTGTCTACCCGAGGGTGGCCCAACCCTCGCTAGAACCTACAAGAAGTGAGTGAGCTCGACCTAGTGAGATAAGAAGCAGCTAATCCTGGAAACACAAGATAAGAGTAAGAAGTCTAAGCAATCTCGGCAAGAAAACCACTCTAACCTATGCTGGAACGACTAAACCCAAATGCACCCTGAATGCAACGCAACAGAAATGAGACAGAAGCATAATTAAAATAGTAAAGCAGTAAAGCCCAAAGTTCCCCCTCACATCAGTCCATAAGGACAAACCACCCCAAGCTCTCCTCGCAGAGCTGAAAACCTCGAGCTGTCCAAAGGCTTGGTGAAGATATCTGCCAACTGGTGGTCACTCTCCACAAAATGGAGCACTATGTCACCCTTCTCTACATGGTCTCTAAGGAAGTGGAAACGAATATCAATATGCTTGGTCCGAGAGTGTTGCACTGGGTTCTTAGCTATGTTAATCGCAGACGTGTTATCACAAAAGAGTGGAACACTGTCTAAAGCTAACCCAAAGTCCCGCAGGGTCGAAACCATCCAAAGTACCTGGCTACAGCAACTGGCTGCAGCAACGTACTCGGCCTCTGCAGTGGACTGTGCAACACCGGACTGCTTCCTCGAAGACCAGGAAACGAGAGAAGTGCCAATGAATTGGCAGGTGCCGGAAGTGCTCTTCCTATCTATCCTACAGCCAGCGAAGTCTGCATCCGAAAAGGCTCTCAGGGAAAGACAGGATGAGGAAGAGTACCAGATACCATAGTCAATGGTAGCTCGAAGGTACCGAAAGATGCGCTTCACCGCCTGACGGTGAGATACGCGAGGAGAAGCCTGAAAACGAGCACACAGACACACGGAGAAGTGTATGTCTGGTCTCGAGGCAGTGAGGTAAAGAAGGGAGCCGATCATACTTCTGAACTCTTTCTGATCAACTGGCTCGCCATCCTCATATGGGTCAAGATAGGCTATCAAAGCCACGGGAGTTGACACCGGCTTACCATCACTCATATCGAAGCGCTTCAGGAGGTCACGAGTGTACTTTCCTTGATGAAGAAATGTACCCTCCCGAGTCTGCTTAATTTGGAAGCCAAGGAAGAAGGTCAACTCACCCATCATACTAATTTCAAACTCGGTGCTCATGACATCCGAGAACTGGGAAACCAGAGTATGGGAAGAGCCGCCAAAGATAATGTCATCGACATAGATCTGGACGAGCAGAAGGTCAGCGCCAAGCCGGCGGATGAACAAGGTCTTATCAACTTTACCCATTTCAAACCCATGACTCAACAAGTAGGACTTAAGCCTCTCATACCAAGCCCTGGGGGCCTGCTTAAGTCCATATAACGCTTTGGAAAGCTTGAAGACATGGTTTGGGTATTTGGGGTTTTCGAAACCAGGAGGCTGTCGGACGTAGACCTCTTCCTCAATAAGGCCATTGAGAAAGGCACTCTTGACGTCCATCTGGTAAAGCTTGAAACCCTTAGAAGCTGCAAAGGCAAGCAGGATTCTAATGGCTTCAAGTCTAGCTACAGGGGCAAAGGTCTCCTCGAAATCTAGACCTTCAACCTGGGAGAACCCCTGAGCAACCAGTCTAGCCTTGTTTCGAATAACCACTCCATTCTCGCTCTGCTTGTTCTTGAACACCCACTTAGTCCCAATAATATTGTGACCTCGCGGGGGCTCGACAAGCGACCAGACCTTGTTCCTCTCGAAATTTACTAGCTCCTCATGCATGGCATTGACCCAAGACTCATCAGATAAAGCATGAGAGACATCTTTGAGCTCAAAGGAGGCAATGAAAGCAGAATAGAGACAGAATTTAGATAAGCCAGATTTTGAGCGGGTAACACGCTCGAAAAGGTCTCCAATGATCTGCTCTGAAGGATGAGCTTTCTGGATATGTCTAGGAGGTCCAGGATGAGATGAAGAAGTGGCCTCTACCTCGTGAGCTCACGAGGTAGGAACAGAGCCACCAGCTTCAGAAGAAGCAGAAGGCATGGGCTGATCACCTCGAGGTGCGGTGGAAGACGGCACCTCAAGGGGTGGATGAGGGACAGGATCAGGTAGACAACCGTCGTCTCCATCATCCTCATCATCCACAAAGATGGTCTCGGACTGCTCTAAAGAACCTGAGATATCGGGCCTAGTCCCCGGACTGGCCTCGTCAAAGGTCACCTCACAGGTCTCTACCATTTTACTAGACTCGCAGTTCCAGACCCTATAAGCCCGCGAAGAAGGCGAGTAACCTAGAAAGATTCCATCACAAGAACGTGACTCGAACTTGTCTAGGTCCCGGACTTCAAAACAAAGCACTTGCAACCAAACACACGAAAATGAGAGACGCTAGGCTTTCGCCCATATCTCAGCTCATAAGAAGTGCGATGCAAGTGTGCTCGAAGAAAAACTCGATTTGAGACATGGCACGCGGTGGCTATAGCCTCAGCCCAAAACTTCCGCGGTGTAGAGTACTCATCAAGCATCGTCCTGGCCATCTCGACCAAGGTACGGTTCTTCCTCTCCACAACGCCATTCTGCTGAGGGACGTATGGAGAAGAGAACTGGTGCTCTACACCTGTCTCACCACAGAAACTCTCAAAGTAGGAATTGTTGAACTCCGTGCCATTGTCACTGCGGATCGCTCGTAAGGCACCTGGGAGCTCTACAGAAAGTCTACTGAAAAGACCTCGGAAATGCGAAAACGTCTCATCCTTCGAGGCTAAGAAAAACACCCAAGAATACCTCGAGAAGTCATCGACCACAACAAGAACATACCACTTCCCTCCTGCTGACTGCACTCGAGCTGGTCCAACTGTGTCCATGTGGAGCAGCTGTCCCGGTGCATCGGTCATAGTAACTGTGACCGGAGGGTGAGAAGCGGCAACCATCTTGCCGTGCCGGCATGGAGAGCAAACAAGGTCTTTGACCATCTTGAGTTTCGGCAGACCACGAATGAGATCGTGGCCGCTAACTCGGGTCAAATGATCAAATCCGATATGACCAAGTCTCCTATGCCAGAAAGAAAGGTCGCGGGACTCAGAAGCAACTAAACACCTGAGAGGATCACCAGAAGACTCAGAAAAAACAGCACGAAAGATCCTCCCATAACGAGAAATCCCGCAAACCAGACTACCCGAAGAATCAAGAATTTTACAAGCATTTTTCTTAAAGCTTACCTCGAAACCGTCATCGGTAAGCTGAGAGACTGAAAGTAAATTGTACTGTAGCTTACTGACCAAGGCTACATCTTTCAGAATGAAAGAATCATTAATGCGCACAGTACCTTTGGCGATGACGCGCCCAGATGAAGCATCTCCGAAGGTGATCGTCTCATCACCTGGAGCACGGGCAAGGGAAGAAAACCTACGGGAATCTCCGGTCATGTGTCGTGAACACCCGGAGTCTACGAGCCAAACCTTTCCCTTCCCTGCCCGGCGAACCTGAGTCAAACAGAGAGTAAAGTCTCAGTACTGGGGTAAATCAAGAGAGATTTTGGCACCCAATACTGAACAACACGTCGAGCAGATGAAGTAGTCAAGCACGACTGACCTCTATCTACCCTACGCTCTCTGTCACTCAAAGCAGAAGGTCTGTGAGCAGACCTGAAGCTGTTGCGGGGTCCGACTGCTACTAGAGAGCGAGTCGGAACACCGGCAACATGCTGATCACGCCGCGGGTAGCTATCTCGATGGAGAAAACGAGATCTACCCTCAGGACGGCGGAAGTCACGAACAGGAGCAGCATGAGGACGAAAAACAGAAGACTCAGAAAAACCAAGTCCTCGATGCTGCCCAAACCCATCAACAGCAGTAAACCTAGACCTCGTGCTGGTCCTAGGTGCACTCAGAATCTGGGGCTGACCCTGAATATGCCTAAGAGACTCAACACGGTCTCTACGCGCGATCTTGGCGCGCCTGAAGCATCGATCAACCGTGTGTCCATCCTTCTGACAGAAGGTGCAGTGATACTTCTTCCTCTGAGAGGTAGAAGTAGCACGGTCAGGCTTCGCCTTCTGAGAGGCCGAAGCAGCAGGTGCAATCACCTTGCTGTCAGAAATCCCCTGGACATAGCCCGCTGACTTAAATTGGACTTTCTCGGTCCTGAGCTCGGTCTCGATCACACCTGGTGCTATGGGTCTGAGCACAGCAGGTGGATGCTTCCTCATATCCTCATAATAGTCATATCCTAGACCCTGATTAAATCTGCAAATCTTGGACTGGTCTAGAATAAGATTAAGCTTCTTCTTGCCGCCTACAAATCTCTCGAGAGTGTTCATAAGGTACTGACACTCCCGAAAGAGAGAGGTGCAGAAGAGCAGGGGGAAGAGGGAACAGCAGGAGGTAAGGGAGCAGATGAAGAACCAACAGCAGAGGGAAGAATGGCTTGTGCACGCACAGCCGACTCTGAATGGACAGTCCTACTGCTAGTCAGTTGGTTCACGTTCCTAGGCGTCTCCACCTTACCCTGGGGCTTCTCCCCCTTCTCAGCACAAACAGTACAAGAAGTTGGTGCCTTCACTAGTTGATCCTTAGTTAGCTTCACACATTTGTCATTCAAGGCAGCGAGTTCAAGTTTTAGTTTATCACAGCTAATGCAAGGTGAGCTAACATGATCCTTAGTCGAGAATTGAGCCATTTTCTTATTAGTGTCAATCATTTCTTGAAACTGTTTTGAGACAGATTCAAGTTCAGCAGTTAATCTAGGACAATTCAAACATGAATCAATAGGCTCAAGTAAAGAAGCACGCAACTCAGCAATCTTGTGATCTGCCCGTTTTAGGTTCATCTTTAAATTATTGCAATTTTCACAAGACTCGGGCAGATCAAGGAGCATGGCATAAGGTCCTCTAGCAGCAATGTCCTTAACCTCACATGAGGTGGGAGAAGTAGTCTCATCAGTAGTAAGTAGGGTAACAGCCATCCTACTCAACTCTAACTCAGCAAGCAGACTAACATTCTCCACCTTAATAGAATCAAGCTCGGAGGACACACTATCATGCGAGGTCCTTAACTTCTCCATATCAACCAGCAAAGCAGAGCATGTATCAAAGTCGTCACGGGAGGGAGCAGATGTAAGTGAAGTAAGCTCCCATGACAGTCTATCTACTTCCTTCTCCAACTCGCTACATCTAGCTCTAGATCTAGCATGAAATCCTCCTAGCTTAAGGAAAGCTTCATTAAGTTGGTCATAGGAGGGACATACCTCGTCCGAGTCGGAGTACAGCTCGCTGTCGCTGAGTTCGCCCTCGAGGGCCATGAAGCACATGCCGGAGAAGTCGTCGCCGCCATCCTTGGGCTCTTGGTCACCCGTCCCGTCGTCGTCGCTCCATCCCTCCACCTCGCTGAGGTCGAGGTCGTCGAAGGCGGTGAGGATGCGGTGGAAGAGCTTCTTGGCCTTCCCGAAGTTGCGGAACTTCTTCTTTCCCGGCGTCTGAACTAGAGGCTTCTTGTTGCGGTTCTTGTCGGAGTAGTCGATCTTGCCCGAACCGCCGAAATCAGCTTTGCCCTTCTCCAGTTTGGGGCAGTTTGCCCGAATGTGGTTGGGGCCACCACACTCGAAGCAAATCACGGGTCCTCCCCTCTTTCTGTCCCTCCTCCCTTTGTAAGCATGGGAGAATCTTCGAGCAAGGAGGGCCAGTTGCTCATCCGCAAGCTGCTCTAACTGATCATCAGTTACATCACAGAGAGCAGCAAGGGAGAATCCGCAAGAGGGCTCAGAAGAACGACCAGAAGCCAAAGAGGGATCGGTGACTAAAGCCATCGACTGCGACTTCGACTTACGAGAGACAATGTCAATCTCGTGCGTCTTGAGGCGCGAGTACAGCGCGTCAAGCGTCAAAGTCGAGAGGTCGGTGGTGTCCTTGATGGTAGTCACCTTCATCTCCCAAACCCGAAGGTCAAGCGCAGTGAGCATTTGACAAGCGTTGTCCGAGTCGGGGTATGTGAGACCGACCGCTCGGAGGTTGCTCAGAATCTTGTGAAAACGCGCAAAGCACTCATCAAGGGACTCGCCAGCGTGCATTTCAAACTTGTTGTAATCACGCTTGAACTGGTCCTGTCTCACCGTCTTAATCTGGGTGGTGCCCTCATGGTATGCATCGAGGGTCTCCCAAATATCGAAGGCGAAGGAAAGATGAGATATGCGGTCAAACTTGCTACGACTCAAGCCCTGGATTATGATGTTCCTTGCCTTAGAGTTTGCCTCAACATCATGCATATTTCCAGCATTAATGTTCTCATCGGCAGGAACAACAAATCTGACCTTCACCTTCCGCCAAATGGCATACCCCTGAGCCTGGATGTATGTTTCCATTCGGCTCTTCCAGAAGGGGTAATCCAGGCCATCAAAGACGGGAGGCTTGGTCGAGTACTTGTCCGTCGCCATGGCTCTTGAGACCGGTTAAGATCTATTGAAAAGAGCTAACCGGCTCTGATACCAATTGTTGGACCGAAATGGCGATAGAGGGGGGGTGAATGTCGATCTCTAAAAATCGCCCCCAACAAATATCTTCTTCTCCAATAGCTATGGGAGCTATGAAGGTAGAAAATAAGCCCTCACTGGAAATCACAGAGACAATGAAAAACCAGATCCAGAAAGAAGCAATCAAGAAAAACAAATTCAGCGCAAGTCTGGCTGCAAGCGGTAGTACCGATGTGACGAGCGGTAGTACCTCTGAGCGGTAGTACCTCTCGAGGAGTGGTAGTACCTCTGAGCGGTAGTACCTCTCGAGGAGCGGTAGTACCGCACGAAGATCGGACTTGTCCGAACGTTTCTTCGCTGCCGATCAGACTGGTCCGAACAAAACCGGTAGTACCGCTAGGACGAGCGGTAGTACCTCTGAGCGGTAGTACCTCTCGAGGAGCGGTAGTACCTCTGAGCGGTAGTACCTCTCGAGGAGCGGTAGTACCTCTCGAGAAAATCAGCAAACAGGATTTTCAGGCTGGAACTTTGAGACTTCAGATTTTTGGCTAAAAAGAAAGTTTGCTCTCAAACTTTTCGATCCAAGACCTTACTACAACATACTAAATAGTAAGGGGACCTTGGGAAACAAGAGAATCAAACCAAGAAGCAAGAATTTCAGATTATGGGTAAAAATCTGAATTTTTGCACAACCCGAGCCAAAAATCAAATTGCTTCCAAACCTTTGATCCTATGGCTAAGAGACTTTGCAGATATGTTAGCAATAGCCATAGGACTCTCCAAGCCAAATCTCAGCCCATCTTGCAAAGGGAAACAAGAAATGCTCAAAAACCCTAGAAGAGCTAAAGAAGAACAGAGCAACCCAAAATGCTAAATCTGAGATTAAAAGAGGTTTGCTCTTGGGAAACTTGATCAAATGATCTTGAGGCACTATCCCATCAAAGAGCAACCCATTTTGGGCCTTCCCAGTAAGCAAGAACTCAAAAAAACGAAAATCAAAAAATCATGCAAATGAAGAACGAAGAACAGACAGAGCACGGGAAGCAAACTTCAGATTTCATTCAACTATTCAGGGATTACAACTGAGCTACGTCCCCATACCCCGATTGATACAAGAGTAATGATTACAAGACTCTCAATCCCTCATATCCCTCTCAATTCTCAAGAACACCAAGAATCTCACCACTTCTTGGGAGGAAAAACACACAGAGAGAGGAGACTCACATAGAAACCATCGTAGAGACACAGAGGGAGCACACTCTGCCTCTACCACCAACTCACACCAACTAAAGAGCTAAAGGAAACAACCTTCCTAAAGCCTCTTTTGACTCTAAAACCCTAATTCTATCACAAGTGCTCAAGGAGGGCATGCAGCCCCTCCTCTCCTTTTATAGCGCCTGGCTAACGGGTCTCCGCCCCGTTACGCCCGCTACGTCCAACGGAGCCCGCTCCCGCTTGTGCAGCCTTGCGAATTTCCCGATTCGCCCCTTCTGCACCTTCCGGGAAGCTTCCGCGCTCCTTGCCTCGCACGCCTCGCAACCACCTCGAGTCCACGTCGTCTTCGACACATCCCGACCGTTCTGACCTCAGCGCCACCTGCGCCTAGTCCGGTCCACCGTGTCTCGCCACGACTCCAACTCGACGTCCTGCAGTCACACAGACAAGAAACACGTCAAATAGCACCGCTCGACACATGAAAGCGTAAATACCATTACACTTACCACAGATGAAGTCAAAACCTGTCAAAACATTAGAAATCAGCGTCCTAATCCCATATGACCAAGTTTGACCACAGTCCGACCGAGCCCGTTGCACCACGCAACGTCAGGGTCCGAACCACCCAAACCAAACTCGACTGACCTAAACAGCTGTCAATTACTCATCACTCACATGTGGTCACCTCCACATGATTCATCAATCTCCCCCTTGATGAGTATATTGACAAACTCAGAAAAAGCATGAAGTTGAGTTTGAGTTTGAAGAATCCAACATGGTCCAAAGAAGGGAATAAAGCTAATGACCATGTCGACAGAAGGAACACTAGAGCAACAAGAAAGAGCAAATTGATCTCCAAAGCTCTAAACTGTTCCCAACAGACTTTTTCTTCTCTATTCTCCCCCTTTTGGCAATAAACACATCAAGATGCAATAGAGAGAATATGACATGTTAATGGATGAATATGGCTGAAGTTTGTTTATTTAAGCATTTTGAGCCATGAGAATTATCCATAATGACCAACATGTAATACACCAAGCCATAACTCAATAAAACGCTATCTAGATCATGACAACATATATATAAGCTAGCTAGAGCACATAGATGACAATCTGAAATGTAATGTATTTAGTGAGCAAGTCAAGTCATCAATGAGCAAAGTCTAACTAGAGATATCCAAGGATGATGCAGGCCATGTCAATAAGCTAAGCGGAACAAAGAAGCTAACATTGAGTCCAAATAGAGTGCTATAAGCTCAAGATTGAAACATTGGTTAAGGTACTTGGTTCTGATTGTAGATTAAGCAAATTGAGCACATTAAACATTGTCTTTTGAAAGCATATGGTTGTTTTCAACCCAATTTTTGTTTATGTGCTAGATCTCAAGCCTTATGCGACTACTCCAAGCAATAAGCTTAAGAAGATAGTCTAGGTCATCCAAAACTCCCCCTGAGTTCATGCCTAGTGCAATGGCAAGCTGTCTCATGAGAAGGAATTGGTGAAATCAGTTTTTTCGCACAAATATGGTGGTTGTCAACCAACATTTTGTTTTATCATGTGCTAGATCTCAAGCCTTATGCGACTACTCCAAGCAAGAAGCTTAAGAAAATAGTCCAGGTCATCCAAAATTCCCCCTAAGTTCATGCCAAGTGCAATGGCAAGCCGTCTCATAGGAAAGAATTGGTGAGATCAGTTTTTTCGCACAAAAGAGATCTTTTTGCTTTTTAACACATTGTACTAACTCATGTATCATCAGGAGACTAAAACAGCTCAACCTAAGGCTCAATATAGATTCAACGCTCTACTCAACCTATTTGACATGGCATGAATCATAAAAGGATAGCTCAAGAAAGACTAAACTCAAATGCTAGCATGACAAGTTTAATTTAAGTTGATCAATTTTACTTAACTTATCATGGCAAACGCTAGTCTACACATATGAAGTCATGATAAATCCGCACGCAATTATCGTCAAGACGGTTACAAGGAGTATGCCGAATTGATTGATATGATACAGGTTGCAGAGGCTCAGGACGAAGTTCTCCGCAAGAACTACGTCACGCAACTACCTGGGAGCTCCGCTGGCCGTGAAGCCAATGCCGGGAGCTACATGGTATGAAAGCCCATGATGAAGAAAAGGGGAAGGAAGGGTAAGGCCGCAGCCCAGAAAGACAAGTCAGATGCTCCACGTGAGAATAAGACAAGCAAGCTAAAACAGGATGGCAAGGCCTATGGTCAGCAGGACCAATCCTGCTACAAGTGGCAAGTGGGGGCATTGGTTGCGGATCTGTAAAGAGCCGCAGCATATCATCGATGCCTTCCAAGCCCAGAAGAAGAAGGATGACAAAGGGCAGCATGAAACCCACTTTGCATCTGTTGAGGGGAAGAGTTCTGAGCAGCTGCCCACGCTGATGGAGGTTGAAGCCATCCCGGCAGCAACATCCCCTTTTGACCTAGCAGCTGCCACCGCCATGATTTCTCTTGAAAAGCATATCACCCCCGAGAAAATAGTAGACGAAGTCTCCGATTTCTTAGCAGATTCAGTCTAATGCACAGAATGCATTTAGACTTTAATTGTCATTTATTTGTGTGAAAGGATAAGTTAGAACTTGCATTGATGATACTTAAGCAATTTTATTTTCTTGTGATGGTTGGATGATATTTGAATAATTCATTCATTTATTCAGTTTATAATGGCATGATATGTTCTGATATTAAAGTATTTTGTTTATGTGTTGATTGCCTTCTAATGCATGTTAATAAAATACCTTATATTAGAACACGTATGTCGCTCTATAGAGGAAGTGTGATTAGTCAACAGCGGCACAACGAATACCATCTTCAGATAGACAAAGTATTTCCAGTTGATTAGTAAGAATGTTGGCAGCCTTATAACAATCGCCGGTAGCGATGCTTGTATAATAGGTTTAGGAAGAGCCACAATTATACTCCCAATGGGCACAATTTTGGTCATTCAAGAAGGCTTATTGTACCCAGAATCGACTATAACTCTCCTAATTTTAAGGATATTCGTGCCAACGGTTTCTACGTTGAGACTAAAGAAGAGTACGGTAAGGAATACCTACTCATTACGAAGCGCGAAGCAAATGGAAAAAGAGTATTAGAAAAACTTCCTTCGCTACAAATTGGGCTATACTACACCAACATCAAGGCACCTGCAGCCTATACTATCCTGAAGATAGTATTTAGAAGCTTTGAATTTTTCTGTCTCTAGCATGACAGATTAGGCCACCCAGGTCTTAGGATGATGAAAAATATGATCAACAATTTCCAAGGACATAATATTAATGTAGAAATTTCCCGAATCATGAAGATTTTGTGTGCCTTGCATGTGCCACCGGGAAATTAATTATTAGACCTTCCACTCTGAAAGTGAAGGATGAAGTCCCTACATTCCTGGAATGCATCCAAGGGGACATTTGCGGTCCCATTCAGTCACTTTCAGAGCCATTTAAATATTTTATGGTGATCATCGATGCTTTCTCGAAATGGTCACACGTAGGTTTATTGTCCACGAGAAACCATGCTTTCGCAAAGCTGATCTCGCAGATAATTCACATCAGAAATATTTTCCCTGATCATCACATAAAGTTCATTAGAATGGATAACGCCGGAGAATTTACTTCAAAGGAATTTGATGACTATTGCATAGCGATGGGAATTATAGTTGAGCATTCTGTACCGCATGTCCATACCCAGAATGATTTAGCAGAGGCATTAATCAAGAGAATCAAATTTATTGCCCGACCTCTTTTGCAGAATTATAATTTGCCAGCTACATGTTGGGGACACGCAGTCCTACATGCAGCAAATCTCATCAACTTTAGACCATCAGCCTACAACATCCATTCACCTATGCAACTAGCGCAAGGGTCAGCACCAAAAATTTCTTATCTTAGGAGGTTTGGATGCAATGTTTATGTACCTATACCCCCTCCACAGCGTACCGCAATGGGTCCTCTCCATAAGACTGGGATATACGTTGATTATGAGACAACATCCATAATCAGGTATTTAGAACCCATGATAGGAGATTTGCATACCACCCACTTCGCTGATTGTATATTTGATGAGGATAATTTTCCAACATTAGGGGGAGGAAATCAACCCCTTGATGAAAAATATCAGAAAATTACATGGTAAGCCACGGGAATCCATGCACATGACCTGCGCACTAGTGAAGCAAATAGAGAAGTCCAGAAGATCATTGACTTGCAAGTATTAGCAAATCAGCTGTCTGACCACTTTGGTTATTTAAAGAGCGTGACTAAGTCACATGTGCTTACATGCAATGCACCAGAGAGGGTTGAAATACCAAAGAAAGTTGAAGGTATCCCTAATCCCGTCCAGAGGCCTCTGAATAAAAAAATGAGAACTTCGGCCCCTCGAATCCTAAGTAACTGGGGACACCTGGTGAACAAGGATAAGAAAGACTTGACATAGCCAATCACTGAAGTTCCCCAGAACCAAAAATGGAGCCAATTGAGACCTGACATTAGTATGACACCTTCAGAAAAGGGCATACCGGATCTGAACATCCCCATGGAAGAAGAAATCAGCATGGATGTGTGCACACACATCGGAACCGAAAAACTAAAGGGACTTGCCACTGCAACTGGAAGAAGCAATGAGCAAGAAGAAGCTCCAGAAGAAGCAACTCATGAAGACATAGCTATAAATTATGTGCACACGAGAGAGTCCATGAATAGGACAACAGCCAATGTTGATACCTACTTTGCAAAAAAATTGCCACATTCATCTATCTTGATCCTGAGTCTGCATCGCTCGCTGAATATAAGAAAAGATCAGATTGGGAAGATTGGAAGAAGGCAATAGAAACGGAATTATTGTCTCTGAACAAAAGAGAGGTGTTTAGGCCCGTAAGCCGCACACCTCTCCATGTGCACCCTGTAGGGCATAAGTGGGTATTTGTTCGAAAGAGAAATAAAAGAAATGAAGTTGTAAGATATAAAGTAAGGATGGTAGCACAAGGTTTCACTCAACGTCCAGGAGTTGATTATGAAAAAACCTACTCCCCAGTCATGAGTGGAATTACATTTAGATATTTAATCTCAATGGCAGTGAACTTGAATCTAGAAATGAAATTGATGGATGTGGTAACTGCATAGCTTTATGAAAACTTGAATCCGGAGATTTATATGAAGGTGCCTAAAGATATCCCCGTCCCGAACCAAGACAGAGTAAATAGAAATCTATACAGTGTAAAGCTTAGGAAATCATTGTACGGACTGAAGCAATCAGACATGATGTGGTGTAATCGCTTAAGTGACTTTCTATGCAAGAAAGGCTACACGAACAATAAAGATTGTCCTTGTGTATTTATACGATGATCCCAGAATGAATTTTGTATATCTCAGTGTATGTAGATGATCTGAATGTCATCGGGATAATGGAAAACATAAAAGAAGCAAGTTCTTACCTGGAGTCAGAATTTGAAATGAAAGATTTGGGTAAAACCAAATATTACTTAGGCCTGCAACTCGAGCATGTCCCTGAAGGAATATTAGTACATCAGCCAGCCTACGCCTAGAAGGTGTTAGAAAGGTTCGGCTTTGAGAAGGCATACCCATCGAAAGTACCAATGACCGGAAGGTCTTTACAGCAAGAAAAAGACACATACCTACCTAGGGAAGAAGGGGAGGAAGTCCTGGGACCAGAATTCCTATACTTAAGTGCAATAGAAGCACTTATGTATTTAGCAAACTGCCCTAGACCGGACATCGCATTTCCTGTAAACCTATTAGCAAGGCATAGTGCGGAACCTACCAAAAGGCATTGGCAGGGAATAAAGGACATCTTCCGATACCTCCAAGGAAGTAAGGACCTTGGATTGTTCTACAGAAATAATCAAGATTTGAACTTGATTGGCTATGCAGATGCTGGGTACCTGTCGGACCCGCATACCGCAAGGTCACAAATAGGTTATGTATTCCTATGTGGTGGAACTGCAATTTTCTAGAAATTGTCTAAACAAAGTCTTGTAACGACTTCGATGAACCACTCAGAAATTATAGCACTGTACGAAGCCGCACGAGAATGTGCTTGGCTCTGACGAATGATTCACCACATCCAGTAGTCATGTGGGATGAATATTGTGCAAGCTCCCACAATTATCTATGAAGATAATGTAGCTTGCGTTGAACAAGTGCAGACAGTCTACGTGAAGAGTCATATCACAAAGCATATTGTTGTGGCTACAGACCAAACAAAGAGAGAGAGATGGTAGTGGAGAGTGATGAAGATGAGTGTAATGGCCTGGGTCCTCCCCATGGCATGTATTCATATATATGTATACACATGATGAGCGCTTTTACAGCTATACCCTTACACCTGGTCATCCCTTCTGGGGGCAGTTATGTCATTACACATGGCCTATTCTGGGCCTTATAATCTCCTACCAGGCCTGCTGGGTTAGGTGGGGGCCACCCCTACGACAGGAGCCTCTCATGGTGAAGGGCTCCACAGGGCCGAAGCCATGTCGTCGAGTCCTTTGGCCCCCTCCGTCCCCTGCGGCCTGTGAATGTCTCCGGGCTTGTGGCTGGGGAGCCTGAAGCCTGGGATGGTGGTAGCGGAGACTGGCGCCTAAGTCGAAGTAGACGCGCGCGCTCCGTCCCCTACCCTTCGAACGGGTGGCAGCGAAGCTGGCACCTAGTCGAAGTAGACGCGCGCGCTCCGTCCCCTACCCTTCGAACGGGTGGCAGCGAAGCTGGCGCCTAGTTGAAGTAGGCGCGCGCGCGCCGTCCCCTACCCTTCGAACGGGTGGCAGCGGAGCTGGCACCCAGTCGAAGTAGACGCGCGCGCTCCGTTCCCTACCCCTCGAACGGGTGGCAGCGGAGGCTGGCGCCTAAGTCGAAGTAGACGCGCGCGCTCCGTCCCCTTTTCTTCGAACGGGTGGCAGCGAAGCTGGCGCCTAGTCAAAGTAGACGCGCACGCTCCGTCCCCTACCCTTCGAACAGGTGGCAGCGAGGCTGGCGCCTAGTCAAAGTAGACGCGCGCGCTCCGTCCCCTACCCTTCGAACGGGTGGCAGCGGAGGCTGGCGCCTAAGTCGAAGTAGACGCGCACGCTCCGTCCCCTTCCCTTCGAATGGGTGCCAGTGAAGCTGGCGCCTAGTCGAAGTAGACGTGCGCGCTTCGTCCCCTACCCTTCGAACGGGTGGCAGCGGAGGCTGGCGCCTAAGTCGAAGTAGACGCGCGCGCTCCGTCCCCTACCCTTCGAACGGGTGGTAGCGAAGCTGGCGCCTAGTCGAAGTAGACGCGCGCGCTCCGTCCCCTACCCTTCGAACGGGTGGCAGCGGAGGCTAGCGCCTAAGTCGAAGTAGACGCGCGCGCTCCGTCCCCTCCCCTTCGAACGGGTGGCAGCGAAGGCTGGCGCCTAGTCGAAGTAGACGCGCGTGCTCCGTCCCCTACCCTTCGAACGGGTGGCAGCGGAGCTGGCGCCTAAGTCGAAGTAGACGCGCGCGCTCCGTCCCCTACCCTTCGAACGGGTGGGTGCGAAGCTGGCGCCTAGTCGAAGTAGACGCGCGTGCTCCGTCCCCTACCCTTCGAACGGGTGGCAGCCGAGGCTGGCGCCTAAGTCGAAGTAGACGCGCGCGCTCCGTCCCCTACCATTCGAACGGGTGGCAGCGAAGGCTGGCGCCCAGTCGAAGTAGACGCGCGCGCTCCGTCCCCTACCCTTCGAACGGGTGGCAGCGGAGCTGGCGCCTAGTCGAAGTAGACGCGCGCGCTCCGTCCCTGTGCTGAGATCGGAGCTTGGCGCCGGTCGGTTGCACTCCGGGGCTGTTGTGACCTCGCAGTCTGGTGGTGCGCTTTTAATGGCGGCTGGAATTGCGCCGACGCCTGGCCTGGCAGAAGTCAGGCTGTCGCGTCGTGGAGTCTGCCATGCTGCAGGTGGGGCACGTGGCGACTCGCGACTGGTGCGTCGTGGGATGTGAGCGGTTGCGTGACCGCGGCCGTTCGCCTCGTCCCCCGAGAAGTTGGACGCGTGTTGAAGCCGTGGAGGCGTTGTGCGCTGCCTGGCCACCTACCCGACACGGCCCTCTAGGTCCCGGCGGTTCTTCTTTCCAAACTTTGGACGGCCGAATCGCTGCGAATTCGATCCGTCTGTGCGTTGAGCCACAAGGCAGGTGAGCGGCCTTTATAAGGTGCTAGTGTTGAGGTGGAGGCACCCTTTCTTGCTTGGCTTTCTGATCTGCCGCTTCGCTTCCGCCCGTGCTAATTGTCACGCCAGTTGCTCCTTTGCCTGCTTCTTCTTCCCTTGTCGCGAGGAGCGATGGCTAGCCACGACGACGCCACCTACCACCCCCGCAGCGGTTCCTTGCCTAGCCAGGGCGAGGTGACCCATCCTTCCAAGGAGTACAAACTGGTGCCGCGGGGGAGCTCGCGCGCCAACAAGTGGTGGAACGCCATGGAGCACTCGGGAGGCTACTGCTCCCGTGTGCTGGGGAAGAGCCGCATGACTGAAGGGACGCTGCAGCGACTCGTGGATGAGGGGAAGATCGTGGATCGCAATGGGGCTCGCCTACCCCGCCGGGACGAGACGGAGCCGAAGCCCGGGGCCATGGAGGCGATTGTTTTCGTCGCGTTCTTCGATGCCGGCCTTCGAATGCCCTCCACGTTGTTCGTGGGCGAAGTCCTGCGGGCCTACAAGTTGGAGCTAGCCCAGTTGACGCCCCACGCGATACTCCGCCTAGCTGTCTTCACATGGGCGATGCGGACAGAGGGGTGGCGTCCCAGCGCGAGCTTATTTGCCACCCTGCACGATGCACACTGTCGACCCAGAAGGGTTGACGGGGCGGTGTCCAACTTCGGCGGTGTGGACTTCGTGCTCCGGGCGTCATGCGCGACATTGTTCCCCGTGCCAGCCTCGTCAGGGCAATGGGCGTCCGGCTGGACGCGGTGGTGGTTCTACTACACCGTGACCGACAAGAGCAGAATGCAGTGCCGAGGTGGGCCAATCTCGTTTAACAGTACGCCGAGTCTGAAGGCGGAGATTGACGACACGCAAAAGCTACAGAGCCTTGTCGGTGTCGCCCGTCGGATGAGCGTGCGTGACCTAGCCGAGGAGTTCACGATGTATGGGGCAGCGCCACTCTCCTCCCGGGGGAAGTATGTTGGACAGAATGGCCCCCGCGAGAACGGGTTCGATCCATCCGTATCTCGCCTGCTTCCGCCCTCCGCCCCTTGTAAGTTGCCCAGCACGCTTTACGCGCGCCATTGTATCTGTTTGGCTTCCGCCTATCTGACGCGATCTCCTGCGCAGTGGCTCGGCTAGAAGATGCGGAGCGCGCGGTTGCGGCGCTCCTCGGCCCGTACACGCTTAAGGAGCACCGGGCCCGCGAGGCCGCAGTCAAGGCGGCTAAGCAGGGGCGGGTAAACCGCACCTGCGAGGCTGTGGGCATTACCGTGCCCGAGCGTGCGGTGCCGGAAGAGCTTCCCGCCGGGACTCCGGGCGCTCAGGACGGTGATAGTCCTACGGGGGTGCTATCTTCGCGACGCCGGGCTCGTTCCCCGGCTGCCGTATGCGACCCGGCAGCCCCCCCGGCGGCTAGCCCAGCTGAGACGGGGCGTGCGACCGGCGGTGGGCCTGGCCATACTGCTTCGGAGGGGCGCACCGCCGCGGATCCCTCGGCACCTGCTGCCGACGCCCACGAGCCCGTGCTTGGGCTCGCGGCCATCGTTGAGTTGGAACTCGTCAACCCGGGGGGTGGCGTCGTTCCTGGCGGGCAAACCACGATGGAAGGTGCGTTATCAACCGCAGCGGCCGACGAGGACGTGCCCCCTACAGAGGAAACCGTGGGGGCGACGGCAACCGGAGCTGGTCCTGCCGTGGAAGAATCTCCTGTGCCACCGCAGGCGAAACACCCTCGGACTCAGTCCCCGCCGCCAACGAGGGGTCGATACGCTGTTGCGGGGCCTTGCCGCGGGATTACGGCGTCCGGCGCGGCCGAGAGGACCTTCTCCCCGACTATCGAAGCGCCCGCCTCCCCCTGGGTGGTCGAACCGGCGCCACTTCCTACCGCGACGAGGGGCGCAGGAGGTAGGCGTGAGTCCCTTTCTTCACTTGACTTCGCGAGACTTTCTTCGATCTGCTCGCTCATTCTGCCAACATCAGACGAGACGAAGTCTCCCGGACGTGGCGAAGGATCGAGCAGCGGAGGTATGCGCAAAGTCGGAAGCCTTGTGCAGGGTGCCCCGCAGGTGTCCGCCGGTGTTGACGTGGCCGTGGCCTCGGTAAATCATGGCGCGTTGGGGCCGGGGCTCGCTCGCTCGGACTTCCTCCCCCGCCCGGAGATATTTTGCGACCTTACCGCAGCCGCCGAGCGTGCCGACAACGGCCTCAACCGGGAGATGTTGTCGTCATGCGAGGGGGAACTCCTAGCGCTCGCGCTACAGGCGTCCGAGATGAGGGTAAACATGCACGCTTCAGCTTTGTAAGGTACTGCTGGACGCCTGCTGATTTTGTTGGGTTTGCCAGACGCTTGCCCTCAGCCGGTCCTTTGACGAGGCCCGCGTTCGGGAGCGGAGGGCTCTGGAAGCCAGCCTTCGTGAAGCAAACACTGCTTTCGCCGCGAAGGATGAGGAATGTCGCGCGTTGGAGGGTGCCATGGCGGCCGCACAACACGAGGCTACAGAAGCTCGGCGCGCCGCGGCTGAGGAGCGCGCCGCCTTCGTGCAGCAGATCGCCGCCCTAGAAGGGGAGAACGCCCAGCTGGCGGAGTCTGTTGCCGAGAACCGCCTCGTCTTGGAAAATGCGTCCATGTCGGCATGGCGGGCCATGGAGTCTCTGAACCAGGCCCTCCGAGATCTGTGCGTCCGAGTGCCGGACACTACGCACAGGCCGGAGGCCCTGTCGGAGACGCTCGGGCTGATCGAGGAGGGGGCCGGCGTTGCTCTTCATGGCGCCAGAACCTTTGGCGAGCACTGCAGCTATGTTGGTGCGTGCTTCGCCCTCGCCCTGCTTCATACTTGTGGGTGTAGGCATACCCATGAGCTAGCGAATCCACAACTGGATCCTCCCGGCCGAGCAGAGGTTATGTCGGACGCCATCCGCTCCATCGGGCCTAGCCTGCAGAACTTCCATCAACGGATCTGGGGCCGCTTCGGGGAAGATGCAGCGAGGGTCGCCGTGCAGCAGACGCTGCATGGGGAGGGGGACCTCCTCCAGTGGCTTGAAGGGGTCCTGCAGCGCCGCGGCGACGACGGCACGGTTTCGTCCACACCGCACCAAGGCTGAGCGGTTGGTCGGGTAGGGCAGGGGGATGATGTACTGGTTCTTACGCTTGTGACCATGTAACCCCTTTGCTTTTATATTGGAACCAAGTAATACCTTATGCTTGGTGTTACCTGTCGCCGAACGCGGAGGGCCGGTCGGCGCATCTCGTTTATACTCCGTGGATTGGCGCGT
This sequence comes from Dendrocalamus latiflorus, assembly GCA_017311315.1. Lineage (NCBI taxonomy): Eukaryota > Viridiplantae > Streptophyta > Magnoliopsida > Poales > Poaceae > Dendrocalamus > Dendrocalamus latiflorus. Next base: position 43,809,020 of record CM029627.1, read on the forward strand.
GCGGAAGCGAACCTCGACGCTACGGCTTCCTTTATAGTCCGGAGACTCGCGCGTGCGGAGGCGGACCTCGACACTACGACTTCCTTTATAGTCCGGAGACTCGCGCGTGCTGAGGCCGCAGACTCTCGCGTGCGGAGACGGACCTCGACGCTACGTCTTATTTAAAGTCCGTGGGCTGGTGCGTGCGGAGCTAGGCTCGACGCTATGTCTTATTTATAGTCCGCAGACTCTCGCGTGCGGAGGCGGACCTCGACGCTACGTCTTATTTAAAGTCCGTGGACTGGTGCGTGCGGAGCTAGGCTCGACGCTACGTCTTATTTATAGTCCGCAGACTCTTGCGTGCGGAGACAGACCTCGACGCTACGTCTTATTTAAAGTTCGTGGACTGGTGCGTGCGGAGCTAGGCTCGACGCTACGTCTTATTTATAGTCCGCAGACTCTCGCGTGCGGAGGCGGACCTCGACGCTACGTCTTATTTAAAGTCCGTGGACTGGTGCGTGCGGAGCTAGGCTCGACGCTACGTCTTATTTATAGTCCGCAGACTCTCGCGTGCGGAGGCGGACCTCGACGCTACGTCTTATTTAAAGTCCGTGGACTGGTGCGTGCGGAGCTAGGCTCAACGTTACATCTTATTTATACTCCGTAGAGTGCGCGCGGAGGCGTCCCCCCGCTGCGTCTTATTTATACTCCGTAGAGTGCGTGCGGAGGCGGACCTCGACGCTACGTCTTATTTAAAGTCCGTGGACTGGTGCGTGCGGAGCTAGGCTCGACGCTACGTCTTATTTATAGTCCGCAGACTCTCGCGTGCGGAGGCGGACCTCGACGCTACGTCTTATTTAAAGTCCGTGGACTGGTGCGTGCGGAGCTAGGCTCGACGCTACGTCTTATTTATAGTCCGCAGACTCTCGCGTGCGGAGGCGGACCTCGACGCTACGTCTTAATTAAAGTCCGTGGACTGGTGCGTGCGGAGCTAGGCTCGACGCTACGTCTTATTTATAGTCCGCAGACTCTCGCGTGCGGAGGCGGACCTCGACGCTACGTCTTATTTAAAGTTCGTGGACTGGTGCGTGCGGAGCTAGGCTCGACGCTACGTCTTATTTATAGTCCGCAGACTCTCGCGTGCGGAGGCGGACCTCGACGCTACGTCTTATTTAAAGTCCGCGGACTGGTGCGTGCGGAGCTAGGCTCGACGCTACGTCTTATTTATAGTCCGCAGACTCTCGCGTGCGGAGGCGGACCTCGACGCTACGTCTTATTTAAAGTCCGTGGACTGGTGCGTGCGGAGCTAGGCTCGACGCTACGTCTTATTTATAGTCCGCAGACTCTCGCGTGCGGAGGCGGACCTTGACGCTACGTCTTATTTAAAGTCCGTGGACTGGTGCGTGCGGAGCTAGGCGCGACGCTACGTCTTATTTATAGTCCGCAGACTCTCGCGTGCGGAGGCGGACCTCGACGCTACGTCTTATTTAAAGTCCGTGGACTTTGTTCTGCTCAGCGCGGACAGGGGATGCTCTGGGAACAGCAACCTTTATTGAACTCCCGCTTGCGCGGGCGAGCATCGCATAACAAAGGGCTGATGGCTCTACGCCTGCTGTCCTGCTTCTAGGCGTAGTACCGCCGCAACCTGTCCGCGTTCCATGTGTGCCGGAAGGCTTGTCCTTCGAGCGTGGCGAGGCGGTACGCCCCCTTCGGCAATGCCTCCGTCACGATGTACGGGCCTTCCCACTTGGACTCCAGCTTGCCAACGGTCTCCGCCTGGAGCGCCACTCTGAGGACGAGATCCCCAAGCTTGAACCCCCGCGGGCATATAGAGCGGTCCCGAGTACGCATTGTCTGCCGCGCGTACTTCTTGACATGGTGGGCTGCGTCTGCCCGTATTCCGTCGAGGAGGTCCAAGGACACACGTCGCTCCTCTTCGGGTGCTTGGACGAGAACCCTCCGCGAGCCGGCCTTGATTTTCTCGGGCGTCATCGCTTCGTCACCGAAAAGGAGCTTGAACAGCGTGAATCCCGTCGGGCGCGTTACCGTTGTGCGAAGCAACCATAGAATGCTGTGGAGCTCGCTTGGCCACTTGCCCTTCGGCAATCCAACCAGGCGTTTTTTGATGGCGGCGGAGATGGCGCCATTCGCCCGTTCGACCGCCCCGTTGGACTGGGGATGCCCTACCGAGGCGAATCGGAGGGTGATGCCCATGCTGTCACAATAGTCTTTGAAGAGGGTGGCGTCGAACTGCAGGCCATTGTCGACCGTGAGCTCCCGGGGCACACCGAAGCGACATATGATGTTTTGCCATAGGAAGCGCTGTATGGCCGCAGAAGTTACTTTGGCCAGGGCGATCGCTTCTGGCCATCTGGAGAAATACTCCAGCGCGACTACCACGAACCGGAGGTCCCCTGGAGCTCGGGCAAGTGGTCCGACTATATCGAGGCCCCAGCGTGCTAGTGGCCACACCGGGGGAATGGGGTTGAGGCCCGTCGGGGGCCTGCGGATGATGCGCGCCATCCACTGGCACCCTTGGCACCGACGGACGAGGTCCTAGGCGTCGGTGATGGCGGTTGGCCAGTAGAAGCCTTGCCTGAACGCCTTGCCGACTAATGACCTCGGTGCCAGGTGGGATCCGCATACGCCCGCGTGGATCTCCGCCAAGAGCTCCTTTCCCCCCTCAGTCGAGAGGCAGCGCAAGAGCGGTGCGCAAACCCCTCTCTTGTAGAGTATGCCTTCGAACACCTGGAAGGACCGTGCGCGATGCTGCAGGCGTCGCAGCTCGGCGGGGTCCTCCGGCTCGGCGATGCCTTGCAAGAAATTGAAGATGGGCTCTCGCCAATCTCCTGGCCGATCAATGCGGTGGACGAATGCCGCGTCCCGGTTGTCCTGCGCGATGGCCGCCTTTGCTAACATCTCGTAAAACGCCCCCTCAGGGGGGGCAGTTGTTGGCTGGCCGCCTTAGCGAGGGTGTCGGCCTGCTCATTCTCCGCACGGGGGATGGCCTTGACGATGACACCCAAAAAGTGCCTTTCCCTCGCCCTCACCGCCGCGAGATACTTGACCAGCTCAGGATCCTTGGCTTGACATGACTTGTCCACATGGCCAGCCACCAAGCGCGAGTCGGTGCGGACCAACACCCGTCTCGCGCCGACTGCCTTGAGCTTCGCCAGGCCAAAGAGCAGAGCCTCGTATTCAGCCGTGTTGTTGGTGGCGGGGAAGGCAAGGCGCGCCGAGTACAGCAAACGCTGTCCTTCGGGCGTGACGATCACCGCCCCTACGCCCGCGCCGGCGACGCTGTAAGCTCCATCGATTGTAAGCGTCCAGACGGGATCGTCATGCATCTGGACGGGTTGGGCCGGCGGGGTCCATTCGGCGAGCAAATCTGCCAGGACTTGGGATTTGATTGCCGTCCGCGAAGCATATGTCAAGGAGAAGGGAGCAAGCTCGACAGCCCATTTACCGATACGCCCTGTGGACTCCTTGTTGTGTAGCATCTCCACCAGGGGGAATGAGGAAGGCACTGTGATCGGGTGGGCCAGAAAATAATGCCGAAGCTTCCTGGAGGCCATGACCAGCGCGTAGGCGAGCTTCTCAAGCTCCGTGTATCTTGTCTTGGCGCCTTGGAGGGCTTCGGAGACAAAGTAGACGGGCCGCTGCATGGCGCCTTCCTCTAAGACGAGGACGGCGCTGACCGCGGTGGCTGACGCGGCCAGATAGAGCAGGAGGGGAGCCTCTGGTGCTGGGGCGACCAGAGTGGGGAGGCTTGCCAGGTGCTGTTTGAGCTCGTTGAAGGCCTTCGCGCAATCTCCGTCCCAACTAAATCCATCGCACCCGCGGAGCGTCTTGAAAAATGGCAAGCCCCGCTCCGCCGCCCTGGATAGGAAGCGGCTTAGCGCTGCCATGCGGCCCGCTAGCCTCTGGACCTCCCTCGTAGTCTTGGGCGGCTCCATGCCCAGGATGACGTCTACTTTGTCGGGGTTCGCCTGGATGCCCCGTCCGGAGACGAGGAAACCCAGGAGCTTGCCCGCCTGCACCCCGAAGACACATTTTGTCGGGGTTGAGTTTGATGCCTGCCTTCCGGAGGTTGTCGAAGGTTTCCTGGAGGTCCCGGCCATGTAGGGCAAGCTGGCGAGTTTTGACCACCACGTCATCAACATAAGCTTCGACGTTCCTCCCGAGCTGGGCAGCCAGGGCAATGGCGACGAGGCGGGTGAAGGTAGCGCCTGCGTTCTCCAAGCCAAAGGGCATTCGGACGAAGCAGAACGTCCCCAGTGGTGTGATGAAACTGGTCTTCTCCTCGTCGTCTTTGGCCATGTATACCTGGTGGTAGCCGGAGTAGGCGTCCAGGAAACTCATGAGTTCGCACCCAGCAGTGGCGTCGACCAGCTGATCGATGCGCGGCAAGGGGTAATTGTCCTTCGGGCACGCCTTGTTGAGTGCCGTGAAGTCAATGCACATGCGCCAGGCCCCGCTGGCTTTTTTGACTAGCACCGGGTTAGCGAGCCACTCTGGATGGTGGACCTCGCGGATGACCCCGGCGCGAAGAAGCTTTGCCACCTCTGCTTTGGCCGCCTACTGCCGATCCATCGACATGCGCCGAAGCCTTTGCTTGACCTGCTTGGCGTCGGGGCGGGCCGCCAAGCGATGCTCGATTACTGCTCGGTCTACGCCCTTGATGTCCTCCGGGGACCATGCGAAGATGTCAATGTTGTTCTGAAGCACTCGGAGCAGATCCCGTTCGACCCCCGGTGGGAGTCCCTCGCCAATGGACACAAATTGCCCCTCCGCTTGGAGCGACACCTTCTTGACTCCGCCTTCGGGCCGAGGCTTGGGCGTCCACCCGGGGGCGGAGGGCCCGTCACCGAGCGCGCCGGAGAGGGCATGCACCGGGCGACACGGAACGCGGCTGCCGCCTTCGGCACGTCTGGCCAGATCCTGGTCGCCGAAGACGGTGATAACACCCTCCGGGCCCGGGAGCTTGACACACAAAAACGCGTGGTGCGGGATTGCCTCGAAAGAGTTGATGGCGGGTCGCCCCAGTATGGCGTTGTAGGGGTGCGGGATATCTACAACATCGAAGGTGACATGCTCGGTCCGGATGTTACCTTTGTTGCCCTCCTAGCGGAAAGTGACAGGAAGGGACACGTGCCCCAAGGCCTGCAGCGGTTGACCCCCGAAGCCTTAAAGTGGAGCTCCTGGCTGCTCTATCTGGCTTCGGGGGATCGCCATGCGGTCGAGGGCCTCTGCGAACAAGATATTCGCGGAGCTTCCCCCGTCGACAAGGACGCGCCTGACGTCACAGCGTGCTATGTGGGCCTGGATGACTAGAGGGTCCTGGTGAGGGTACTCCACGCCCCTGGCGTCGTTCAAGTCGAAGGTGATGTTGCGGGGCGGCATCCACAGTTGCGGCCGCTCCCCGGGGGCTTTTGAAGAAGAGCCTCCGGTGATGACGCTGACGGTGCGATGCTGCGCGCCCTCCATTACGGTGGCTCGTATGGGGCTATCCCTTGGGTGCCCCACGTGGGCTCCGGCGGGGGACCGAGGAGGCAGAGCCCGAGATCCGGCCGTCACCCTCCGCAGCTCCATCACCGCGGTGCATGCCCTGGTGCGATGATCGCCGTAGCCGTGTACCTCGCACCACTTGCCATAGTGCAGGAGCTCTTGCTCTGCGCGGGGTTCACCGCCGTAGTCAAGTTCGTCTTCCGATCCCCGGTCTCCCCTCCGTGAGGCGGGGTCGGGTCCTTGGCGGGCGCTCTCGGTGTCGAGGACATGATGGGCCGCCTGCGACCGGCGCTAGCGGCGCCGAGGTTTAGGCCTGCTCCTTGAAGGGCCTTCCTGTACCCCGGCCTCACTGCCTCGGGGAGGGCCTCCTCGGGGCTCTCGGCTGCGTCCCGGCTTCGATGAGGGACCACCCGCTCCGACTTCGCGCGGGGGGCGCTCCACATGGGTGAGGCCGAGGGCGGTAATGCTGCGTCGCGCATCCTCCTCCGCCCGCGCATACTCGTCCATTTTGTCGAAGAGCGTGGCGACTGTCTTGATTGGCCTCCGCGCGTGGTACTCGGCCATCGGGCTCGGGCGAAGGCCCTGTATGGCTGCATTAACGATTGTGGTTTCGTTTATATCATTTACCTGGCATCGAATCTTGGCGAAGCGCTTGAAGTAGCCCCGGAGCGTCTCCGAGGGTCTTTGCTTCACAGCGAAGAGTTGGTCCGCCTCGATTCGCTCGACATAGTGTCCTTGGAAGTTGTTGTGAAGGCGGTCGCGAAGCTGCTGCCACGCGTAGATGGAGCCCGGCTCTATGGTAAAGAACCAAGAGAGCGCCACTCAGTGCAGCAAGAGGGGGAGTCCCTTCGCTTTCGTGGTGTCGTCTCCGCCCGCGGCCTCGATCGCGGTTTCGTACACGCGCACGAACTCGCGAGGATCCGTGTCGCCTTTGTACGGGTCGGTGATGCTAGGGAACTTGAAGTCTTCGGGCCACTCCGCCTGCTGCAGCCCCGCCGAAAGCGGGGATTCTGGATCTACGCACCTCAACGGGACGCGGCTAGACGTGGGGGCTTCGCGGTTGTCCGCCTTCTCTGGCGTGGGCTCGGGCGCGATTACTGTCGCAGCCTGCTGGCTCCGAGCCTCTTGTATATCTCGGACGGCTCCGCGAAGGTCCCCTAGTTCCCGCTGGAACGCGTTGAGAGCTGCTAGTAGGACACTTTCGACCGCTGGTGTCGTTGAGGCCGCCGGAACGCCCGGCGGACGGGTCGGTGCCGGGACCATCGCCTCACGATCTCCAGATCCGCCGGATGGTTCGCTGCGGCTACCCCCGGCCGTCTGATCCGCGCTACCGGCGAGGGTGGCGGGGGTTGTCGTTGCGGCGCCAGCGACGGGGTTGGATGTCGTCGTAGCGGCGCTGGCGGGGTCGGTCGTTGCAGCGCGAGCGTCGATGCCCGCGACCACGGCGCGTACGCCGCCGCCAACGCCTTTGGCGGCCGGTGCCGAAGCCCTGGCGTTCACGCGCTGCTGCGACCCAGCCGTCTTCTTTCCCTTCGCCGCCGCTGGTGAAGCTTTTTTCGGTGCCATCTTTTTTCTTCGGTCTTCAGGCTTGTCTTCGTCCTCCCCACGGACGGCGCCAACTGTTGTGGCTACAGACCAAACAGAGAGAGAGAGATGGTAGTGGAGAGTGATGAAGATGAGTGTAATGGCCTGGGTCCTCCCCATGGCATGTATTCATATATATGTATACACATGAGGAGCGCTTTTACAGCTATACCCTTACACCTGGTCATCCCTTCTGGGGGCAGTTATGTCATTACACATGACCTATTCTGGGCCTTATAATCTCCTACCAGGCCTGCTGGGTTTAGGTGGGGGCCACCCCTACGACACATATTAACCCCAAGTTCTTCTATACTCATGAATTGCAAAAGATGGACGAAATTAAGGGACTGCATACTAAGTAATGTGAGAATTTTGCAGATTTATTCACTAAGTCACTCGCAGCATCTAACTTTGAAAGATGCGTACTAGGATTAGAATGATGAGACTTAAAGCAGTGCAGAGTTCAAGGGGAGAATTTCTTCAAACCCGTTATTAAACCCTGATCATGAAGATCGAGTATCCAAAGAATAAGTCCTGAAGATTGAACGAGATTGGGTGAATTGTGCTCTTTTTCCCTCGACGAGTTTTCCTGAAGTTTCTCGACTAAAGTTTTTAATGAGACAATTCATATAACATAACATAACATATATCATGTATTCTTTCTCTAAAATTTTCCCACTGGGTTTATGGAGTTTTGATGAGGTATGAACGTGTAAGATGAGTGCCTAAGAGGGGGTGTTAGGAACTCTGGGCTTGGGTTTGAAGTCTTGACCTATGGTGGACACCTTACCACTAGGTTATAAATAGGTAGTACTATTGGCTATTTTGTATACGGAATAAGAAAGAAAGCAATAAAGAAAAATCAGGAGTTCTCTCTACCTCTCTGTGTTTCAATCTACTATTTCTGTCTTCTGTGATTGATCTTATTTTACATAAACAGAGAAATCGATTAGACTGGTCGTCAGCGACGGGCCCTCAACAAAAATGGCGCAATGCAAGCACGTGCCCAGTCCCACCAATCAAGGGTAGACCGCAGACCGCCACCTCGTCGTCGTTTTCTCTTAACCTCGAAGTCATCGTCCCTTTTTTGTTGTTGTTTCAAAGTCCGATTGATGGAAACAGACACTACAAATGAAATTAAAAAAATAAAAAATATTATTAGTTTTCCACAAACAATGTAAACAAAAAAATAAAATAAAACACCAGAATTAAAAAGGCACCATGTTTATTTTAGCTTTCGACTTGTAAAGACTAGCAGCTAAAAGCTGAAATTGGAATGAACCGACACTAATAGTGAAATTTTGCGATTTCAATCACTAATGCTGTACTGTTTGATAGAGTTGAACACAACAAGTGTGAAAAATAATCTGATTTGCAAACAAGGACTTCGTAGGAGCAGCAACGAGATGGCGCTCCCGTGGTGGCTGGCCACCTCGGCGTGCTCGCCGCCGCCGTCCGGCTCCTTCGCCGACCAGCTCGCGTTTCTCTTCCTCTCGCCGTGCCCGCAGCGCGCGCTCCTCAGCACCGTCGACCTTGTCTTCCTCCTCGCCTCGCTCGTCCTCGTCGTCCGCCGCCGCCGCAGCTCCGACGTGGGGACTGCTCCCGAACGCGAGACGCTGCTGCCGAAGCCCCCGCCGTTCCAGACCACCGGCCGCTACGCGGTCGCGCTCGGGGCGTCCGCTGTCTTCGCCGTGGCGTCCGCCGTCCTCCTCTCGCTCGCGTTCTTCCTCCTGCCGAACACGCCATGGCGCGTTCTGGAGTCCGCCTTCCTCGCCGCCCACTTCGTCGCGCACGCCGTGGCCGCGTGGTCCGTCGCCTCGGAAAAAGGGGCCGCCGCCGCCACCCACCCGTCGCACCTCCGCGTCTTTTGGTTCGCCACCGCCCTCGGCGCGGCGCTATTCTCTGTTTCGGCGGCGGTCCGCTGCGCTGACGGCTCGCTGCTCTTCCCCGATGACCCTCTTTCCTTCGCCGGTCTACTCATCTCGCTGCCTCTAGTGTACCTAGGCATCACTGGCTTCACCGGCTATGCCGCCGGAGCCCGTGAAGGTGAACCAGACCACAACAGTGCGGAGGCTCCGGCCACGCCGTACGCCGCCGCGTCGTTCCTCTCGCTCGCGACGTTCAGCTGGATCAACCCGTTGATCTCCAAGGGGTACGCCAATGACTCTCTCGCCGCCGACGACGTCCCACCGGTGTCGCCAGGCTACCGCGCCGAAGCGTCGTACGCCCTGTTCACGTCGAACTGGCCGGCGCAGGGGTCGCGGCACCCGGTGGGTGTCGCGCTCTGGCTGTCCTTCTGGCCGCAGCTCGTACTGACCGCGGCGCTCGGCCTTGTGCGCCTTGCGGCCATGTACGTCGGCCCGTCGCTCATCGATCATTTCGTCGAGTTCATCCGCCGCGGCGGCACGACATGGGAGGGCCTCCGACTAGTCGTCATTATGCTTGTCGGCAAGGCAGTCCAGACGCTGGCGTCGCACCACTACAACTTCCAGGGGCAGCTTCTAGGCATGCGCATCCGCGGCGCGCTGCTCACCGCACTGTACCGCAAGTCGCTGAGGCTGACCACGGGCGCGCGCCGCGCGCACGGCGCCGGCGCCATCGTGAACTACATGCAGGTGGACGCCGGGAGGGTGTCCTACGCCATGCACGGGCTGCACGGCCTGTGGCTGATGCCGCTGCAGATCGTGGTGGCGCTGCTCCTCCTGTACGCGTACCTCGGCCCCGCCGTGCTCATGACGCTCGCCGTGATCACCGCGGTCACCGTGGTCACCGCGCTCGCCAACAAGCTCAACCTGGCCTACCACCTCAAGTTCCTCGGTGTCCGTGACAGCCGCATCAAAGCCATCACCGAGATGCTCAACCACATGCGCGTGATCAAGCTGCAGGCGTGGGAGGAGACCTTCGGCGGCAAGGTGCGCGAGCTCCGGCAGACCGAGCTGGGATGGCTGACCAAGATTATGCTCTTTATGTGCGCCAACACAGTGGTGTTCTCCAGCGGCCCGCTTGCCATGACCGTGCTCGTGTTCGGGACATATCTCGCCGCCGGAGGGGAGCTCGACGCCGGCAAGGTGTTCACGGCCACGGCGTTCTTCAGCATGCTCGAAGGCCCCATGCGCAGCTTCCCGCGGACGATCGTCATGTGTATGCAGGCGTTCGTGTCGCTCGGCAGGCTGGACAAGTTTCTGTCGGACGCCGAGATCGATAGCACGGCAGTGGAGCGTGTTGAGTGCGCCGCCGGGGACAGGACAGCCGTCAAGGTTCAAGACGGAGTGTTCGCATGGGATGTGCAGGGCGAGGCGAAGGATAAGGATGGCCGGCTGGGCAATAGTGCGGAGGATGATGGAGGGGAGCAGCCGGAGATGGAGATGGTGCTGAAGGGGATTGAGGTGGAGGTGACGAAGGGTGAGCTTACGGCGGTGGTCGGGACGGTGGGCTCCGGCAAGTCATCACTGCTGTCCTGCATCATGGGAGAGATGCACAAGGTCTCCGGCAAAGTGAGTACTGATATCAAATTACTTTTTTAGCGGACACTAATCGCAAATTGCTATTGTATTTGATTAGGAGAATGTAATATCCTGATTCAAGTAGTGTTAGGCATGAATACATTGTGTGATTCTTCATCCACTTAAGTCATCCAATACTTACCTAAGATGCAACTGCAAACACTTCACGACCACTGGGGAAAAACATAAAAAAATTCTCAATATTAGCAAACTTATTTCTAAAAAATTACGGAAGTTTTTACTCATTGGGTCAAACATTGAGATTGTTCAATACGTGAACAACCTTACGTGTTGTCGAGGCAACAACAACCTAACGGTGGGTGGTGATTGCAGTGTCGGGCTTCCATCTGTTTAGTGATGAGAAGTTTACCTATGATTATCTATGTTGCAATGTTACATAAGGGATACCATGATCTCCTAGATTTGCCATTGTTTTGTCAAAGGCATGTGATGACTTTGTTGTAGCCAAGTTACATATACACACATATTACACCACTATGATTTTCAGATAATTTTATTTGCTTCTCTCATCTCTATTTTATCTTTATTATAGGTTAGCATATGTGGGAGCACAGCATGCGTCACTCAGACTGCTTGGATCCAAAATGGGACCATTCAAGAGAACATTTTATTTGGACGCCCAATGCATCCAGAGAGATACAGGGAAGTCATACATGCTTGTTGCTTAGAAAAAGATTTAGAAATGATGGAATTTGGTGACCAGACTGAAATAGGAGAGCGAGGGATCAATCTCAGTGGTGGCCAGAAACAACGCATCCAGCTTGCTAGAGCAGTTTACCAAGATTGTGATATATATCTTCTTGATGACATCTTTAGTGCTGTTGATGCTCATACTGGCTCAAGTATCTTCAAGGTGAATTCTTCTTCTTTCCTTTCTTTGCATGATGTGTTTGGCAATTTGAATTAGTTGATTGAATTTAGAACAAATGCCAAATAAACGCAAAATAAAATGCATTGCATGGAAGAAACCTGGAAGGAAGATGTCAAGGTGGAGTGTGGTGCATGCTGCAAGGTAGAAATGCTTGAGAAAAGTTCATATATGGAGAAATGGAGACTCAAGTGCTGAAAAAACCATGAGAAATAGTGCATGCTTGCATCAACTGATATCAGGTGAGTGCATGCTTGCAACAACTGATATCAGATAGATGTTTTGTGCAGCAACGTAAAATATTCAGATATATAGTCATCTTGAACTCCCAAAATGCTGAATTAGGCCATCGAATTCTTATTTTGTTGATGTTCGTCAATTCAAGTCTCCAATATTGTTAATTTCACCTTCGTGCATGTTCTCAGGCACATCTTAATGCACCATTGCCTTATCGGGGAATGTAAATAATGACTTGTATGCCTTTACTCCATTTGGCTGTTGAGCATGGGTTTGGCTGTTGAGCATGAGATATATCCTCCAAATCCATGGGATGCAAATTATGTAGCTTGATCAGCCGTATATGATGTATTTTTAGAGAACTGACAGAAGATTAGTGATCATTAAAAGTAAACATTTGAGGGATGAAATTGCAGAATATAGACTTTTAGTGCAGAAATTCCAGAACAGGATGTCTGACATAAATACTTGGCTAAATTTACAAAAGACATATGATTGCTGTAGGATACACTAGCATCTTTCTACTTTTGTACCAAAATGGAAGATTTTAAACAATATAGGAATTGAAATGCTGTCATAATCATGCACGCTAGATTTTTTTAGTTTACCAATATGTATTTGTTTTCCTTCTTATGCTGGCTTCTTAAAAAGCACCAACAAGCAACATATTGCTCTCTCCCATTTCCCTTTTCTTCTTTTTGATTTTTATAAACATCATTTTTCTTCATGTTGACTTTTCATTTGTATCTTGGCTCTTCTACCATTTTGGCTAACTAAAAGGAACCTTGCATAACAAACTGTACAATTCAGGAAGAATGTCCAATTTGTGCAGAGTCATGGAATTCATTCATAACAAACCATACTTGATTTTCCCAATGCTATTTATTTTTTTAATAGTTTTCTTATTACTACAGAGGTAGAAAAGAATTTCTTGCCGAGAAGTGCAGAATTATTAGTAGTATTATAGCCCATTTCTTAAACAGCATCCTAACAGTTAGCCTTTTTCTGCAGGATTGTATGAAGGGCATACTCAAGGAGAAGACCATTTTGCTTGTGACCCACCAACTAGATTTCTTGCAAGTTTGATGTCCTAACTGTCTGTATTACATTTTGAGGAAATAGAGTTGTAGTACATTCATCCTTCAGAAAAGTACACTAATATATTGCGGATAACTTAATCATATTGCAAGGTATAAATGTTAAGTTTTGGTTCTAGAATTAAGGAAAACACCTTTGGTCCCTAAAGAATTGGCGTGTATTTATCTTGGAGTCTATTTATTTCAGTTTACTTTAGCAATCAGCTTGTGCAAAATTTATGATATCCTGCCAAATATACCATGTCGATGTTGCTGAAAGTAAACGGAAATTAACTAATATTATCTTGTGTGCAAACATTCAGGTAATGAAAGATGGGGTAGTCATCGAGTCTGGGAACTATGGCGAGTTACTAGCATCCTGCACAGAATTTTCAGCTCTTGTTGCTGCTCATCACAGTTCCATGGAGGTGCCAGGGGAGCGAGGCTGCCATGTTCAGAATGCTGGGAATCCTCAGGCCACCACTGGATTAACAAAGACCCCCTCTGTCCATTCCAAATTCGGTAATGAAAACGGTGGTACGGCGGCTGCTGCGGCAAGCAAAGAAGTAGGTTCTTCTAAGCTGATCCAGGAAGAGGAAAAGGAGAGTGGCCGAGTAAATTGGCATGTGTACAAGCGGTACATCACAGAGGCTTGGAGTTGGTGGGGAGTTCTGGTCATTTTAGCTGTATCACTGCTGTCAGAGGGCTCCAGTATGGCTAGTAACTACTGGCTGTCATATGAAACATCAGGAGGCACCATATTTGACACTTCCATGTTTCTTGGTGTTTATGTTGCGATAGTTGCTGCTTCGATTGTATTTGAAGTGATCACCACTCTTTCTGTGGCATTCTTGGGGCTTAAATCATGCCAGGCCTTTTTCAACAAGATGTTTGACAGCATCTTACGAGCTCCAATGTCATTTTTTGACACCACTCCTTCAGGAAGGATCCTTAGCCGGGTATGTCTTATGTAGCCATAGATTTCATTTGCTTCACAGCTTGTACACAATCATTTGTTGAAGTACTATTACTTTTCTGTCTTTTTCAGGCATCAGTGGACCAGATGAAAATCGATACTTCCCTTGTATTCAATGTTGGTTTTGCCATGTCAATGTGCATTTCAGTAGTTAGCAGCATTGCTGTTACTTGTCAAGTTGCATGGCCGTCAGTCATAGCAGTACTTCCCTTACTGCTTTTGAACATCTGGTACCGGGTATGATCCAGCAACTACAGTACATCTCAGACGGACTGAAATCATTGTCTACATTGCTTAACATCAATATAACTCCCCTAATTGAATCATAATAAATTGGGTTTCATTCATTTCTTCGCTTTTTCAGAATCGTTATATTGCAACTTCTCGAGAGCTAACTCGTCTTCAAGAAGTAACAAGGGCACCGGTTATTGATCACTTCTCGGAAACCTTTTTGGGCGCTTCAACTGTAAGGTGCTTCAGGAAGGAGGATGAGTTTTACCAAATAAACTTGGACAGAATCAATTCGAATTTGCGCATGTCTTTCCATAATTACACGGCTAGTGAGTGGTTTGGATTTCGCCTGGAGCTAATTGGCACACTTGTGTTGTCTATAACTGCTTTTCTTATGATCAGCTTGCCTAGCAATTTCATCAAGAAAGGTAATATTAAATTTCCATTAGCCGAGTATATATAAAGGTGAATGTGATAGGAGTAGAATTTATGGTCCCCATGTTTTATGTATATTTATTTTAGGTATAAATTGACTTGTTCTCTTGAATCCCAATTTTTAAACTTGAAAAAAAAACTGAATCTTGTACTAAGCATAGGTGTTATCTTAGAAAGTATATCAAGTTGCCATCAAGTCTTTTAGGAAGAATACATTAGGAATTAATGAATTGCTAAACGTAGGGAATTTTATCATGGGGTAGAATGGGATAACATGTCTAGTTGTTCCGAGTATATACAACAACAACAATAACAATAAAGGCATTTATCCCAAACGAGTTAGAGTAGGCTAGGAATGAAATCTTCCCAAGGTCAAAGAGATAAGAGCCTTAAAATAAAATCTATTATGCTAAAATCCTAAGCTGTACATCCTGCTATCTGAACTGAGAGCCTAAAACACTGCCCCTAACTTTCTTATGGTTCCGATACATCAATCGCTAACTTCCATGCACTTCTATCCAAAGCTAATTCTTTAGATACATTTCAATCCCTCAAGTCTCTTTTAATTGCTTCCTCCCACGTCAGTTTTGGTCGACCTCTGTCTCTTCTTACGGTTTTAGTACATCTTAAAATTCTACTACTCACCGGTGTCTCAGGAGGCATCCGTTGGAGATGTCCAAACCATCTCAAGCAATGTTGGTCAAGCTTCTCTTCAATTGGTGCTACTCCCACCCTGTCACGTATATCATCATTGTGGATGCAATTCCGCTTTGTGTGACCATAGATCTACTGCAACATCCCCATCTTTGCTACCCTCATTTTCTGTATAAGTTGTTCCGAGCATATGAATATCCAAATTTTAGATGCAATGCTTTTATGGGTAGTTCAATTTTGATAGCAGCGGTGATCAAGCACAAATCGGTCGTTTGGTATAGTTGAAAGCATGTCAAGTTTTAAGATTTCGCAGAATCGCAGTTGCTTCATTGTATAGTTGAACATAGCTACTAAAAAAGGTTTAAATGATCCTCTATTAAAAGATTTATTACTATGTGTTCTCTATTTAATTCTTTGTGATCTTCAAACACATTATGTCATTGAATTTTACTGTTTCCGATGTAGAATTTGTCGGCATGTCCCTTTCCTATGGTCTTTCTCTCAATTCCTTGGTGTATTATGCAATTTCCATAAGCTGTATGCTAGAAAATAATATGGTCTCTGTGGAGAGGGTGAATCAGTATAGTACTCTTCCTTCTGAGGCAGCATGGGAAGTGGCAGATTGTCTTCCCTCACCAAATTGGCCCAGCCGAGGAGATATTGACATCAAAGATCTAAAGGTCAGCAATTCTTCTTTTCCTTTGCTGAATCTTCCTTTAGTATGTTTTTTAATAAAAAATTCTGTTTGGTCGTCTACGTGATTTAGAGTAGTGAGCCACATCAATGCTATTCTTTTCAGGTTAGGTATCGATCAAACACACCTCTAATCTTGAAAGGCATTACGGTAAGCATTAACAGTGGAGAAAAGATAGGAGTTGTGGGAAGGACCGGCAGTGGCAAGTCAACTTTAATCCAGGCTTTGTTCAGGCTTGTGGAGCCTGTAGAAGGCCAGATCATTATCAATGGAGTAGATATTTGCATTTTGGGCCTTCATGATCTGAGGTCTCGCTTTGGTGTGATTCCTCAGGAGCCTGTGCTCTTTGAAGGAACCATAAGAAGCAACATTGATCCAATTGGGCGGTATTCTGAGGCCGAGATATGGCAGGTATAAGTTAGGTTACAGCTCCTGTGTGTTTCAAACTTCCTCTTGGATGCGTCAGTAATTCTTGTTTCTATTGAGCTTGATACATTTATTCCTCTGCAGGCCCTGGAGCGTTGCCAGCTGAAAGATACAGTAGCTGGTAAACCTGAGAAGCTTGATGCACTAGGTTTGCTATTTTTACTGAACAACGATTTTTTTTGAGTAAATTGCATAATTAGTCCGGTTGAGTCACTTGTGTTCTTCAACTACAGGTCTGTGAACTTGCATAATTGACACTTAGATCCAAGGTTGTCAGGACCGTGATCTGATCCTATGATCCTATTGGACCATTACGATTTTGTTCCTTTGTAGGATCATGACTAGGTGGCACAATACAAAATAGTAGTCCAAACTTTGTAATATTTAGAATCATGATTTTCGAGGTGCATTCCTAACTTCATATAATGATCCTATGGTCCTGATCTTGCCAACACGAAAACGATCCTACCACGGATCGTGATCCCAACAACCTTGCTTAGATCCATAAGTCATAATTAAACAAGTTTTAGGGTCCCACAGTGCTTGCCACACTATTTTTGCACCTTATAATGAGAAACTTGCTGGCCTAAAAATTCAACTTCATGGATATTAGAGATAACTGCACAAGTTAAGAGGATTTTCAGTGCAATTTAGGTATTCATTTTCTTTTCTTTAGTAACAACAAAACATTTCCCTCAAAAAAAAAAGCAGCAACAACAGATGAGTACTCTGCTTGTTGCATGTTCTTTGTAGTTGCCGACATGGGGGAGAACTGGAGCGTAGGACAGAAGCAGCTTCTCTGCTTCGGGCGTGTCATGCTGAAACGTAGCCACATCTTGTTCATGGACGAGGCAACCGCTTCTGTTGATTCTCAAACGGATGCAGCTATCCAGAGGATCATCCGAGAGGAATTCTCGGAATGTACCGTCATCAGCATTGCGCATCGTATACCGACTGTCATGGACAGCGATAGAGTTCTGGTGCTGGATGCAGGTAAGCTTTACACGGATTATTTCCAATTTTATCCAGATTGTTTTTCCATCAAAAATAAAAATTATATATGCATTGCTAGTACTGAGATATTGCGCTTCTGTTCAACATTTATATGTGTTTCAGGGTTAGTGAAAGAGTTTGATGCACCATCCAAGTTGATGGGAAGGCCGTCAGTTTTTGGGGCAATGGTTCAGGAGTACACAAGTCGCTCTTCCAGCACGCAGGCAACCTATGGATGATTCCATATCTTCCTGGCAAATCCAATTAAATTCAGAAGCACAAGTTTAGGGATACAAGTATACGACTAACGATAGGAAAAATAAGTTCTAGAGGAAACTTTTGTAAGTTTGTAGGCATTATGTGTTGTATTTTTCCCTTTTACGATATGCTGTGCGTGCTTAGTAGTCACTAGCTAGTCCCAACGAAGAAGCGAAGAGATGTCCGTGCTCGCTGGAGTGTTGGGTACATTAACTTTTACACGAGGTATTCAAAGTTGAAGGAGAAAAATAAAGTCGTTCTCTGACATTTCATTTTGGTACTTAAACTTGGAATTAACTTCAATGTGAACTTCGTTTTAGCCCGACAAAACAAACGCCACTTTGGTCTATATCTTAATTAAAGGATGGATGTGAAATGGCCAGGGGCACAAACTCATATTCGAATGCAATCATGCAAACTCATACGCGCACCGGTGAATGAGAGATGGATAAAGTAGATTTAGCTCCGATCAAAACGACATTTTTCCATAGTTTTTGACTGTGACTATTAGCTCACTATAGCAACTGTTAGTTTTTAACTGAGGCATTTAATTAAAAGAAAATAAAGAAAAAAAGGAAAAAATTATTATATCTCAACAGATAACGCAAAGGAAAAAACATATTAAGAAGTCAATGTATTTAAAACGATTTTCTTTTTCTGCAAACTAGAAGCCGTTTTGAATGGAGCCTTATGTGCCTATGAGTGAATAGGGGTGGTGGTCACGTTTGAAGGAGGAGGATGAAGTGAAATGCGCTTGTGAGTTGAACCAAGTTGAAGGAGAACTAAGTGCCTTTTTTATGCCTTTTTTATGACGGGATGGTGCCGAGTGGTTAGGTACATTGTCTTTTTTCACCGCCGTTGCCTCCTCTACTGCCCGGTGCAGCATCGCCCGCTCCTCTATTGTCCCCATGCCACCGTTGCCCTCTCACGCTATACGACTACCTGTGCGGCTGCGCCCCACGCACCATCGTACAACCTTGTTTGCACCACCTTTGCCGACGGCCAGTGGGGCGGGCTGTCCACCAGAGCTATGTTGGCCGCTAACCCTTCCTCCCTGGGAGCTGCCGGCATCAGAGAAGAAACCCAGCAAGACAGCGATGCGTCCGTGTGAAGTTGTTGGGCCGCCGCCCGAGACCCAGTTTTCTGTCCATAAGGAGTGAGCCCAATCAACAGGCTGAAGCCCTCTCTAATTGGCGGATTGCATCAAGTGAGAGCATGGTTGCGACCTACGAGAGAGGGGATTGGGGCGATCAGCGTCAACGAATCCCTAACCCTAGGCGGCGCTGCGGTGATGGGGGGCTTGGAGCGTTTGGCTGCAGCATCAATTGCGTAGAGCCGATGAGTGTGCGATAGAGAGATTATGACAAAGCTTTTACAATGCAAAGTCGTCAACATGGCCATGTCTCTACTAAGGTTTCACCCCAATAAGGAATCCACCAGATCAGGACCCCCCTTTGTGCCATGTGAGATTTCTCATAGTCTACGCAACGCTCACATTCAACCTATAGTGAGGCTCAGATTGGGACCTGCAAATTAGTTAACTAGAACTGTCCCATACCAGCCTTATGATAGTACGATAGAGATTTTTAGTAGTAGCTCACGTACCAGTCCTTAATTGACTTAGGCACTTCCCACATACCCCTTGTGCCTAGCATCAATATTGTGTCACCGAACAACAACATGTGCCAGTAAGCACCCACTATCTAACTATTTGCCTAAGTCAAAATCAAGTTTTATATTTTGTTTTGAAATATTCCATAGACTTTCTTGGCTCGCCGAAGTCAAGAATACATTTTAGAGGCTCATCATTTTGTGTGAAAAAGTTATCCCAAGCCTAAAGTTATATTTATGCAGGTCTAAGAATTTGCTACAAAATTCTCTAGCCATACTAATGTATTAACTAGAGTTTTATTCTAAGATGACAAGTTATCTGAGAATCAATTTCAATGGAGGTATTAACAAGTTAGCAATAACAAAATTTAAAATTGAATTGAAATACGGTGAATAAAAATATACATGCAGAATAATTTAAAATAACATAATTTTATTTCACAATCTAGAATTAACATGATCAAGGTGTATAACTTGCTTTGATCCATGGATTGATGCGAATCGTTGAAGTAGAATTCCTCTGAATCGTCGTAATCTACGCGTGAAAATAACCCACCAAACTTAAATAAAATCTAAATAAATTCAAATAAGCTCCAAAAATTAAAAAATACAGTATAAATTTATAAATTAGAATTTTTATGAATTTAGAAATTTGAATGAGCTCAATCAGAGCTAGGATGAAAGAGAACGAGCTCCTAGAATTTTGAAATTTAAAGAAATTGATAAAAGAGAATTTCTGAGATTGTTTTTCTAAAGAAAAAGGGGATTATGACATCAGCAAGGGAATTTAGACATCTAGCCATTACGCTATCGCTAGATGTCTAGACCGCGGGTTCGATAGTTGCTCCGAGTGCTACTCGATAGACTAGCCTGTGAAGTGCCATTAAGATCTTTCAGTTGATTTATTTTTCTAAAGGAAATTCAGAATATGATGTCATGTTGACATCAGCCCTAGGTTTGACTTTTTGGGCCTGAGTCCGACATGTGGGCCCGGTCTATTGTGGACCAGGTCCATGGACCAACAATCGGTTAAGGTGGCAAGGGGAATTGCATGGCACCTATGTGGCAGCTAGCGGGGCTAATTTGCTGATGTTGCATGCCTGGTGGCTGACACATGGTGGACACGTGGCATGGGAGGGTGGGGGTGCTGACATGGTAGGCCACATGGCACTGATGTATCTGATGATGTGGCACTAGATGGTTGTGTGTTGACATGGCGTACACGTGTCATCCACGTGGTCGCTAACTCAACAGATTGGCTGATATGGCGGCCATGTGGTAGACACATGTCTACCACATGGCTTACAGGGTGATGTGGCTGTTGGCCGTTGGTGTGGCACATCACGTGGTGACACTTGGCTTCCACGCAGGCGTGCGCACTGAGGTGGCATGCTATTTGGCACTTTGTGGTCTGAGGTGGCCCACCGGGTAGTGGCCGAGCACAAGGACCAAGGGACGCTGATGGTAGAGGCTATGGCGAGGATGTTCGAGGGGGAGAAAGAGAGAGAGAGAGGAGGGCACGGGGACTCATCCTCACCTTTACATGGTGGTCGGAGGAGAAGGGAGGTTGCCGGTGACGGCGAAGATGGTGATGAAGCTCAAAGCTCTAGTAATGATGGCGCTCCAGTGTTCTCCGCGATAGGAAAGAAGCATACGGTGATCTCATGATTAGGGGGATGCTCTTGGGGGCGGTGGCGTAGCTCGAGCGTGGCTGGAGCAGTGGCGCGAGCTCATCGAAGCTCTTGCCGGGGCTTAGAGAGAGGGAAGAAGGCGTGAGGAGTTTAGGCACATGAAAAATGAGAGAAGAGGCGGGGAGGGGTGGAGTGGAGTGAAGAATGGCGATGCCTGGGGTGGGGTTTTATAGGGGACGGAGGGCACGACGCGGGGAATTTGTCGCCAGAATTTGCACGGGGCAGCGGCAATTGTGGAGGAGAAGGAGAAAGCACTATGGGAAAAGGGGGATTTAGTGCGCAGTTTGGGTTGGGGGGGGGGGGAGTTCGCGCGTGGATTGCGACGGAAGAACAAGGGGTGAGTAAGTAAGGCAGGCAAGGGAGATCTCCCGGAGAAGGCCGTGGTGGCTAACATGAAGAAAGGGGGTAGTGGGAGAAAGGAGGAGGCTGACAGGGTAGGCCCACACACTAGTGAGAGATGGAATGGAGAGAGAAGGGGCAGATGTGCGGTCAGGATGGCTACTGAGTGGCGAGGGGGCATCTGGGCCGTCCGTGGAGGGAGAAGGAATGGGGAAGGCACGGGCGCACGGAGGATCGCGCCGCGTGGCGGGAAAGAAAGATCCGGCCGACCTCGTGGTGCCTAGGGGTGGAGGAGGAGTATTAAAATTTGATTTTCTTTTTAAATAAAAGCCAGAAGGTTCAAATAATTTTAGCCTAATTTGGTCTTTATTTTTATACAAATTTTTTTATTAATTTTAAAATTAGATTTTAAGCTCCAAAAAAACACAAAAAATCCAAATAAAAGCCATATAAGTTCAAATAATTAATTTAAATTAGGAGTTTTTTTATAGAAATTCAAAATATTATTTACTTAATAGTATGTTTATGTTTTTTACTTAAATTACTTTTGAAAAGAAAGGCCTTTAAAAAAAGGGCAAATAAAGCTTCAAAAATTCAATCAACCAAATAACTTTGTATATATATATATATATATATATAATTTTTTTAAAAAATTTTGAATTAAACAACTGGGCTGTTATAGCTTGCTTCATATTCACATGTGTAGAGAACCCATGTCGTAGCCTAGCAATAACAATGATGGCAAGGACGAAGAGAACATACCTCCTTTTTCGAAAGTAACAGTGCTTACATATTTGTGTGATAGGTCCGCATCATCGTCGAGGAGGACTCGCAGAAAATCAATAATGACAGGACTAGTTTGGGTCAACGAACAACTAGTCTCGTCTCAGCTGTGACTTGAGATGTTCAAAATGGGGATAACTATGTTCCGCCTACTGCACAACACTTTGGTAACGAATTATGGTTTGTAGTCCTCTTCGGGCATCTCATCAAAAGAAGTGTTGTGAATGTTTTTGTGGACGGTGGGTGCGCCGCAATCGAACAAGTAGGTAAAAAACCAGTTTGTCCAATCTTCTACTCTGAGCACAAAGTTTCATGAAATACTCGAATGCGTGTGTCGCATGTTAGAGGACAACATCAGACCAAAAGATCATACTTTCAGTATGATGCATCCAAGGCTTATTATGGATGATAGGTTTTATCTACATTTTAATGATGCATCGGGGCCAATGGTGGGACGCACATTGCAATGATGGTGTGGAAGAAAGATCGACTTACGCACATGAATCAACATGGTTACACGAGTTAGAATGTGCTAGTGGTGTGTGATTTCGACATAATGTTTACCTTTGTGTGCGCAGGTTAGCTCGGGTCAGCACATGACACATGCATTCTCCTAGATATTTTGGTGGGTTTCGCGCATGTGTCCCCACATTGTCCTAAAGGTGAAACACTACATTTGTCTATTTGTGAGCAATATTCCGCATTGATATTTGCTTTCATGTGTGTATGCCATATGTACGACAGGTAGGTACTACCTCGTGGACTTTGGATGTCCTAACAGGACCGGTTATTTGGCTCATATAGGAACAAGCGCTACCACGTAGCGGAGTTTGCAAGCAGTGACTGACCGCGGGGGTGTAAGGAGATATTCAACTATCACCATTCATCGCTCTGCAACGTTATTGAGCGTGTGTTCGGCGTTTGGAAGATGAAGTGGTGTATACTGCAAAACATCTCAAGCTACAAACAGGATGTACAAAGCAAGATTATCACAACAACAATAGCCTTGCACAATTTCATAATAGATAGCAGGTCATAGGACCTGGATATTGACAATCTACCTTTGGACGGGGATTATGTAAGCGAGAAAGCAGACCTTAGTTCTGGTAGAGCACGCGTTCCGTTGAGTGATGTTTATATGAATCACGTACGTGATGCTATTGCAGACGGTCTAGTTGCGTTTTACATTTCTCTTGTAGTACTGAGTGTGCATGTAATGAACGTACGTATGTATATAAGTTTGCACGTAACACATGCTTTAGAGGATTCGGTTGTGCATTTCAATTCAGTTTGTACGTGTTTATGCCTAATTTGGCGCAATGCAATTCAACATGATTGTTAGATCATCATAATCAACAAAAAGCCAAATGCTCTAGTCTAAAAAAACACTATGTCTTCTACTTTAATCGGTACTATTTATCAGTTACAGCAAAAAAATATCAATCATAGATAAAAGCTATTGACCCTATAAAAAAAGAAGCAACCAAAAGCGATGGGAAAAACGACGAGGCTAATTTACGTTTGCGATTTTACACATCCCCGCGGGAAGCAACACTCCCGGTTGTTCCTTACTCGCTAAGAGTCAGTGCCGTGAACACGAGATGGCGTGGTGGCGCCGCGCGTCTCCGGCCGAAGCAAACGCAGCAGAAACGCTAGTAGGTCCTTGCATGGCGGGCCTATGCCGTCGCCATCATGTCATGTACACATGTTTACTCGGCCTCGGCGGCTATCGAATGAATAAAGTGAAAGGAAAACGACAATGGTTAGGAAGAGTGACGACGCACCCACTGTACGCGGGTGTCTCTGTCTCCTACCTGCCACTAATTGTTGTTAACTTCGTAACCCTCGGCTAGCCGGCGTAGACTAGTAGTGAGGCTAGCTTTTGTGCCTTTTTGAACGCATAATTCCACACCATCGACCAAGTGCATTTGACCTCACCAGACTACGTCTGAATATTTGCTTGCGACACGGGTTTGAATTTGGGGCTGCCTACTTGACTAGCCTAGGGGAATATTTTGCCTTGTTTATACTATCTTTATTTGCAAATAAACACGTTTAATATTTTTATGGCCTTTAAGATTAAACTTTGATTATTAATTTTATATTAATATATATTTAAAATGTTACGGAAGTATAATACTGTAAAAGTATTTCTTATGATAAATCTGAAAGTACTATTTCAACACAATCAATCTAAATATTTAGAAAGTAATTATTATTGAAGATAGCGAAGTTTGATTGGGTGCTTATTTGGGCTTAAAAACTTATGTTTATAGTTTTTTACTATAGCGGATGAAAATATATTGTAGCTACTGGTATTTTTTATGTAATTAAATTTAAAAAACAAAAAAATTATATAATTACGAATAATAGAAAGGAATAAGAAAAAAAATAAAAAGCTAAAAACCAAAATAATTAAAAAAAAGACAGAATTAAGAAGTAGAAGCTTGAATGAACAGTGAATCTAGCTAGCTAGGTAGGAAACGATGCTTCTATTTCGCAATCAACGACGGCCTTGGTTGCTCACGGACGGAGCAGCAGAATTCCGCGACACCGCGTCACCTTCGTTGACCGTCGACCCTGCGACGTGTCCACACGAGCACGAGAAAGCCAACGAGGCTAAGTTACCTGCAGCACACACTGACCGGTGGGGCCATATCTTTTTCCGCAACTCGGTGCACTCCTCTCTGCAACCGACAAAAACCCCATCCCATGCCTCACAGCGACGCCGCCGCACACAAGGACACAAATGTAACACCCCGCCGGCCGCCACACCACCCACCACCACCATGCCGGCCTCCTCCCTCCCGTGGTGGCTCGCCACCACCGCCTGCTCCCCGCCGACGTCGTACGACGACGCCTCCTCCCTCCCCGACCGCCTAGCCTTCCTCTTCCTCTCCCCCTGCCCGCAGCGCGCGCTCCTCGGCGCCATCGACCTCCTCTTCCTCCTCGCCGCCCTCGCCCTCGCCATCCGCGCCCGCCTCTTCCGCTCCCGCAACACCTCCCCCGCCGCCGCCTCCATCACCGAGCACAACAACAACCACGCGCAGGAGCCCCTCCTCGAGAAACCAGCGACTGCGTCGGCGCTACCCCGACGCGGGAGCTTCCGGCACAGGCTCGCGCTCGCGGCATCGACGGCCCTCGCGGCCGCGTCGCTCGTGCTGCTCGCGCTCGCGCTCCTGCTCCTCCCGCGGACCGCATGGTTCGCGGCGGAGTGCGCCTTCCTCGCTGTGCAGTTCGTGGCGCACCTCGCCGCCGCGGGGGTCGTCGCGGCGGAGAAGGCGTCGGGGGCACGAGCCCACCCGGTCCACCTCCGCCTATTCTGGCTCGGCACAGCGGCTCTTGCCGTGCTCTTCTCCGGCTCCGCGGTTGCGCGCTACGCCGCCGGCGAGCCCATCCTACCCGACGACCCCGTCGCGTTCGCGGGGCTGGTGCTGTCGCTTCCTCTGCTGTACTTCTCCGCCACCGGCTCCACCGGCCTCGGTGATGCGGGGACGACCAACGAGGAAGAGCGAAGCGGTGCTTCTGATAATACCTCCGCAGCGACGACGTATGCGACGGCGTCGTGGCTCTCGCTCGCGACGTTCAGCTGGATCAACCCGCTCATCGCCAAAGGTTCCAGAGCGGCCCTCTGCGCCGAAGAAGTCCCGCCGGTGGCGCCGGCCGACTCCGCCGAGGCGGCGTACGCGCTGTTCGTGTCCAACTGGGCAGCGCCGCCGCCGGGGTCCAAGGGCGGGCGACCGGTGCTCACCGCGCTGCTACGATCCTTCTGGCCGCAGTTCTTGCTCACCGCCGCGCTTGGCGTGGCGCATCTCGCGGTGATGTACATCGGCCCGTCCCTCGTGGATAGGTTCGTAGAGTTCGTTCGCCGCGGCGGGGAGGTGACGGAGGGGCTGCAGCTGGTCGTTATCCTCCTTGTCGGCAAGGCGGCCGAGACTCTGGCGTCGCACCACTACGAGTTCCAGGGGCAGAAGCTGGGCATGCGCATCCACGCCGCGCTGCTGGCGGCGGTGTACCGCAAGTCGCTGCGGCTGTCCACGGGCGCGCGGCGCGCGCACGGCGCCGGCGTGATCGTGAACTACATGGAGGTGGACGCCTATGAGGTGGCCAATGTAACGCACGAGCTCCACAACCTGTGGCTGATGCCGCTGGAGATAGCCGTCGCCCTCTTCCTGCTCTACACCCACCTCGGCCCGGCCGTGCTCACCGCGGTCGCCGCGATCGCCGTGGTCACCGTCGTCGTGGCCCTCGCAAACCGCCGCAACCTGGAGTATCAGTTCAAGTTCCTCGGCAAGCGCGACGAGCGCATGAAGGCCATCACCGAGCTGCTCAACTACATACGCGTGATAAAGCTGCAGGCGTGGGAGGAGACGTTCGGCGCCAAGATTCGCGAGCTCCGCGAGGCTGAGCTCGGGTGGCTGGCCAAGTCCATGTACTTCATGTGCGCCAACACCGTCGTGCTCTGGAGCGGCCCGCTTGCCATGACCGTCCTCGTGTTCGGCACGTGCGTGCTGACTGGCGTCAAGCTCGACGCCGGCAAGGTGTTCACGGCCACCGCGTTCTTCCGAATGCTCGATGGACCTATGCAGAGCTTCCCGGAGTCAATTGCAAACGTGACGCAGGCGACCGTATCGCTGGGAAGGCTTGACAGGTACTTGCTCGACGCAGAGCTCGACGACGCCACGGTGGAGCGTGTCCATGACATTGCCATTGGTGCGGATGGGGTAGTGGTGGAGGTGCGCGATGGCATGTTCGCATGGGATGTGAGGGGCAAGAAGGGGAATGAAGAGGACGGAGATGAAGACAATGACGGCGAAGGTGAAGGCGAAGAGGAGGATGAGAAAGTTGTGGAGGAAACACCGGTGCTGGAGACAGTGCTGAAGGGGATTAATATGGAGGTAAGGAGGGGCGACCTTGCGGCGGTGGCCGGGACGGTCGGGTCCGGCAAGTCGTCGCTGCTGTCCTGCATTATGGGGGAGATGGACAAGGTCTCCGGCAAGGTGAGTGTGTGGTACTTCTGATACAAAACAAACGTCGTTGGTGTCAATACTGTGCATTTTGCTCATTGATTCGCGCAACATTCTTAAGATCAAATGCGAGGGTTTTGTAGGTTTATTTCACTTTGACATAAGATATTTCCTTCCTGCTCAATGGTTGAAATCAGGGTAGATAGGTGCAAACTGTTAAGGATAGAATAGGAAATAACAGTCCTATTCTATTTCCTATTCTATCCTTAACACAAACTGCGTGCAAGATCAAATGTGCCAATTGAGAGTTAGCTTTTTTTTTTCCTACGTAGTAGGCAGTAGGCACTGGCCCAAGGCTCAGCGGGTAGGAAACATCGGTTAAACACCAATTAGTAATTCACACTCCTAGAGAAGTCTCTTCAAGTCCATGTTCTTAATTCTTATCGTTTGCCACTTGTTTGGATCGGGGACTGAAATCACTGGAAGATGTGCAATTTACCAGCTTGGTCGCTCATATAAGGTACAGCAAGTGATAAGTTGGCATCGTTGTTGAATAGAGAACTGTCAGAGATAAGTGGTATCCAGATTATATATTTCCAAGGAGGACTAACAGGGGATGCAAGTTAGTTGCAAATCCAACAATCTAAGTACGCTTCCTTGTTTGACATGCTAACTATGCCCACCACATGTTTGACGAAATGTCTCTATCGGATTGACCTGGTTTATGCTGTTTTATGTCTGTTTTATGTTTGATCAAATGCCCAACCATTGATTCTATTGTCAGTCTGTAATTTGGAGGAAGTGTGAAATTTTATGCTCTTTTGAGATTGTGTGGAGAAAGCACATTGCTTTCTACGACTGACATGCTCTTTTAGTCTTTTGTCTTCCTCATTGACAACATTAATATAGATATAATTTGAGTAGTTTTCTTGTTATGTGCAGTATAGTTAGGCGTTCTGTGTTCTTTTCTTGGCGCATTTAGAGAAGTAAAACATGATTCTTCATGATGGTAGTTGGGATATAGAGCCATAATATACAGACTTACAGAATCATCTCTAGGCTCCATCTGCCATATCAATATTCTCCTGCAAACAATAACATTATGACAAACTTTCTTCGGCAGTTAGTGAGGATTCACAGATAAAACATCAGGAAGTATATTCATCAATATAATTTGCATCATGTTATCATTGTCCAGATAAATTCCATCGCCTGTACGCTGTTCAGTAGTTTGTACCCTCATCCTTATTTGCTTAATCCTTTTGCATTTTCAACAGGTTAGGGTATGCGGGAGCACTGCATATGTTGCACAGACGGCTTGGATCCAAAATGGGACCATTCAAGAGAATATCTTATTTGGACAGCCAATGGATGCTGAAAGATATAAAGAAGTTATACGGTCTTGCTGCCTGGAAAAGGATTTGGAAATGATGGAATTTGGTGACCAGACTGAAATAGGAGAGCGAGGGATCAATCTAAGTGGTGGGCAGAAACAGCGCATTCAGCTTGCCAGAGCAGTTTATCAAAATTGCGATATATATCTCCTTGATGATGTCTTTAGTGCTGTTGATGCACATACTGGTTCGAAAATCTTTAAGGTAAAATATTTATTTTTAGTCTGTTCGCACTGTTTCGCCTGTACGCATTTCAAAATGATAAAAATATTAATTAATTATCAAATGTCAATATTTTTAAGCTTTATTAGATGTGTTATTGTGTCCTGACCCCTGCAGTAATTTCAGCCTGTTGTGAGATTCCTAGAATATACTTCATATTAGTCGTAACAATTGTTATTGTTGTCTTGTTCTGATCCATTGCAGAACTGATTAATTAGTAGAATAGTTTGTTGTAATATGAGAAGTATCATGCTAATCATCTACTTATGTTGACTGCACTATGTCAAGCAGATTTTATTCTTTGCTGTATCAATTGGATTTACTCTCAGGTGGCTTCGTATGCATTTGATCTGTGTAACCAAGAATTTGAGTCTTTGATTTTTTTCTGCGTGCACGCAAGCCCTGTCTTACTGCATTTATTAGAGTTGTAAATGGATGACAAAGATTGTAATTCACGATAGGAGAAACTCAACCCATGTTGAAATGTTGTAGAAATGATTATATCCAAGGGATAACAGCTAGTGCCTAGTGTCACGATTAATTAAGTTTTAGCTCAGGAAAGACAGGGAAAAAAGGGACCAAAGGGAGAAACCCTCTAGATACAATAGTTAGTCCAAGTAATCATACATTTTTCTGCAGATTTATTTTCGTATTTACATTATGCCGCCATATTTTGCTTGGTATCACAACAATGAGCTTTCTTCTGCAGGAATGTCTAAGGGGCATGCTCAAGGGAAAGACCATCTTACTTGTAACTCACCAAGTGGATTTCTTGCATAATGTGGATAACATATTTGTAAGTTAGATGTTACAACTTGAACCATATAGTCATGTTCTTTTCATATACTTGAAACTGGAGGTCTAAAGATAGAATTGATCACTGAAATTATCACTTTTTTTATGTTGCTTGCATTTTTGTCATTTAGTCACATTATCAGCTATTCATTCGAAGATAGATTTATATGTGACTATATAAGGTAGTTACTTTTTGGTCATATCTTCTTGCAGAAGGGGCACAATGCTCATTGCTCAATGCTAGAACTTGTCTGCTGTGTACTTAATTAATAAATATTTCTTGCTATTTGGAATTATGCAGGTCATGAGAGATGGTATGATTGCGCAGTCAGGAAAGTATGATGAGTTACTAGAAGCAGGCTCAGATTTTGCAGCTCTAGTTGCTGCTCATGATAGTTCAATGGAACTGGTGGAACAAAGCCAAGTAGAAAAAACTGAACATTCTCAGCCTTCTGCAGTAATCAGAATCCCTTCTCTTCGCTCTAGATCCATTGGAAAGGGTGAGAAGGTAGTCATCGCGCCAGATATAGAAGCAGCTACTTCTAAGATTATAAAAGAAGAGGAAAGAGAGAGTGGCCAAGTAAGTTGGCGTGTGTACAAGCTATACATGACAGAGGCTTGGGGTTGGTGGGGGGTTGTGGGCATGCTTGCTTTCTCATTGGTGTGGCAAGGTTCTGATATGGCTAGTGACTATTGGCTGTCATATGAAACATCAGGCAGCATTCCATTTAATCCATCATTGTTTATTGGAGTGTATGTTGCCATAGCAGCTGTTTCAATGGTCCTTCAAGTAATCAAGACTCTTCTTGAGACAGTCTTGGGACTTCAAACAGCTCGGATCTTTTTCAAGAAGATGTTTGACAGCATTTTGCATGCCCCAATGTCATTTTTTGACACCACTCCTTCAGGAAGGATTCTTAGTCGGGTAAATCTCTTCTTATGGTTTATTTGGTGATAACATTAACTTGCCTATTTGCCCCCAACTTTATGACAGATAACCTCTGAATTGATTATATATTCTTCAGAAAACCTTATTTTTTCTATTCCCCCTCCTATTAACTTAAATGGGTGTAAAGAATGGTACTCCCCTGTTAGCACGGTCTAAAATAGTTTGCCCATGTAAACTGTGCACTGCTTTTACTCTGACATCTATAAAAGGAAAGAGTAAGTTTCAGTTTTTCTTTTGTGAGGTCTGGAAAGAGTGTTTATACAATTCTTTTATCTTCTACTGATACGATGTCCCCCTTGTCTTTCTCAGGCATCATCTGACCAAACAACCATCGATGTAGCGCTGGCCTTTTTTGTTGGTCTGACAATTTCAATGTACATTTCAGTATTAAGCACCATAATTGTTACTTGTCAGGTCGCCTGGCCATCAGTTATAGCTGTAATTCCACTTCTACTATTGAACATCTGGTACAGGGTATGCTCCTACTCTAAAACTCACCTCAGACAGCTTAGCTAGTTCTACTCGGAGAAACAGAATACTGACTTGCAATTTTCACCTGATTTCTGCAGAATCGCTATCTTGCAACTTCCAGGGAGCTAACTCGACTTGAAGGAGTAACAAAGGCACCGGTCATTGATCATTTTTCGGAGACTGTTCTAGGTGCTACAACCATAAGATGTTTCAAGAAGGAGAAGGAATTTTTCCAGAAGAATTTAGACAGAATTAATTCAAATTTGCGCATGGACTTCCACAACTATGCAGCAAACGAATGGCTTGGGTTCCGACTGGAGCTGATTGGAACACTCGTATTGTCGATAACTGCTTTTCTCATGATCAGCCTGCCTAGCAATTTTATCAAGAAAGGTACCAATCGAATATATAATAGATTCAATCTTTTTCTTAGCATAGAAAAGCAGCCATATCATCTCAGGATTAAGGAACCAATTTCTGCTTCATCAAGTTGAGCAGCTTGTCCCTAACAACTTCATTAATCAAAAACCAATAATATAAGAATACTGTACTGCATTTTGAATTTAGAACGGCACAGCTAAGTCCTCTGTTTTTTAGTTTGTTTGGATGTTAGTAAACAGGTTGAACATATATATACATGGCTGTTTTATCTCATTTAATCTTTGCATAATTGATTGACAGATGATTTTTTTTAACTGGTATACCTAGTAAAGTAGTCTGTGTAGATTTATGATCACGAGCTTTTTTCATAGGCTGGAGGAACTGATGTTTGCTATGTTGTTGCAGAATTTGTGGGCATGTCTCTTTCGTATGGCCTTTCCCTCAATTCTCTGGTGTACTTTGCAATATCCATTAGCTGTATGTTAGAAAATGATATGGTTGCTGTGGAGAGGGTAAATCAGTTCAGCACTCTTCCTTCTGAGGCGGCGTGGAAAATAGATGACCGTCTTCCTTCTCCAAATTGGCCCACTCATGGAGATATTGATATCAACGGTCTAAAGGTTAGAAGATTAAAGTAATTAGAGATGCACGATCTTGTACTATCTATTTATACAGCGACTTCTGTTCCACATAAATTTGATGCAACTACCGGTCTATCTTGCACCCAATAAAGTGGAGAATGCATTCAAACATTCTCTTTGTAATTAGGGATTATCTACAACAGTCAACAATCGAACATATCATTTGTTATCCTTTCAGGTTAGGTATCGACCAAATACACCTCTAGTTCTGAAAGGCATTACGGTAAGCATTAGTGGTGGTGAAAAGATAGGAGTTGTAGGAAGGACAGGCAGTGGCAAGTCAACTTTGATCCAAGCATTGTTCAGGCTTGTAGAGCCTGCGGAGGGGAAAATGATCATTGATGGAATAGACATATGCACATTGGGTCTGCATGATCTTAGGTCCCAATTTGGCATAATTCCTCAGGAACCAGTTCTCTTTGAAGGAACAATTCGAAGTAACATTGATCCAATTGGGCAGTATTCAGATGCTGAAATATGGCAGGTATGGTGTGAGAAACATATTTCTTTCAGCCTCCCTCCTTCAGGATGCACAGTGCTAATTAGCCGTGGGAATTAATTCATATGTTTGCAGGCTCTGGAACGTTGCCAGCTGAAAGATGTAGTTTCTTCAAAACCTGAAAAACTGGATGCTCTAGGTTTGCTATTTATATGCTTCCGTTGTATCCTTGTTGGCTTAAGTTGCATCTGTCACTCAGAATAAATTACTTAAATATTATTCCAGAAGTTCTATGTCTGTAGAAGTGTTGGTTAGTTGCTGATTAAGATCATTTACAAATCCAAACTACTGTACTTTTCAAAACATTAAATGGATTAAATACTACAGCAACTTACTTTTATAACTGACAGACCTGTAGGCTGTAGATATCACAAATTGTACATATGGTGATCAATCCTCATCAAATGACAGGTACCATATACAAGAAAAACTTAATACTATTCCATGTCTAAAAAATTATTCAGTTTGGAGATACTCCACTATGATAGGTGCTAAATGAACATAGAAAAGTTTAAAATAAATCCACAGCCTAATAGCTGAACCCAAATGCTAGGACCTAAATACACAACTATCAATTTGCAAAAGAGCTTAAATTGATTGTCCATTGTACAAAATAAATCTATGCTGACCAAATAAAAATATTTTTGTATGAGCAATTACTCTACTATGATAGGTGCTAAATGAACATAGAAAAGTTTAAAATAAACCCACAGCCTAATAGCTGAACCCAAATGCTATGACCTAAATACACAACTATCAATTTGCAAAAGAGCTTAAATTGATTGTCCATTGTACAAAATAAATCTATGCTGACCAAATAAAAATATTTTCTTATGAGCAATTCTTCGCTAACTAATCTTTTTCTGTTCTTGTCGAGAACATTATCTAATTGATATCTGCATAAACAAAGAAGTGTACAGCATGACTGATGTCATAGCATTTTCTTTTCTTTTTTATTATAATGCTAACATATACACTCATTTCATTTACTTTGGTTCTTCACAGTGGCTGATAGTGGGGAGAACTGGAGTGTAGGCCAAAGACAACTTCTTTGTCTTGGTCGTGTCATATTGAAGCAGACTCAAATCTTATTTATGGATGAGGCAACTGCTTCAGTTGATTCTCAAACTGATGCCACGATTCAGAAGATCACCCGACAAGAATTTTCGTCATGTACAATAATTACCATTGCACACAGAATACCAACAGTCATGGACTGTGATAGAGTTTTGGTGCTGGACGCAGGTTGGTCTCTTCAGTCTTCCTACTTATTGATAGAAAACGCACATTTTGGTTTTCAGTGCTCTTCATTGTTGATATTTGCCTTTTCCTATTTATAGATTAAGATGAGCATTTGTATATCCATTGCTAGGTCTGGTTCGGAGAAGTGAATCCTGTTTTTTAGTTGGTTCTTTAAGTCTTGTCATTTCTTGTTCCAGAATGCCATTTCTAAAAATCTATTTCTGTTCAGGTCTGGTGAAGGAATTTGATGCACCATCGAGGTTGATTGAACAACCGTCCCTCTTCGGGGCGATGGTCCATGAGTACGCCAATCGCTCGTCCAACCTGTAACTCCCTCCGTGATGCTGCAAATTATTAGAAATAAATAAGTCATTTTGATAGGTTGACTTGATCACTTGAGTGTATATATGGTAGAATCTGTTAAGAAATAATTTGACAATGTTTGATTATGCCCTAGTGTTGCAGCTTTGCGGCATTTTGGTTAGAAGCTCACAAGAGAGAGGCAGTAATAAGTTCATAATTTTGTTTCCAACATCGATACAGGTTTGAGTTATATATACAGTAACGTTTGAGCATGCCAATCTCTTGATTGGATGACATTGTATTACTCTTGAGTTTGATGTAATACCTGGGCCGGATGGGGCCTAGCCCGGCCCACTTTGATGCCCCATTTAAGAGAGATTGGAGAGGGGAGGAGGCAAAAGTCGATTTGCTCTCCCCACCCCTATGCTCTCTTGATTGCCGCTGCCTCCCCCTTGCGCTTGCTATCATCGGCGCCACCGTCCCCATCACCTGTTGCTGGTGTGCCACCGTCGCCAGACGACTGGCGTTGGCGCTGGCATTACGCCCCTCCAGCCGCGCCTCGCCGTCGCCTAGCTGCCGGTGCCGCCGCTTTCCCACACGCTTGCTGCCGCTGACGCCGCCGCTCCTCGCTGTCCTCTTGCTGCCAACGACGCCCCGCACGCGCCATGTGTTGCTGTTGCCTGTGCGCTGCCGTTGGTAGCCACCGGTGTCGCTATCCCCTGCGCTCCACCCGTAGCCGCCTCCCTGCTGCACACGGCTCCTCGTCGGGTCGGCCTCAGCTGCTAGGCTGAGCTGTGCTGGGGTCGATTACTGCTGCGCCGCGCAGGGAGAAGATGGGAGAGCCAGCCAGTTGAGGGAAGAGGAGGAGGGGAGGAGCCAGCTGACTGGGTGGAGGAAGGGAGAAGAAGAGGAGGCGACCGGAGTGAGTCGGCCGTGAGGAGGGAAACAGGAGGAGCCGCCCGACTAGCGAAAGAAAAGAAGGAAGCACCAGCACTGGAAGGAAAATAGGGAGAGGGAGAAGAAGAGAAGAGAGGAAGGAAAAGAGGAGGAAGAGAAAAAGGAAAATCTGACCCGTTGCCAGATCTGTTAGATTCGGCCAAGAAGCGACAGGAAGTGCCCCGCTCCAGTTGTTTAGGGCCAGGGTAATGCCTCAAAAACCCTTCTCCCTGCTTATTCACCGAGTCATGCATATATAATTATGCCGATTGTTAGAATCGATGCATGTGGCCATTTAGATATCGTTTATTAAAATGAATGCCTGGACGGTGAAATCGACGCTGCCATTGTTGATCTGGTTGATCCATGGTGGGAGAGGGAAAGGGAGAGAATGAATTGGGGTTAAGTAGTATAATTGTTTGAAGAGAGATTAAGTGTGTAAAATTCGATCTGCGAGTATAAATGATGAAATCGCTAAATTTTCGGATTGGTTAAGCACCAGGACAATGGGAAGTTGCTCGGTGGGACAGGAATTGGTTATGCTAGGTTGGATGTAGGGCTGTAAACGGGCCGAGCTCGAGCGAGCTCGGCCTGTCAGGCTCGAGCTCGATAGAAGCTCGAGCCGAGCTCGAACGAGCCCAAGATTTTGGTCAAGCTTTGAGCTAGGCTCGAGCTCGGCTCGAACGATGCTCGAGCTCGGCTCGACAAAGCTCGTCGAGGCTCGTTAAGCGTAAAGTGTAGTCAAACTCTCCAACAGCAGAACAGAACATGCAGTATCATTAGCAAATTAACACAGCTGACAGGAGTTGGTTGCATTCAGAACACAGGCAAATTAACACTACATCAACAGCTTACCAAATCATTAACTTTGCATCCAACATGACTAGATTGTTTTATTGATTGTGGATTTTCAGACATCTACAATGTGTTCATATAGTATCATCAGCAACTGAGAACTATCTGCATATAGTTTTGAATTTACATACATATAGTGTTGAATCTATATACTAAATCAACACAATGAATCACAAATCAGAAGCAAGAGAGCACGGCGGGGACCTTGCAGAGGAGGAACACGGCTTCGGCGGCAGATCTGGGGCCGTCGGCAGCAGACCTTGCAGAGGAGGAACACGGCGTCGGCGGCGAGCGGCGGATCTGGGCCGAGGCGGCTGGCAGTTCAGAGGAGAGGAGGTGTGGAGGCGGCCAGCGCCCGGGGGGACGAGGAGGGGCTGTGAACGACGGATCTGGGCAAAGGCGGCCGGCGGATAGGAGGAGAGGAGGGGCGGAGCAACCAGAGCCGGGGGGACAAGGAGGGGCCACGAGCTGCATATCTGGGCGGAGGCGGCCGGCGGGTGGTAGGAGAGGAGGGCCAGAGGCGGCGGCGGTAGGGAGGAGAGGAGGGACGGAGGCGGCCGGCGCCGGGGGTGACGAGGAGGGGCCGCGAGCGGTGGATCTGGACGGAGGCGGCCGGCGGGTGGGAGGAGAGGAGGGCCGGAGGCGGGCAGCGGCTGGGAGAAGTCGAGGAGAGTAGGGGCGGAGCCGCGGAGGCGCCGGAGGCGGTCTTGCAAAGTGGGGTGCGGGAGGAATTTAGGGATTGCAGATTTGCATGCGCGCCTCAACTTTTCGAGATTTCGAGCGGATGACCGAGACCGACTGACTTAAGAGGTCTGTGACCAGCTGAAGCGAGTCTACTTGAACTATTCGAGCTCGGCTCGTTCAAGCTCGCGAACTTATGCCAAAGCTCGAATTCGGCTCGTTAACGGCTCGAACCGAGCTCGAATCGATCCTACAACGAGCCAAGCTCGAGCAGCTCGCGAGCCTCGAGCTTTTTTTACAGCCCTAGTTGGATGTTAGAGCGATGTCATTTGCTCATATATAAATGTATTGCATTAGCAATGAATTGAAATAGTTAATACTTATCCAGGTAACGGTTCGAGTCTAGTGCTGTCCACACACTGTCTGCTAAGTTAACATGCAAGTACATGGTAGGACAGTGAACTGTGGTGAATATTTGTTATTCGTATTTCCATGCCATGATTTACATTATTTATGAAATGATGCATATGATTATGTGCTAATCATACCTTAATGAGTACCACTTATGATTAGAATCCACATTTGAAGAATATTGCATCATGCAAAATGCATAAGAGCCAGGTCGATGAGAAAGTCATTTGACTAGTCCGGAGTGCTCTTGAATAGGACCTACATATGTAGGCATCTCCAGGGGATGGAGTAAAAGGGTGACATCGACGGGTGTACCCTCCGCTATACCGGTATAAGCTACAGTTACAAATGCATTACAGATGCATTGCATTGCATGAAAGTGACAGAGAAAGTGATATAGTTACAGAGAGTTATAAGTTTATAGTTACAGACTTGATTTACAGTTCACAGTCATAGAATTGATTTACAGTCTACAGACATGGAATGGATTTACAGTTTATAGTTATAGATTTGATTTACAGTTCATAGTCGTAGAATTGATTTATAGTTTACAGACATAGAATTGACATAGAATTGATTTATAGTTTACAGTCATAGAGTTGATTTACAGCTTACAGTTCATGAAATCGATTGAATTGCTAAAGTGGTATTACTGTTTAATCGCGTGCTTGTTGAGTCTCCAGACTCACCCTTGCTTTGTCGTTGTTTTTAGGTGAATGATGCCGACATGCATGGAATGGAAATAGTGCTTTTGGCACTGCACATATGAAATAATAACTTAGCCTTACACTGAGCGTTAATGTTTAATATAGTGTTAAGTCCTTTGTGGCTCGTCGTTTGGTTTAATTTGCTTGCGAGCCTTGGTGATGGGTCTCTAGGGTCATGGAGATCAGAGTTCTATTTATGTTTCAGTTATGTGCAATAAGAAGTTAGTTGGCTTACTGCTAATATAATATATTTGTATGTTGGTTGCTCCCAGTTGAGATGGTAAGTGTGTGGTGGTAGCATGGGCCCTATGGAGGGCCAGGGCGTTAGGTCCGTGGTGGATAATTTGGTAACCTAGGCTACCTTAATCAATTAAAACATGGTGTAGGCCTAATAATTGAATTAAACTTGATACACTTTGTTGCATAGTAGGATTGGGGTTTGGGACTTGTATTGCATATGCATTTTCCCTAATTGTGTTGTTGATTTGTACTGCTAAAGTTGATGTTTGTGAGTTGATTGTGTGAATGCTTCTTTGTTATGAGCAGAGATGCTGAGATGTAGAGGTCGTGGTCGCGGTGCTGGCTGAGGCCATCGCTAGAGGTTCAACAGGAGGCACCAAACCTAGAAGTTGGGTCGGTCTGCTGAATAGTCTGTAGCTGGGGATCAAGCAAGGTCTTCAACCTTGCTGTAGGTGTTCATAGAGGAGGTTCGTGCATTTCGTCGACAAGTGCCTGCAGCCGCAGCTACGGCCGCACCTGTCACTGTCCCAACTGTCGTTCCAGTTGTACCAAAGCCAAGAATGGGCCTTCGCGAATGGATGGCATTGCGGTTGGATACCTTTGATGGGTCAGGTATGCCAGTCCAAGTTGCGGATTGGTTGCACTATATAGGAAGGCAGTTCGAAGCTTTAGAAATGACTTCACAGCTTAGGGCTCGCTTTGTGGCCTTTCAGTTGAAAGGTCAGGTGGACATCTTGTGGGAGGGAGTCCTTTCAGCCAGGACCTCTGCCCAAGGTCCAGCCACCTGGGAGGTCTTCGTCGAACAGTTTAAGACGAAGTATTACCCAGAATCTTTTATGGAAAGTATGGAGGTTGCCCTATCGACCCTCATGCAAGGAAAGATGACAGTAGCTAAGTACGAGGTGCAGTTCAATGACTTGATCCGCTTCGTACCGTCAGTCGCAAGTAGCGACCTTGAGAAGGCCAAAAGGTTTCGCTGAGGGCTCAAACCTAAGTTCTGGCATGTTATGGGGGCTACTGCGCCACATGACTTTAGGTCTGTGGTCGAGCAGGCCAGAGGAATGGAGATAGAGATGTAGCTAACTAAAGGGTCGCAACCCTCTGGTGGTCCGAGTGTTTCTGGTGGTGACCAAAAGATGAGTTATAGTGAGAAGGGTGGGTCATCTCAGTGGCCCACTCCTAAGAAGTCCAAGTGGAGTCGGTGTTCCTTACAGTCATCCAAGTCTAAATCGTTGAAGTCTTCTTCTCCTGCACCACCGGTATTGCGTCCTGTCCCAGGGCAGGGCATGATTTGTTTTAAGTGTGGTGGTGAGCACCAAGCTGTTGAATGTTCCTAGACAGGGGGCGTCGACATTGTGGCTGGTTGGGCCACATGGAGAAGGTCTGTCGTCAGAACCCCTCCAGCATCATCAAGTGGGAGCCGATATCTGCGTCATCGGATACTTCATCTCGGGGGGTCAGTCCAGGTGTTTGCGGATGCTCTTACGTTGTAGCCTCCTTCCTGGGCGTCGCCTGTCGGGTACTACTGGCCTCCTACCCCAATTAGTCCACTTCAGTATACTGCACTACCTCCCTTTCCGATGCTGTCACAGCAGAGCGTCGAGGCTCTCGCTGCCCTGGTGCCGCCTGGGGTCTACACATTGCCTGCCACTGAGTCTGCGAGTCAACCGGATGTGGTGACAGGTACCCTGTTAGTGGATTCACATAGTGATCTTGTTCTTTTTGACTCCGTTGCCACTTATTCCTTTGTTTCCCGTGAGCTTGCTAGAAAGGCAAAATTGAGTATGCAACAGATTTCGTAGTTGGTTATATTCAATTCCCTGGGGGTATTATTGCTAGCTCTATGGTTTGTCCTGGATACATGGTCTCAATAGATGGCGAGGATTTTGTGGCCAACCTCATGGTTATTCCGATAGAGTATTTTGATGTTATCCTCGATATGTACTGGTTGCATCGCTACCGGGCAATAATTTCTTGCTTCTGGAGGACAATCACTTTGCAAGCTCCTTCAGGAGAGGAGATAATCTTTCAGGGGAATGCACCTCTAGGTTCTCTATTTGTGTTGGCCAGCCTGTTCCCTGGTCGATGAATGCTTAAGTTTGGGTTACTTCTATCACTTGTGGAAAAACTGAGTGCACCTTTGCGCATTGAGAATATTCTAGTGGTATGTGAGTACCCTGACATATTTCCTGAAGAGCTTCCGAGAATGCCACCTGCAAGAGATTGAAGTTTAGGATTGAACTTGTTCCTGGCACTCGACCTATTTCTATATCTCCGTACCGTCTAGTGCGACCACTACATGAAAAGTTGAAGAAGCAATTGGTTGGGCTGTTATCCAAGGGGTTGATCCATCACAGTATGTCACTTTGGGGAGCCCCCCGTCCTATTTACTAAGAAGAAGGATGGGAGTTGGCGCATGTGCATAGATTATCATGCTCTTAATCATGTGACCATCAAGAATAAATACTCGTTGCCTCGCATCGAGGACTTGTTTGATCAATTGAAGGGAGCAAAGGTGTTTTCCAAAATTGATCTACAATCTAGGTATAATCGGATTCGAGTGCGGGAGCAAGATATTGAAAAGATAGCTTTCTCCACGAGGTATGGGCACTATGAGTATAAAGTTATGTCCTTTGTACTAACAAATGTCCTTGCTGTCTTTGTGGAAACGATGAACAACATCCTACACAAGTATCTAGATCACTTTGTAGTTGTGTTCATTGATGATATCCTGATTTATTCCAAGACGGAGGAAGAGCATAAGCAGCATTTAAGGCTCGTGCTTGAGATTCTAAGGGAGAATCAATTCTTTGCCAAGTTGAAGAAGTGCGAGTTTTGGATTTCTGAAGTGGCCTTCCTGGGACATGTGATTAACCAGGACGGCATTTCAGTAGATCCAACTAAGATTTCTACAGTAGTAGACTGGAAGAGGCCATCCAATGTTAAGGAGGTGAGAAGTTTTCTTGGCTTAGCTGGTTATTACCGGTGTTTTGTGAAAGACTTCTCCATTATTGCCAAGCCAATGTCTCAACTCACGCGGAAGGGCGTGAAATTCCAGTGGACCGGTGAATATGAGCGTAGTTTCAATATTTTGAAAGATAAGTTAGTAACTGCTCCTGTTCTCACTCTTCCTGAGCCAGAAAAGCGTTTCACAGTCTAGTCGGATGCATCACGAGTGGGTTTGGGTTGCATGCTCATGTAAGATAGCAGAGTGATTGTGTATGCCTCACGACAATTAAAGAAACATGAGCAGAATTACCCTACTCATGATTTAGAGCTAGCCGCAGTGGTATTTCTCTAAAGATTTGGAGGCATTATTTGTATGGAGAGTCCTGTGATATTTTCACTGACCATAAGAGCCTCAAGTATATTTTCACTCAGAAAGAGTTAAATTTGAGGCAAAGAAGGTGGTTAGAACTGATCAAAGACTATGATCTCACTCTTTAGTACCATCCAGGCAAAGCAAATATGGTTGCTGATGCCCTTAGTCGCAATACGACACCCTCCACTCTAGGTTCTCTTGCTGACTTTGAACGGATGGGAATTTTCTATTGCTATGCTGGTACAACACAGGTTGAGACACAATT
This sequence comes from Dendrocalamus latiflorus, assembly GCA_017311315.1. Classification (NCBI taxonomy): domain Eukaryota; kingdom Viridiplantae; phylum Streptophyta; class Magnoliopsida; order Poales; family Poaceae; genus Dendrocalamus; species Dendrocalamus latiflorus. The sequence goes on from CM029627.1 coordinate 43,850,168, forward strand.
ATTGCTAGAATTAGCAATTCCAGAATAGGTGAAAGAAGCGCAACAACATGATCAGTTGCTTCAAAAAGTGAGGAAGCACCTCAATGAAGGAAAATCGAGGGATTTCAGCCTTGATGAGTTAGGCGCATTGCGGTTTAGGGGCCGTCTTTGCGTGCTACAAAAGGCTCAAGTCAAGGACGATATTTTGAGAGAGGCTCGTCGTACCCTGTACACGATACATCTTGGCAAGACCAAGATGTATCAGGATTTGAAAAAGAGCTTTTGGTGGAAGAGAGTGAAAGTGGATGTCGCTCAGTATGTGGCATTTTGCGGGATTCGCCAGCAAGTGAAGGCTGAGCATAAGCGCCCTACTGGACTAATGCAGCCTTTAGATGTTCCTCAGTGGCCATGGGATGGTGTTACCATGGACTTCGTAGTCAGCTTGCCTTGTACCCATCCAGGTAAGGATGCGATTTGGGTAGTGGTGGACCGATTCAGTAAGTCTGCGCACTTCATCCCTATGCATACGACGAATTCAGTAAATGATTTGGCACCTATCTATGGGCATGAAATAGTGAGATTGCATGGTGTGCCCAAGACGGTAGTTTCGGACAGAGATGCTAGTTTCTCTCCAAGTTTTGGGAGAGCTTGCACAGTGCTCTAGGCACAAAACTTCAGTTTAGTACTGCTTTCTATCCATAGATGGATGGGCAGTCCGAACGCACCATTCAAACACTAGAGGACATGTTGAGGTCTTGTGTTTTGTCATGAAAAGATAGCTGGGAGGATCAGTTGTCACTCGCGGAGTTTGCCTACCATAACAGCTACCACTCCAGTGTTCGGGCCACACCATTTGAGGTTCTGTATAGGTAGAAGTGTAGATCGCCACTCTGTTGGGATGCTGTAAGAGAAAAGGCAGTTTAGGGTCCGGATTAGGTCCAGCAGACAGTGGAACGAGTGGCGGAGATTAGAAAGAATCTGCTAGCTGCCCAGAGTAGGTAGAAGAGCTATTCGGATGTTAGAAGTCAAGACTTAAAGTTTGAAGTGGGGGATCATGTGCTTTTGAGAGTGTCTCCCACTAAAGGAATTGTGCGATTTGGTACCAAAGTGAAGCTTAGCCCATGGTACATCAGGCCATTTCCGATTCTGGCACGAATTAGAAAGTCGGCATATCATTTGGATCTTCCTGAGTCTATGCGAGGAGTGCACATGTGTTTCATGTTTCTATATTGAGAAAGTACTTAAGGGATATGGAACATGAGATTGTTCTAGAACCATTACCCCTTAAGCAAGACCTCACCTTTGAGTCCTGTCCAGTTCGAATTCTGGAGGAATTGGAGAGAGTGTTGAGGCACAGAATGTTAAAGTTCTATGGTCGCATCAGTCTGAGCGAGAAGCAACGTGGGAATTGGAATCTCATATGCACGAGAAGTACCCGGAGTTGTTCCCTACGGGTACGAGTTAGAGTTGTTTTCTATTCGACTCAGTTCGTTGGTTTTTCGCTTAGAGTACCAAGTTTCAGAATTCGGGGTTGAATTCTATTAAGGAGAGTAGAATGTAATACCTGCGCCAGATGAGGCCTAGCCCAGCCCACTTTGATGCCCTATTTAAGAGAGAGACTAGATGCCCCGCCGTCCCCTGTTGCCAGTTTGCCACCGTCTCTAGGCCGCTAGCGTTGGTGCTGCCGGCTGTGAGGAGGGAAACGGGAGGAGCTGGCCGATTGGCGAAAGAAAAGAAGGAAGCGCTGGCGCTAGAAGGAAAAAGAGAGAGAGAGAGAAGAAGAAGAGAAGAGAGGAAGGAAAAGAGGAGGAAGAGAAAAAGGAAAATCTGATCCGCTGCCAGATATGTCAGATCTAGCCAAGAAGCGATAGGAAGTGCCCTACTCCAGTTATTTAGGGCCAGGGTAACACATTGAAAACCCTTCTCCTTGCTTATTCACCGAGTCGTGCATAAATTATTATGCCGATTGTTAGAATTGATGCATGTGGCCATTTAGATATCGTCTATTAAAATGAATGTCTGGACAGTGAAATCGGCGCTGCCACTGTTGATCTGGTTGATCCATGGCAGAAGAGGGAAAGGGAGCGAATGAATTGCAGTTAAGTAGTATAATTGATTGAAGAGAGATTAAGTATATATAATTCGATCTGCGAGTACAAATGATGAAATCGCTAAAATTTTGGATTGGTTAAGCACCGAGACAATGGGATGTTGCCCGATGGGATAGGAATTGGTTATGTTGGGTTGGACGTTAGAGCGATGTCATTTTCTCATATATGAATGTATTGCATTAGTAATGAATTGAAATAGTTAATGCTTATTATTTGTGTTTCCATGACCTAATTTACAGTATTTAGAGATGATGCATATGATTATGTGCTAATCATACCTTGATGAGTACCGCTTATGGTTAGACATCCACATTTGAAGAATATTGCGTCATGCAAAATGCATAAGAACCAGGTCAGTGAGAAAGTCATATGACTAGTCAGGAGTGCTTTTGAATAAGACATACAGAGGTAGGCACCTCCATGGGATGGAGGAAGAGCGTGACATCAACGGGTGTACCTTTCGCTATACCAGTATAAGCTACAGTTATAGATGCATTACAAATACATTTCATGGTATTGTATTGCATGAAAGTGACAGAGAAAGTGATATAGTTACAGAGAGTTATGAGTTTACAGTTATAGACTTGATTTATAGTTCACAGTCATAGAATTGATTTACAGTATATAGACATGGAATGTGTTTACAGTTTACAATTACAGATTTGATTTACAGTTCACAGTCGTAGAATTGATTTACAGTTTACAGACATAGAATTGATTTATAGTTTACATACATAGAATTGATTTACAGTTTACAGTTCATGAAATCGATTGAATTGCTAAAGTGATATTACTGTTTTATCGTGTGCTTGTTGAGTCTCCAGACTCACCCTTGCTTTATCGTTGTTTTTAAGTGAATGATGCCGATATGCATGGAATGGGAATAGTCCTTTTAGCACTGCACATATGAAATAACAGCTTAGCCTTACATTGAGCGTTTATGTTTAATATAGCGTTAAGTCCTTTGTAGCTCGCCGTTTGATTTAATTTGATTGCGAGCCTTGGTGATGGGTCTCTAGGGACATGGAGATCAGAGTTCTGTTTATGTTCTAGTTATGTGCAATAAGAATTTAGTTGGCGTACTGCTAATATAATATATGTGTATGTTAGTTGCTCCTAGTTGAGATGGTGTGTAATAATAGCATCTTGGACTCTGTGGAGGGCCGGGGTGTTACGTTCGAGTTGACTAGTAGAAATTTTGGTATAAAGTTCTGAAAGTCTAGCATTCTCGCTGCTCACGTGTGTGTTTAATAAAATTGGTGATATTCTTCACTAAATTCCGTGTGTCTGACAATCACCTGCACTCGTCCTACATAATCAATTAGAGCCGTTCACCGTTCTATTCAGATCCAACAGCTCACTTGAACATTGCAAAGTTTCTTTTTTTTACCCCAGGAAGGAAAACCCAAATTCCAGTGAGGGAATTTAAAGAACAATGTAAAAGTTCACTAAGAAAAGCTATCAGATCCTTAAACCCACAGAGGAAAAACAAGACCTTACCAACAGTAACAGGCAAGTGGAAAAAGTAGCCGACGCAGGGATGCAACCCGCTCCAACTACAAAAGACGGAAAATACAGCCAAAATGAATACTGAACTGGTCAGCCATTTTTTTTCCATTCCGGCATCGAACCTGCCTGATCCATCTTCCTCAAGTTCTCGTTGGTCTTGTCCTCTAGACGTTTGACGTTTTTCCATTCCGGCATCTCTTTCTTTTGTGCGTGCAGAAGACCAAGAGCTATCTGCGTCCATCTTCACCACGTGCCAAAGCGATCGGCCGACCACCTCGTGTACGTGGATAGGGCGATGCAAGTTGCATGGTCAATCCACCTTTCGCGCCACTACGCCACGTTTCCGTTAATTGAGCTGGCCGACGCACTCCGCTGGATGATATAAATACCCCTTCATTCATCGGATCTACGCTTTTTTAGCTTTTGACTTCTGTTTCTGAGTTTTCTACAGTAACTAATTTTTAAACAAAGTATCTTTTTAAAATAGAGTTTAGTAGTTAATTATAGTACATACTATACCAACTTTATTTATATCGATAAAAACCACACGTAATTATCTAGTACTCTGTAATCTTTTGTACGAATAGCTCAAAAGTTATAAATCACAATAAAAAATCATAAGTGTCGGTAAAAAAAAATAGACCCATCATCTACGAACACAATCCATCCCACCTCACTTCCATCCATTCCACCACTTACACGTAAACCACTGTGTAGTGTGAGCAACACGTACCGGAGTCATCATGTAGCTAGTAAGTGAGCTAGGAGAGGAGTCAGATTTACAAAGCCAAGGTTCTAGAGAAGTCATCTTGGTAGTACGGTATATACCTGTCACTATGTACTACCTTATCTTTATATGAGTACCTTGTGTTGAGATATATAGTGATCGTTATTGTGCAATGTGCTTTGTCTTGTTATCATTATTGATTGTCGGTGGATTAAAGTAGGACCTCGCAGTAAGAGAACTCACTCGTGGTTTTTCTGTTAGTGAACCTAGTCGAGCTCAGGATAAGTGCTCCCGCTGCATGATTCGCCCTGATACATGCATACTAGTAGAACTCTTATTGGCTAGCAATCATGGTTACACTAGTACTAGTTAAGTGTAGCAGCACTAATACTCCTGTAGTAGTCGACGACTATAGGAAGTTGCCTAGAGCTTGTCCAGGACATATCTAGTTGTACCTCTAAGAAACGGCTAAGTTGATGACAACAGCTTAGTTATGTTATTTCTGTATATCACTTCACTTCTACCACTTGATACCACTTGACATTAGCATGCACCAGCTTTGTATTTGTCAAGATCACTAGACAGGAATCATAGTACTCTCATATTAAGCTCCTTCCAGCTACTTAAGACTTCGGTTAGCTACCTACCTTTAGTCGTGTTGTGTGTGGTTAGATAAGTGTATGTGCGGAAACCATCCTTTCACACATCAATTAAAGCTTTCTCTCTCTCGCTTTGGAAAGCCGAATTATATCTGAATACTTTATTAACTTGATATCCCTAACTCATTAAAGTTTCCCCATAGAAAATATGACACTACTCTAGAATACTCCAAGATAAAGTGCTACGATAATTTTATGTGCTTGCGGATAAAATTTTTTTATGGCATAGCAAACGTCAACAACGATTTTTTCACCAAGATTGGCAAATTAATGCAAATAATTTATCTAGGTTCAGGGCCTCGCAGGCTGAGTAAAATAGGCTTACTCCTATGTATTTCCTTGAATTGGAAGTGTTTACGAAAGGGGAGATTACAATCAGGATGCTGGAAACGAAACTGGCCTGAAATATAGCCAAGCTACTCAACAACGGCGACGTGGATTGCCGTGTGTGGACTATGCCTTCAAATAAGCTAGAGGTGCCGTTGTTGAGTATGCCTTCAAATGGGAACGGCTCACATGCTGGGCCCTGCACTTAGCGCCGTGCAGGGGTGCCCAGGGCACTGCCACGTGTCCCCAAAAAATTCAAAAAATTCCGAATATTCAAAAATATACTTTAAAAAATCCGAAAAATTGTAAAAAGTATCTTTGTAAGTGTAAAAAGCATTTTTTTAAGTACTTAAATTTTTTTGATTTTATTAAAAAGTATTTTTTAAGTACTTAAAAAAATACTTTTTAATAAAAGTATTTTTAAAACAGTACTTTTTACAATTTTTCGAATTTTTAAAGTATATTTTTAAATTTTTCGGAATTTTTTGGGGACACGTGGCAGTGCCCTGGGCACCCCTGCACGGCGCTAAGTGCACGGGCCCCAGCATGTGAGCCGTTCCCCCTTCAAATAAGCTAGAGGTCTCTCTCTGTGTGTGTTCCACTTGTGCTTGTCCTAAAGTCTTGGGCGTCCACCTCCTTTTATAGCCTCGGTCGTGGCGGCGGTTATCCTCATAGTCATAGGCAGTTGAGTCTCCGTACTAGTCCATTGATGTTGACACTGAAATATCAATTTTAGTACTTTATTACTTATCGTTGTGTATGAATGGTATTTGATCGATGTTGATACGATGTGCACTAGTGTGATTCTAGATTAGTATTGTATATATAGAGTATTTGGATTTGTATATTTAAATTTCGATAGAGATGATATCATAGCCATATCGATAACCATATCGATCGTAGGACTTGACCTTAGCTAGAGCGAATGGTTGTTCTTTGAAAATTTAAAAGTATTTTCTAAAATAAATTAACTGTCCAGATCAATTAATTGCTTGACTTGTCTTGCCTTTCTTACACTTGTCTTACTGCTGAATTTTTTCTCTTAATTTTAAAACTGACACTTATCCTTTTATTTCTGGATGGTGAATGGAAACAAGCATATGGAATGTTGTGCAAGATGACCATCTACGCTCGTGGGGACGCCAAGGCCAGTTGCATGCCCACAGCCCACTCTACTTCACCGTCCGGAGGATAACCTTTGAGGAGGGAATCTAGGAGACCTCTCGCTTATCGATCCACTGACTATGCAGCGTCCACCACACCGAGCTGGAGGGCACAATATTCTGCTTCCACCCCTACACTAGCAGAGAGGACCATACACCTTGTTTATACAGTCCCGTCAGGAGGGCAATGCCACCGTCGTCTACGGCCACACCGTGGAGGAGTTTTGCTATACCCTATGATGCATGGACACAGATACATAGACATAGCACGACACGAGAATTTACCGTTTTCTCAAAAATATCGTTACAACGATACGGCTATATATATTTAAATAATAAGTTATATATATATATATATATATATATATATATATATATATATATATATATATATATATATATATATATATATATATATATATATATATATATATATATATATATGCGTGCATTATTTTCTATGTTTCCTCATGCTTATTAAACTGAAATAATGTAAATTGTAAACTTGTAATTTGTAAAGTGTATACTCGGAATATGTTCCTCATCAATTGTTTTGTTAATCCTGGTGAAAATTGTTGATGTGAATACTATTTCCAGAAATAAGAATTCCATTAACCTGAGAAAAAGTAACATGATCAGATCGGCAAGACTACAAAGATAATATATTAACATGTATATTTGATTCTTAAATAATTAAAGCAATAGACTAATAGAGCGACAACAATTGATAATTGATAAGGATAAGCGATAAATATTAAGAAATAGCCAAGTTCGAACATAGAAACTTAAATGTAGAGTTCAACCAAAAGCAAATATCCACTAACCAACATAGGATAGGAGTGGTTCAACTTAAGGTACATCACAAACTCAAATTTTAGTAGCAAGGCTAGTTTAAAGACACATGAGACTCTTAGACTTCAACTTCATCCTCATTTTGTTCTTGGATCATCGCAGTAGGCTCATCTTCAAACAACACACACTGCAACTCTGGTTCTTCAAGAGAGAGCTGAGCAACCTCTAGAATGCCAACACCAATTTGAGATTCAAAGCTATCTCCTCTCACATCCCACATTCTAGTTGTCCATGTTTTATATGCTTCTGTTCTTCTTGAGAGAAGTCTTAAATTGTTATGCACAAATACCAAATCTTCAGCATGCTTAGGAGTTAATTTGTTTCTTTTCATGCTATTGATGAAGCTATATGTGCTCCAGTTTCTTTCACAACAAGAAGATGAGGCCGATTGGTTAACCAATTTGAGAGCCAAATTTTGTAGCACAAGAACGGATTGTCCATATTTTCCCACCAATTCATTGGATCAAGGATCCATCTATCATAAATAGAATTGAAGTCATTGAATTCTCTAGAACAAGTGAAAAATCTTGCATATTTTCCTTTCACTTTCTTGAGATCTTCAAGGAGAGGGAAGAACTTTTTGAAGCACTTCATTCTCATTTGTGAAATCTCAAGATCCTTGTGTGGGGTACACGGCCAACAACACCTTCTTAGTTGATCCACTTGTCACTATAATATTTACAAACAAAAATGTATTATAATATCTACAAGCAAAAGCAAAGGAAGACCGGAGATTTATAATTTACCTTGGATTAAGTGAATGTGCCAAACAATGGAGTGGAGTGTTGCCTTTTGCCCAACGATCAACCAATATGCTTTGAACAACCGAGTAAAAGGTGGACTCCTCATTTTCTTCCTTACCTTCATGCCTATATATCACTTTCTTCATAGTCTCAATCATTGTATCCCACATCTCATAAATTAGATGAAGGCATGATGTGTCGGTGTCCACCACAAATATCATTTCATAGATTGGCTCAATGAATTCAACAATGTAGTTCACCTTGTCCTACCACACTTCATTGAGTACTAGGTCTCCAATGGTTTGTGCCATTCCTCTATTGTCATCTCTATATGTCTCCTATTTGTCACTAATCACCATGTTTTGGAGTGCCCTCTTGATCATGCAAAACCGCTTCAACATAACTACAACTGAGGCAAACCTCGTTTTAGCAATAGCAAGTAACTTCAGTTTGCTAAACTCATTGAACATTGATAGCCTCATGCCATGGTTCATTATAAAATTCTTAATCATATTAGCATATGTAGCAATCTCAGTTATCCAATGGCACTCATTAAAGACTACTTCTTTCTTATCAGTTCTTGGCATTTTAGCAGCACAAATACTCTTGAGAGCAAGATTGAGTGTATGAACAACACAAGGAGTCCAAAAAATATAGTGTAATTCTGTTGAACAATCAAACCCGCACCTTTGCAATTTGTAGCATTGTTAGTGATACTTGGACAATACTTCTTGCACCCACTTCTTCAATAATAGCAATCAACTTCTTAGAAATGTTCTCCTTTGTCTTTACTTTGCCTTCTGCATTGATAGCTCGCAAGAATATCGGTGCACTCTCAGAAATAGCAAGAAAGTTAATGAGGGGTCTTCTCTGTGCATCTGACCATCCATCTAAATAAGTGGTGACACCCATTTCAGGCCATGTGCTCCGCGTATGCTCTAATAAGTTCTCAATGTGAGTCCTTTCTTGTTGAAGAAGTGTAGTCCTCAACTTGTTGTACCCAGGTGGGGCATAACCAGAAAGGTTATTGTTTGCAGCAAAGCTATAAAATTGTTGAAAATGTGGATTTCTTGCTAGATTGAAAGACAATCCTGTTAATTTCACATAACCAAAATTAGTTGAATGCAAATTGTAAGTTGGATAAAATTGAAACAATGATTGAAAGTTGATTGCATACCTCCAGAATAAAAGATCTTTGCAATTTGTGCATCCAATTGATTGTGCAAATCCTTAGCCCAAGCTTTCTCTAATGCTGAAGGAGGTCCCCTCCGCTTCTTATTCCCCAACATAGTCGAGTCCATGCTTGATGAAGAAACACTAGCACTAGCAACACTACCAACAGTTGATGGTGGCAAGGGCACATTTCTTGGCCTGTTTTTGCTTGTTCATCCTCAGCCTTTGCAACTTCACTTTTAAGCTGACCAAGAATAGGTACTGTCACCTTCGGACATATCTTGCATCCACCATTAGTAATTTTCAGCAAGTGCGCTTTGGCTCTAGAGTAGCTACTAGTGCCAACATATTTGTAATACCTGTATCTTTATTTCACATTTTCTTCCCCTTGATGACCCCTGTCTAGAATATCAACATGATTCCACAAGGGAAGCTTTGATCTATTGTTGCTTGAGTTTTCCTCCTCTCTAGCATTAGAATTAGCGGCTTCCATTTTTCTAGAATGATGAAATAATCAATCAAGCACAAGTTACAATTACAATGACATACATGCGAATAACAGTATAAATATATAATATAGAGATAGCACACTTGAAACAGGCAATTAAGCACAAGTTTGCTAAATGCCTAAATATATGTACCTCAGCATCTAATGTTACTACATCTAAACCCTAAAATAGAGAAGCAGCACCAGGAAGATACCTTAGTGCCGGGGAGGCTAGGGAGGCAGCAGTGGGGACGCCGGGAGGCACGGGAGAAAGCTGGAGGCGTAAGGGAGGAAGCCGGCAACACTAATCAAACAAGATGATCTTGGGGTTCCTGATGGTTATCTCCAGGATAGATGGGTAATTCTCACATCCTTGTGCTACCATTCTTCTTTACAAACAACTCTGGCGCTTGCCATGTTGATGAACTTGATCTGATATAGCTTTTGTCTGGAAAGTCCTTTGATATACCTTTTCATTTTTGTAAACTCATTGGCGGTATCTAACATGGTCCCTTCGAAGTTGGCGTGGACCTGGGTACAAATCAAAGATGAACTTGATATCTAACCTACTGGCATATCGCATAGATTATCTGCATTGACATTTGCATGCTCTCTTGCTGAAGGAAGCACTATTCTATTCAAACTGTTTACTTTTGCTTCTTCACTATGCAGAATGGTGGCTTAGAATTCCACGACACATTCCATAGTGTGTTGGTGAGAGTTACGGCTCTACGACCATCGATCAACATGACTCGATGTTCGATTGACTGTCTTATAAAGGTAAATGCTTAAAGAAACGTCCAAGGATTTATTTGGCAATAACACTTTTGTTTCAAAACTTTGCATACTATTGAATATTTAATTTATTTAAATGGATAATTATATGAACTTACAATGTTGACGTCACCATTGGAGTCACCGGTCAAGAAAACCAACAGCAATTTGACTAGTGTTGTGCTATCCTTGTAGTGAGTACAATATGACGTGTGCTGGATAACTTGAGCTGGGTCATGTCGGCAAGATGTAGCTAGAAACTTGTTTAGAAGAGTTAACTAGAAGTGTAAGACACAAGTCAAGAAAGCTAATGGACAACTCAGTATGTGCATGTAACTAGGCTGGACGTGTGAAGTAAATAAGTTGTAGCCATTAATTAATGTTATGTCGGTTTGGTTGTAAGAGTCAGTTAGTGAGCTTATAAAAGGATGAGCATCCTTCTTGTAATATGTATGTATGAAAGCTAGTTAGCTTCCAATGTACGTGTGTAAGAGCTGAAAGAGAAAGATAGTATGAAGTCTTGAATCTCTTCTCCTATCTCATTCTTGCTTCTTTTGTGTGATCCACATCCCTAACAACTAGTATCAGAGCTTCAAGTTCAAGTCGGGAGTAGCAGAGTAGTGCGGCGTGTTTGTGTTGTTTTTCGGAGCCGAGGTTATGGCCTCGAGTTCGGGCATCGGGATGGTGCAGTCGATGATTCCCGTATTCTTAGAAGAAAATTACGATATGTAGAACATCAAGATGTGGACACTACTACTATCACAAGGATTATGGGATATTATGGAGAATGCCTACAAAGAGTATGCCACTGAAGATGTTCTTACACTAAAGTAGAAGAAAACTCTAGTAGAGAATTAGATGTTGGATGCCAAGGCCTTGTTTCTGATTCAACTAGGTGTTGCGAAAAGTTTGTTTCCACAGATTATTGGTGCCAAGAAGTCAAAGGAAGATAAAGACAAGCAGTTTCAAAATTTACAGATGAAGGAGTCCGCGAAGATAAAGGATTACTTCTCAAGGGTCATCGAGGTGGTGAATCAGATGTGCACCTACGGTGAAGAGATTACTGATCAAAAGATTGTTGATAAAATTTTGATCAGTTTACTAGAAAAAATTGAGTATATTGTTGCTGCAATTGAGAAGTTGAAGGACTTGACAACTCTTACTGTGCAACAACTAATGAGTTTGTTGGAATCACAGGATGAAAGGAAGCTATAGCATGCAAGGAACTCAGTTGAAAGTGCCTTCTAGTCAAAGCTGAGTTTCAAATCCCAAAATTCAAGAAATAGTGGAAATTATCAAAGAAAAGGTGATCCAAAAAAAGATGTGTAGAAGAAACTGGCCGAAGATAAAAGAGAAAAAGGTATGGCTAGTTCTAAATTTTGGTGTGATATTTGCAAAAAGTCTAGTCACACTATAAATAGGTGGTGAAAAAAGATGAGTTATAATAAATGCAAAAGACAAGGTCATCTTGCTAAATATTGTAGATCCCAAGATAACAATCAGGCAAATTTCTCAGAAGTAGAGGATAATTCAGAAGAGCAATTTATTCTTGCCAAATTGCCCAAGATAAAAAAGAACATACTTGGATTGTTGACAGTGGTTGCACAAGCTATATATCTTCTAATCAGGATATATTTTGAGATGTCGACTCATCATATCAGGTGAAGTTTCGTATGGGAAATGGTTCTTTAGCCCAATCTAAAATAAGGGTTGTATAGCTATCCAAATGAAGATAGTCAAAATTTTATTTGAGATGTTTTATTAGTACTTGATTTAAAGTAGAATGTGCTAAGTGTTGGGCAACTGCTAGAATATAGGTATGTTGTTCATTTTAATGATTTCTCTTGCAAGATAATGTATTGCAAGAATGAAAATTGCCTTACAGCAAAGGCGGATATGGAGAAAATAGGATTTTTTCACTGAAAATAGGTTACCTCACTCAATTGGCTTTACAAAGTGAGGTTGGCAATAACTCTGAATTATAGCAGAAGAGAATTGGCTATGTGAATTACAAAGCCTTGAAGCTGATTAGAACCAAAGGTATGGTACATGGTTTGCCATTTATTAATTTGAAATCTGATTCATGTGAAGGTTGTATTCTTGGCAAACAAATTCGGGCATCTTTTCCTCATGGAGGAGATTGGTGAGCACGCACACCTTTGGAATTAGTGCTTAATGATATTGTCGGAAAAATACCAACTATGTCAAAAGGCAAGAATTGGTATTTTTATCACTTTTATTGATGATTATACAAGGATGACATGGGTTTATTTTCTAAAAAATGACCAGAAGTACTTGAAGTATTTAAGAAATTCAAGCTATGGTGGCAAATCAAAGCAACTGAAAAATTAAAGTACTTCATAGTGATCAAGGTGGCGAGTATATCTCAAAAGAATTTGAGAAATATTATGATGATATGGGTATTCGAAGGCAATTGACAGTAGCCTACAATCCTCAGCAAAATGGTGTTACCGAAAGAAAGAATCGAATTGGTATGGCAAATTCTATGTTAAAAGAGAAAGGTGTGCCTAAATCACTTTTGGGTAGAAGCTATGAATAATACATTTTATATGTTGAATAGAAGTCCAACAAAAGCATTTCTAAATTGCACACTATTTGAAGCATGGTATGGTCAGAAGTCAGTAATTAGGCATATAAAGTTATTTGGTTCTATTTGTTATGCCCAAGTACCAGCTCAAAGATGAGTTAAATTTGATGATAAGAGTGTCCATTGTATATTTGTCGGCTATGCTGATGGCAATAAAGGATATCGGCTTTACCACATGGAAAAGAAGAAGATCATAATAAGTAGAGATGTGATCTTTGATGAGGAGGCTTCCTAGGATTGGGAAGCAGCTAAGGTTCAACCGACAACGGTTATCTCACTAGGCCAACCACAAGTTTCGGTTGAGTAACAGGAGCAAGGCGATGCTCCAAGTCAAGATGAATCAAGTTTGAGTTCTAGCTCAAGCCTGAGTGCTGGCAAGCAGTTAGGTACACCAAAATCAGCTCCATGACAAGTAAGGAATTTGGCAGAAATCTATGAGTCATGTGGTTTGGTGCCAATTTGTTATCAAGGTACATGAGTAGCCCAAGTCAACTAATTTTTTCACTGCAAAGAGAGTTTTGCGTTATATCAAAAGAATATAAGATTATAGCATTTGGTATAAGCCAATAGAAGATTTAAGACTAATCGGATACACAGATAGTGATTAGGTAGGATGTCTTGATGATATGAAAAGTATCTCAGAATATGCTTTCTCACTTCATTCAGGGATCTACTCTTGGTCAACAAAGAAGCAGAATATAGTAGCTTTGTTTTTAGCTGAAGTAGAGTATGTGGTAGCAGTCTGAGCTGTCTCACAAGCAGTCTGGTTGAGAAGAATAATTGAAGATATCGGTGAAAAAACATGAGCCAACTATAGTTTATTGTGAAAGCAAACCAGCCATTGCAATAAGTGAAAATCCGATCAGTTATGATAGAACCAAGTATATTACAATTAAATATCACTATATTTGAGAATAGTTGAGCATCGAGAAGTTAAACTAAAATTTTATTGTACAAATCAACAAATGGCAGACATGCTTCCAAAGGCTTTATCTAGAGAAAAACGTTATCCATAACAGAGAGCTAATTGGTGTCTCAAGAAAATAAATTAAAGGAAGAGTTCGTTGAATATTTAATTTATTTTCTTGATAAATGGATAATTATATGAACCAACAATGTTGATATTAGCATTGGCAACTGAAGCTTCTAAGCAAAAACATGAGCTGGACATGGAGTCACCAGTCAAGAAAACCAAGAGCATTTTTACCAGTTAGTGTTGTGCTATCCTTGTTGTGAGTACAATATGATGTGTGCTGGATAACTTGAGCTGGGTCATGTCGGTAAGATGTAGCTAGAAACTTGTTTAGAAGAGTTAATTAGAAGTGCAAGACACAAGTCAAGAAAGCTAATGGATAGCTCAATATCTGCATGCAACTAGGTTGGACATATGAAGCAAATAAGCTGTAGCAATTAATTAATATTATGTGGGTTTGGTTGTAAGAGTCGGTTAGTGAGCTTATAAAAGGATGAACATCCTTTGTGTAATATGTATGTATGAAAGTTAGTTAGCTTCCAATATATGTGTGTAAGAGCTCAAAGGGCCCTAGCTTAGGTTGTGCATTATTTGTTTGCCTGTTTTAAGATGTACTTCATAGTATTCTGCAAGGCCAATGGTGTCTCTGGGCTAGTGATGGTGGTCTCGGACGCCCTTGCGATGTGCTGCGCCCGCTTCAGCTGAAGTGATAGACAAAATAGGTTCAATAATGACTAGTATGAATTTCTTAAATGAAATGGTAAGAAATTAGAACTGTCTTACGCTGTCATGCCGCTGCGAAGCGCTGTGGGGATCGATCGAGCATTGCAGACTTTCCTTGTGCATGATCTGCTCGGGGTGATCTTACTACTACAGAAAGCCTAATACTAGACGGCCAATCACAGACGGTTTGACAAAACCGTCTATGACCAACACTAACACAGACGGTTTTAATTTGGACACCGTTTGTGTTGGCGACGTCGAGGAAAACGAGTATCACAGACGGTTCTTACCGATGAACCGACGGTCTGTATTAAAAACCGTCTGTGATAAGCTAGTTATCACAGATGATTTTTAATTAAAAACCGTCTGATGGTTTTTTTATTAAAAACCGTATGTGATAATGGAAGTAGGCATTTATTGCGCTGCTCAGACCGCATCTGTCTTTATTTCGATCCAGATCTAGCTGGTGCTTTACTCTTTCGCTTAGGAGGCAAGCTTGGCGATTTCAGGCCAGTTAATTTGGTGGGAGGAGGCAGATATTGAGCTTTGAAGATTTATACTTTCCTGGTTGCTCTAGATATGGTTAGTAATGAATTTTATTTTTTCTTTGCATGCATTACAATTTAGATCTAAGTAATTGGTGAGTGTTATTAATTGAAGATGGTTTGCAAAATTGTTGGTTATATAATAGCTGATGTGTTTATAATATGAATTGAGGTAGAAAATTAAGCCTCAATATAATACATGTGGCCGGTATATATGTAGTAATAATTAGTTAATTTAATTTTTAATACTAAGTTGTTATATATGTACGTAACATAGGATCGAAGCTGGATGTATGCCACGAGCCGTGTGAGTGGAGAGTACATTAATGGCGTGTCTGCTTTTACAAGAGCTGCCGAGGAGGATATGTTGAATAAGGGGTGGAATATATGTACTGTCCATGCACTGACTACGAAAATTTAAAGATGTTTAAGAACTGAGGGCAAATTGAAGCGCACTTGATTCGGAGGGGTTTCAAAAAGGGTTATACGTGTTGGACCAATCATGGCGAAGTCAATGATTAAATGCCGCCGGATGACATCGCCGGTGAAGTGAATGATATGCCGCCGGATGACATCACCGGTGAAGTGAATGACATGCCGCTGGATGATGTCGATTGTGGTTCGGATTCGGATAGGTTGCATGATGATAATCTGGATCAGATGCTTCACGATGTAGAAGAGGACTATGATGAGAGAGAGTATGTTAAATTCCGGGGCTTGATGGAGGACTCGGAGAAACCTTTGTTCACGTGCTGCAAGTACACGAGGTTGTCGGCCGTGCTTGAACTGTTGAAATTGAAGGCAAGCAACGGTTGGTCCGACAAGAGTTTTACAGCGCTGCTAGGTCTTTTAGCGGACATGCTTCTGGAGGGAAATGAGTTGCCTAAAACCACGTATAAAGCCAAGAAGGTTCTTTGTCCGTTGGGAATGGAAGTAGAAAGAATACATGCATGTCCGAACGATTGTATCCTCTACCGTAAAGAGTATGCAAACATGCATGTATATCCGGTGTGCAACGCATACCGATACAAACGTAACAATCAATCAGATGATGGCGAGGGAATAGAGGCGAAGAAAGGACCTCCTGCTAAGGTGGCATGGTATTTTTCTATAATTTCCCGTTTGAAAAGGTTTTTTGCAAATCCAAAGGAGGCAAAACTGCTGCGTTGGCACTCGGAGGAGCGCAAGAAGGATGGAATGCTAAGACACCTTGCTGATTCCGCGCAGTGGAGAAACATCGATAGGAGTTTTGTAGACTTCGGTGCAGAACCAAGGAATATAAGGTTTGGACTGAGTACAGATGGAATGAATCCTTTCAGTAGCATGAGCAGCTGACATAGCACATGGCCCGTGACTCTCTGCATCTATAACCTTCCTCCTTGGTTGTGTATGAAGCGAAAGTATATTTTGCTGTTGATACTTATCCAAGGGCCAAAACAACCTAGGAATGATATTGATGTGTTCCTAGCACCGTTGGTGGAAGATCTAAAAGTACTGTGGAACGAAGGGGTACAGGTATGGGATGCATACAAACGAGAGAACTTCACTCTGCGCTCCTTATTGTTCTGCACCATAAATGATTATCCTGCACTTGGTAACCTATCGGGCCATAGTACAAAAGGTGCCAAAGCTTGTACTCACTGTTTAGATGGTACCGAGAGTGTGTGGCTGAAACACTCATGCAAAACCGTCTACATGCGTCACCGCCGGTTCCCCCGGAGGGCTCACCCATACCGCAAGATGAAGAAACAATTTGACGGAGAGAAAGAAGACGGTTCAGCTCCAAGGCATTTAAGGGGACACGAGGTTTATGATATGGTTAAGGATTTAGATGCTGTCCTCGGAAAGGGACGTAAATTGAGGGCTCATGAGAAGAACACCTGGAAGAAGAGATCAATATTTTGGGACTTACCTTATTGGGAGTACCTAGATATTCGACACTGCATCGACGTCATGCACATAGAAAAGAATGTATGCGACAGCTTGATTGGTCTCTTACTGAATATTCGTGATAAAACAAAGGACGGCGTGAACGCACGGCTTGACTTGGCTGATATGGACATTAGGCCTGAGTTAGCACCGACATGCACTGATAATGGACGAATGTACCTTCTCCCTGCGTGTTACACTCTGTCCAAGGCTGAGAAAACAGAACTGTGCCAGTGCTTGCATGGTGTCAAAGTTCCGTCTGGTTACTCTGGCAACGTGAAGAAACTTGTTTCGATACAAGATTTGAAGTTAAATGGCATGAAGTCTCATGATTGTCATGTGCTGATGACACAGATGCTCCCTATTGCAATTAGAAATATTTTGCCGATCAAAGTCCGAGAGACAATCATGAGGCTATGTTATTTCTTTAACACAATTGCTCAGAAGGTCATCGATCCTGAAGGACTAGATGCTCTGCAGGATGAGGTGGTGATGACTCTATGTCACCTTGAAATGTATTTCCCTCTTTTTTTCGATATCATGGTCCATCTTATTGTTCACGTTGTGTGGGAGATAAAAATGTGCGGGCCCATATTCCTAAGTAGCATGTACCCATTTGAGAGGTTCATGGGAATTCTCAAGTCCTACGTACGGAATTGTTCTCGGCCGGAGGGCAGCATCGTCGAAGGTTATGCAAGCAAAGAGGTCATTGAGTTTTGTGTCGATTATATGGCTCAGATTCAACCGATAGGTGTGCCTCAATCTCGTCATGAGGGGAGGCTGAAAGGTCTCGGAACTATCGGAAGGAAAGCAATCACTCCAGATATGGACACATATACTCAAGCCCATTTCACGGTGTTGCAACACATGACTGAAGTGGCACCTTATGCCGACCAGCACAAGGATGTGCTTCGGCAACAGAATCCGGAGCGGCCGAATGTTTGGATCATGAGGCAACACAACAGTCAGTTCAACCAATGGTTGAAGGAGCAAATCGCTAGGAGCTCGCCAAGTGAGACGCTGACATGGTTGGCAAAAGGGCCAACATTTACAGTTGTGACATGGCAAGGATATGACATAAATGGGTACACATTCTATACGCAGTCTCAGGATGTCAAGAGCACTAACCAGAATAGCGGTGTCCGCATAGATGCATTCAATACTGATGGGTCGAGAAACTCGTACTATGGCTTCATAGAAGAGATTTGGGAGCTCGACTATGTGGTTTTTAAGATCCCCTTATTTCGCTGTCGTTGGGTGCATCTCCCACAGGTGAAGGTTGACAAGTACGGTGTCACTACCGTGGACCTCCAACGTGTCGGGTACAAAGGCGAACCATTCGTACTCGCCAATTAAGTTGTTCAAGTTTTCTATGTAACCGATCCGGCAAATAAGAAACGCCATGTAGTTCTTCATGGAAAAAGGAGAATTGTCGGAGTAGAGAATGTAGTGGACGAGGAAGGATACAATCAATTTGACGAGTTACCTCCTTTTGGAAATGGCATAAGGGTCGACGACGAACAACGTGACGAAACTTGTTACGTACGCATTGATCATGATGAAGGGCTAATTTTTAAAGGAAATAAGCAAGTACAATGAGAATGTGCGACATATATGTGGGCATTTGCATATATGTATATAACAATGCATTTGTGTGATGTATATGTGAATTGTCATTTATGTATACAACAATGCATGTGTATGATGTATATGTGAATTGGCATTTATGTATAGAACAATGCTGCAGTGTGATGTATTTGTGAATTTACATTTATGTATATGTGAAAATGTGTGATGTAGTCAATTTTGAGATTGAGAAAATGTGTAAAGAAATACACTGTGTTGGTGGTTGGTGTTGTATATATGAATGCAGATTGAGAAAATGTGTAAATGAGAAAATGTGTGATGTAGTCAATTTTGAGATTGAGAAAATGTGTAAATGAATGCAGCTGGTAGGTGGTTGATCATGAATGCAGCTGGTTGGCGGTTGATCATGAATGACTACAGTCGGGCAAAGGCTTATCACAGACGGTTCTACACTTAGAACCGTCTGTGATAAGTCTACTATCTCAGACGGTTCTAAACATAGAATCATCAGTGATAGTAGGCTTATCACAGATGGTTCTAAACTTAAAACTGTCTGTGATATTGATATCACAGACGGTTCTAAGTGTAGAACCGTCTGTAATAATCCCCTATATATACCCCCTGACTAGGGTTTTCTGTGTATTCTGCAGTTATTCTATATCTAAATCCCGATCTGCCTCCCCGAGCCCTCGCCGCCACCTCTCTTGAGCCATCGCCGCCGCCGCCCTCGAGCCCTCCTCGGCCGCTTCCCTCGAGCCGTCGCCGCCGCCTCCCTCGAGCCCTCGCCGGCCGCCTCCTCGAGCCGTCGCCTCCCCGAGCTCTCGCCGGCCGCCTCCCCGAGCCCGTCGTGACCGCCGCCTCCCCGAGCCGTCGCCGCCGCCTCCCCGAGCTGTCGCCTCCCCGGCCGCTTCCCTTGAGCCGTCGCCGCCGCCTCCCTCGAGCCCTTGCCGGCCGCCTCCCCGAGCCGTCGCCGCCGCCTCCCCGAGCCCTCGCCGGTCGCCTCCCCGAGCCCGTCGTCGCCGCCGCCTCCCCGAGCCGTCGCCGCTGCCTCCCCGAGCCGTCGCCTCCCTGAGTCTTCGCCGGCTGCCTCCCTGAGCCCGTCGTTGCCGCCGCCTCCCCGAGCCCGTCGTTGCCGCCGCCTCCCCTAGCCCCTGTTCTTCTGGTGATTTCGGATATCACTGGTCTTGTGAGTGAGTCTGTGATTTTTGTATGCAATCTGTGTGGGCTGTGCAAGTTTGTTAATCTTCTTTACATTACCTGGCACTGGGAAACATAGATTGCTTATGGGATATTTGGTTGCTCGATGATAACAAATATCATATACTGAGATTGGTTCAATCGGTCATTGAGCTCTAATAACTGTCATTGTTGTCTTGTGACTCTGGAAAGCAGTCTCTAGACTTTGATATATATGCTTGTGGGTGAGTCTTGTTGTCTTGTGACTCTGGAAACATAGATTGCTTATGGGATATAGCTGTCATTCAATCGGTTCATGCTGTTTCAGATATTAGCATATTCATATGTTGATCTGTTGGGAATTTTGTTAAGTTGAAACATAAATTATTGAGCAAAGTTAATTTGGTTGGTCTTGCTTTTTTGAATACTGCAATCTGAATACATGCATGCCGAATATACTTTAATCTTGAGATTGTAGAATTTGTATCTAGAGCTCAAAAGACCGAGTTTATTATTTGGCATAACCAATCAAGGAAGAGTATATGATTTAGTAGCGGGACGGCCAAGATTAATCTTGTGCAACCCTACAATTTGAGAGCACAAATTAATCAATTAAAACTTGAGCTTGTTGCTAGTCTTAATTGATACATGCCTTTTACATTGTCATACATATTCATGTTTAGAATGTTATTGATTCTATTATTGATGCTTGTTGCTTCATATTGCTACCATTATATATGTATATATGTAGGTATATATATGTATATGTATGTATGTATATACACATATATATGTATTGTAATCGCCTATATTGAGCGAAATAGATAGATATTACATTTTCTTATCTTATGGTATGGCACTTTCTTATCTTATTCTAATAGACCCACAAATTGAACAAAATTTCATCCACGCATTCTTCAACACCATCGCCGGAGGCGTCCGCCTCAAAATCAAGACGCCAAGGAAGAGGGCTATCGAAGAAGCCTGAGGGCCGATTTACCATCACACAGGTTGATGTATCTGGGGTCCCTCTCCTTCCTCGCAAAGCAGTAAGCGCATGGAAGAGCATGATCGGAATCGTTGCACGAGAACAAATTGAGATCACATTCAATTCGTGGAAGGACGTGCCTGTGACTCGGAAAAGAGAGCTGCTGACAGAAATTTTGGCATCGTTCGAGATCCCAGAAGAACACCGAGATGCCGTGCAACGACAAGCCTTGCTAGGGGCGTGCAAAGCATGGAAGAACTTCAAGAGCAAGCTTGTCAAGTACTACGTGGAGAAAGACGAAACGCCCTTTCATAAATACCTATTCCTGGAACCACAATGGAAAGAGTTCAAGGCTTCGAAGACGACCGAAGATTTCAAAAGTACAAGTGCGGCGCACAAGGCCCTCCAGGAAAAAAACACACACCCCCACATACTTGACACAGCTGGGTATGCGGGTAAAATCCTGCAGTGGAGGAGCGAGGATGACCAGGCAGCCCTGCAGGACATCGCCTCGCCATTTGCCAATATCCCGGATGAGCGCGTTCGAAATTGGATTAGAGCAAGGTCATCCACAACGACATCGGGGGACGTCTCCTTTCGAAACCCGCAGACTAGCAAGTGTCCCAGCGCCTGGTAAGATATCGATCGAACTACGTAGCTTGTAATTACCCCACAACTTCGTACGAAGTGAAATGACATGTCGTGCTCTTGCAGGAAGAGCTGAATTTTGAAACTACCCTGGGATCATTCCAGATAACAAGGGAGAATGATATGCTCTCCGCGGTCCTGGGAAACAAGGAGCACCCGGGCCGTACGAGAGGCCTTGGCCTTTACGTTCCTTGGAAACATGGTTTCCAAGATGACTCTGACATGTATCGGCGCAGGAAGAGAAACAAAGCCGAGCGTGACGCACGGCTACGAGAAGAGATCAAGGCATCTCTTAGAGAGGAGCTAATGGGTGAGCAGGCTCATGTAGTTAGAGATGAGGTGCGAAAACATACAGAAAGTCAGCAGGCCGTCACCACCGCTCCTGTGCTAGCTAGCCCGCACAACCATCCGAGTAGTTGCGCGTCCAATCTGACACAAACCGATGCCAGATTTTCTGTGGACGACATCCTGGTAATGATTATTATCTCTCGAATGCTTGCTCCATTGATAGGCCTATTCGACTAGCTAATTCTGTATTGTTATGTAGGAGCCTACGAAGTGCAGGCTCCAAGTGAGATATGCCTCCGTTCCCTTGCACGTTGCTTGGGGCCAGGCATATCCGTCTGGTATCAGGGCCATGCTGCACGGTCAAGCTTTAGCGCCAGGCTTCGCAAAAGTTAATGTGGATGGTGTGCATGTCAGTTTTGAGGTCGTCCCGCTACCGAAGCCCCCCAATGACGAGATCGTGAGTCTAGGACAGGCCATTAGAACATTCATCCAGTGGCCTAAAAGCGACATCTCCCTGGAGGCTTCTCCACCGGTGGCAGGACCAGAAGGGCAGTGCGAACCAGAGCAACATGCACTGGTGCCATCTCCACAAGGGCAGTGCGAAGCAGAGCTACCTGAACCGGTGCTATTTGCACGGGTGCTATTCTCGCCAAAGCAACTTGCACCGTATGTACCATTACAGTCGACTACCATAAAGTCGACCTACAGTCAAGGCAGTGGCCAGGGCAAATCAAAGACAAAGGATGATGACGATATCCCGTACCTGCCATTGGCCCGCAAATTCGTGCTAGGCGAGCCGATGATATTCCCGGAAGAGCACCTCTTAACCCTAGGACTTGGTTGCCAAAGATTCCACGCTTGGTATATGGAACAGTCCAATAGGCCAGAGGCAGAACGGTGCTCAGGTAACACTGTCAAATTCAAGCCGGAACATTTCCTGCACGAAGCTCAGGAATGTGTCTTCGCGGTGACCTTTGACGATATATTTGGTCTTTTCACGCTCAACGCTCTCGACGCCTCACTCGTTCGATGCTGGACACTGTAAGTCTGTACAATCACAGTCTCTGTTCACGTAATACCGATATATGTCACAATTTGTTGCTTTTCTGTGTATATATATAGATTCATGCTGACCGAAGCTAGATCATAGAAATCACCAATTGGTTTCCTGGACCCACGCTTGGTCGCCATTGATACCATCAACGAGGATGCATCCTTCGTCGAGCACTATATTACAAAAGCACTGCTGGCTCACCGCGATAAGGAATTTGTTCTTATGCCATACAATGAGCACTTCCATTGGATTTTAATTGTAATTATACCAAAATGGAACAAGGCTATATACCTTGATTCTCTAAGTAAGAACAAATCCATGTACACAGCTATCGCCCAAATACTCGATAGGTAAGTACATTGTACATTGTACTCTTTCTTTCCATCCGAATGACTAATCTAACTTTTTCGAATAACGAAGGTCGTTCGTCACATACGTTCAACAAACACGTGGCTCGACGACAAGGGCTAAGCCCTTGAAACATGCTCGCAATTTTCGGGTATTCGCTAGCTACACATTAATTAATCATATACAACACTTAGTAGTAATGCCTCTTGATTTAACACATTCTATTTTTTGCAGTGCCACCAGCAGCAGCCGGGCAACACGTGTGGATACTACGTGTGCCACCATATGAGACTACTCCTCGATTCCACAAAGATCACCAATTCTAAGGTTTGTCAATCTTCCCACATTTATTTCACACATGTCAGGTTTTTTATGTACGCGCGTTGATATTCCTATCGACAGGCTGCGCCCATCTCTACATCTGCATTGAAACAGCTGGACTTTGCAAAAATTCGAGGAGAGTTCGTTTGGTTTTTGTGGACTAAAGTCATAAGATCAGATGGAGAGTTCCACTGCGCAGAATGATTTTTTATTGCTCTTATCACTCTGTAATTGTGAATTTGTTAATGGATATTTTATTTCATTTCAATTAATTCATTTGCGAAATGGATGCCTTATGTCTGTGAATGAAATGTGATGTGAATTGGATGTTTTATGTTTGTCAAATGAATTGAGATGTGAATTGTATGTATACATATACTTGTTTATCTGCTTGTTTTAGAGGGCATGGCTAGCATTTCCTGAGGCTAGCCAATAAACAGAAATAGATTTAGGGGTAGAAAAGAACATCACAGACGGTTTTTAGTTACAAACCGTTTGTGATAGGTGACATATCACAGACGGTTTGTAAATAAAAACCGTCTGTGATATATCAATATCACAGACGGTTTTTAGTTAAAAACCGTCTGTGGTATTGATATATCACAGACGGTTGTCGAACCGTCTGTGATAACCTTTGATTATCACTGACCCATAAATTCAGACGGTTCAGAAAATCGTCTGTGATGATGTTTTTGAACCGTCTGTGATGTCCTTTTCTGTAGTAGTGTCTAGTGGAGGAATGGTGAGTCTTCTGCGTGACTGGGGTACGTACCACTCCAGGTACTCATCGTATGTCTGGACGTCGTACAGATGCTGCTTTATGATGACATCGAGGTGCGCCCTATCCGTCCATGCCATCGTCCGCTGTTGCTGCAGTGCCCACTAGTCCATACCATGTTGACCAGCCCTTGATTGTTTGCATTTCCAGAATCATCGACGTTACATAGCAAGATATATAAAGTGTACACATTAGTTGAATGGAGTTTGACTCACTGGTGTATAGCTTGCGGTAGGAACCTGCCGTTCAGAGGGGGCACGGCCTGGTGCAAATGAACTGTCGCATCATGCGCTATGGTGCATAAGCCTCCACCATGTATGAGAACACTAGATGGTGTGTCGTCGCACATAGCTCAGCGTCCTCCAGGCATTGCAGGGACAGCCTGTGCGATGATACATGATCCATAAAATCTATCGTCCATTGACATCATATGACGTCGCTGTCGTGCAACGACTCGAACTTATTGTGCCACAGCAAGTAGCACCTCGACGGTTTACCCTTCGCCCACCGTAGACCACAGTAGATGGGCAGCAGTCCACCGGATGCCCATAGTGGGCCCGTCTGTCAGGTCAACAAACTCGTCGAACGGGTGCACTGGCATCACGGTAATCGGACGTCCGATAGGGAAGTGCTCCCAACTCCATAGCTGCACGAGCACATAGCAGATAGCTAGATTGGGGGTACCAACAGTAGCGCACTAGCAAACATCACATAACCTCCGATACGTAGTGCATGGGACTGCTGATCCCCATCTGTACCAAGGCATCGCCCCAAACTCTGCGTCAACCAAAGACTCGGTGAGGCCGATGAACTTAGCATTGCAAATATCGCAGCGTGTGGCTGGAAACTTGCTCCAACCAAAGAGCTGAATAAGGGATGCGACAAGGTGCCTCCTGACGACCTTCGGTGGTGCATCCTGCGGGCACACATTGAAATTGTTTAGCCAAGTGCGAGGGACACCACAAGCACTCTCCGGGATAGGTCGGCCAAACCGGTCTACCAGCCTCTCCTTCTAGTCGGCTGGTACAGGGGCTGGAACAAATGCGTCACCCCCAAGAGGAAGACCGATCAAGAACGCGACATCCTATAGAGTGACTGTTATCTCACCCCACCAAAAGTGGAATGTGCGCGTCTTAGGCCTCCACCTACCCACTAGTGCCACGAGCAGGCTGCCGTTGATTGTGAACTCATGTCCAGTGGAGACTAGCCTCACAAAGGGCAACAAGCTTGTGTTTCACAGGGTTGGGACATAGTGCTCGTCTAACACCCACGGATCCCCCCGCGCCCCATGCAGCTTGAAGGGCGAAGGGCCAACCATGTCACCCATCATCTATTGAGTGGCAATAGTGTTTCTCATCGTACAAGTGTTCGAGAAGCTCCGGTAAAACCATACCTTCCACTACATAGGACAGACTAAATATTAGTTCGAAGATTAATAATGATAGTAAAACTTACTTCAGAATACAAATTACATCGAAAGCATGCTATAAAAAATTATCTGTCTTTCGGCAGAAGCAATCAGCACTGCCGTGTCCTTAATGAGTTATGCACTTCCTTCTCAACATAATTAGCTATGCACTCTTAATTTTGAGAGTACCTTGCAACAAATGGGATAGTTGAAATATTAGTGCGAAGATTGATAATGATAGCAACATACTACAAGTCAGTGATTACATGCGGTAACTACATATGAATACTTCATTAATTACCGATAATTTGATTACTCATCCAAAAAAATTACGATCCATTCATTACCATCATTCTTACCACTTAATTACGTACTGTACGTACACAAAAATAGTAAAAACTATTTCTAAATTATTACGATCAACTTACTTCGTAATACAAACTACATTAATCACGACTAACTAAATAACACTAATTGACTATGATTACAGGAATAACGTCGAAAGCATACGATAAAAATTACCTGTCTTTCGAGAGAAGCAATTAGCATTGCCACGTCCTTAATGAGCTATGCACTGGCTTCTCAAAGTAATGAGCTATGCACTCCTAATTTTGAGCGACGACCACGATAATGAGCTTCTACGATGAGCGACTAAGATGAGCAATGACGAATTGCGAGAGGATCATATTTATGGCCAAGCGAAAAATGAACCCAGTGCACTCACCCCATAGATTAAGGACCCATTGTCATGAGTAGCATTTCAGGTGGGGGATGGCATGGTAACACTGACAAATGTGCAAACAAGGGAGCGGGTGAGGGGGACGACACAGACACAATGACATTAGTGCGAACGAGGGAGCGCGCGAGGGGGCACGACCCACATAGAGTGACAATTGTGTGAACAACACAGTAGGAAAGAAAATATAGCATGATTAGGCTGACACATATGCGAAGCACAGAGGTCAGTCACTTAAAAAGATGCCTGAGCATCGTTAAATTCATGATTGTATTAACCCAAATAAATGCGACAAGTTTGGACCACATAAAATTCCCAAAAAATTGTACAATAACCATAACTTTGTCAAGAAGCTTTACATAAAATTTCATAATTTTTAGAGCTCGTTTGCTATATGTAAAAACTCATACAAATACCAAATTTGTATGAATTTTTGAGCAACATTCACAATGGATAAAATTACCCAAAAATTACACTGTAAAGTACGTTATGTCGGGAGACTGAACATAAATTTTTATATTTTTTAGCTCATTTAATATATTAAAAAATTTAAATAAGTACTAAATTGAAAAAAATTAGGGTAGATAATTAAGCTGGCTAATCGGCCGGCTTAATCACCTGCCGTCCTCTGGTCGGGCGGCAAGCCTACTTGCCATCCCCTGGCCAGGCGGTAGGCTTCCTACCGTCCGTTGGTGGGGTGGCAGGCGCTTACCGCCGGTGGCCCCGCCACGCATCGCCTCGCCACTGCAGCCGTCCACCCGCCGAAGGCAAAAGTAATATTTCTGCAAGTACGCTGCGCATACTACTACTTTTATAAATACCATATGCAACAGTACCAAATCCGCTAAAAAGTCATTCATATGAACCCTTGCGGTGCTTCCAGTTAAAAAACAATAAAAAAAAGTTGTCAGAAAATCTAGCTTGGTATAGCTGTGCACAGTAGTACTTATTTTGTTTGAGTTACAATACTTTACTTTTAATGACACAAGGTTGTCGTCAACCTTACATTGGACAGAAACTGATCATAACATTTGTGCACGTTCCCATGCACAGTAATTCATAGGAGTGCAAGAACATAGCGCCAAAGACTTTATTTAAATCGGCTGTATATTCTTGAGCAACGACCAGATAGATGATCGTCACGCAGTCGGGTAGGAAGCCATCATGGCGAGGCCACAGACGCCCTCCTTGTCTGCGACGTCCCTCTTCATCCTGATGTACCCGTCCTCGCCCCACGACGTTCCCCACGAGTTCTTCATCAGCCAGTACTTGGTCCCGTCGCTCGCCACGCCGTACCCGACCGCCGTGATCGCGTGGTCCAGCTCCGTGCTGCACCCGGCGGAGAGGATGCCGTCCTTGTAGAACTGGAAGTACTTGCCGCTGCCGTCAACGGCCACGGACACCGGCTGGTTGGCCACGGCCTTCTGGAGCGCGGCCTCGTCGTTGGCCGGCACGTCCTCGTACGACTTGATGGTCGCGGCGCTGTTTGATCCGGTCGTGCACTTGTCGTCCGTAGCCGTGTATGGGTAGTCGGACTCCGTGGTGAGGCCACCGTTCTTGATGATGAACTGGAAGGCGTCGTCCATGAACCCTCCCTCGCAGCCCTGGTCCTCGCTTTTGACATCGCAGTCGACCAGCTCCTGCTCCGACAGGGAGATGAGCTTCCCGGTGCTCAGCTTCACGATACCCTCCATGGACGCCACCGCCGAGAACGCCCAGCAACAGCCTATACGTATTGACAGCAAGCATATATCTGAACGTCAGTGTGTTACTGCAAGAATATGCATGTGTGCATGCATTTCATGAAAGGAATATACATAATGTGTGTGCATGCGCTCACCGCAATTTCCTTGGTCCATAACTGGGGTGACAGCGCCCTTGGTCCTCCAGTCGACGCTCACCGGGAGGTCGTCGGCGCTGACGTTCGCATACCGGAACGGCGTCGGTGCCCTGTCCGCGCGGGACGGCTTAAAGCCGGTCCTCATGGCCCTGAACTCGGCGTTGGTGAGGTCGGCGAACTGGTTCTCCCCGAGCCAGAACTTGTGGTTCCCTGCATTCACCGACTCGATAAACGCGACGTTGGCTTTGTACACCTCGAGCCGCTGGGCCTTCTCGGCGTCGTCGGTGTACACGCGGCCGTGCTTTGCCATCCACCGCTCGTGCCTCTCGACCATGGCCGTGTCGACGAGCTCGCGCGCCGCGAGTACGTGAAGACATGTGACAATTAACAAGGCTACAGCTAGGTTCTTGGAGAAAGAGTAGGCCATTCTGTTGTATCTAGCTATTAGTATTACCACCTAAATGGATGGAAAGTGGAGCTTCTCTTGTTTGCTGTCTCGCCAAAGATAGAAGTGGCAATGCTTTTCTCTTGTTTGTTTGCTCAATATTGCAAGTGTTGTGGGGCTTTTATAGGCCAAGTTTAAGCAGTGCACTACTTAAACGTCACTGCTATGGCCAAAACTGAAATGATAAGATATTGTTTCCATTGCAATCCGTATATAAAACTGAAGTATGATAGCTAGTGCGTCGTGCATTTGTGGATGATGTTTACCGGGACTTTATTCCGCACGGAGTGATCTGACTTACTAATTCGGTTTGACATTCTGTTCACTAGAGACATTTGAGGAGAAATTGCTGAGAATACTCAGATGATGAATCTCCCAAAAAGGATGCTATGCGTCTTATGGACATATATGCTCTCGCCAGAACAAAAAATCAGCAATGTTTTATCTGATGTCCCCCAGCTGGTACCTGCACATACTCTGCCTGTTCGCAAAAATATATGTAATTGTGGTATGCTTGCAAGCAATAAAACTTTTTTTAACTTTGACTACTACTATTATTTGCAAAAGTATGTAGATAAATAACAAATTAAAAATATAATCGACATATGAACACCAAAACACTTTGTAATATTATTATTTCCGATTTTATTTCTTACATGGCAGTGTGAAAATTTAGCACTCAATAGTCTTATTTTAGAGGCTATGCTAATGCCTGAAATTCTATATAATACTAGGGATAAATTTTTTTTTAAAAAAATGGCCCTTCATGATGCATTTTTCCAATTCCTTGATCACCCCCACGGATACAGCAGCGTTTTCTATGAATGGCATTTTGCGTTGCAAGCTGGTATGTAGCTCAGTCCTGGTTCATTCATGTGCCTAGCTAGCTTTTAACGAAAAAAAAAGAAGCGAAGGCAGTGGCGGGTGGAGCCAGGAATTTGTAGAAGTTAGTGAATTTCTGAAAGCCAAACACCTAGGCTTTGAGGTTGTTCGAAAGAGCACATTGGATGTTTGTTCGAAAGAGCAGCAAATGCAGCATCAAAACCCCTAGGCTTTGAGTTTGTTAGTGAATTTGAGTTTGTTCGAAAGTGTTCGTTCATGCATGGCACTAAAGCCAGCAGGTAGTGCTCGGCCCAGATGGTCTTCTACAACGTTCTACTTGAGTGCTGATTTGACGAACTTGGTGCAGGTCTTTTTCTTCGGTCAGCCGACCAACTATGGCGTGAATTGAACATATCTTGTTTTAACAATGGAGAGAATGGCTTAGTGCCATGCATACAAGAGCGATGCCACTAGTTTCCGTAATTTGAGACGCCTCAGCTCTCTTCTGACTTGATATTACTCCCCCTTCACCAAAAAAAAAAAAAAATCAGCCCCTAAAATACAACTTTGAGCATTAATTACTATTACAGTATATTTGTAGAACCTAACAAAATTATAATATTTTGAAAGAATTTTTTGAGACGAATCTACATATATAATTTTTATATAAATCTAAATATTTTAAGAGATATTAATTGTCAAAGTTTTCAAAATTTAACTATACGTATTTCAAAATAACTTGTTTTGTGAGCTGAAGGTAGCTTTACTCATTGCAGTCACTTTTGTGCGTTGACATGGTTTCGAAACATAGTTTTGACCTCAGTTTCTACTATAGTACATCTTTAAAATCTAATGATACTATATTACTATAACATATGAAAGTATTTTTTTTCAAGACAAATCCACTCAAATCATTTTCATATAGCCAATGGAAATATTTATTGTCAGTCTATCTTAAACCAGTCTGGCTATACGCTTTCAAAAACTTAAGCGTAAGGTTACAGGTAATTAATTTACTCACTTAGCTGTTGCTCCCTAACAACTTGACATATCTGGTGAATTGTAGGTTGTTGTAAGATTGCCACTACTGCCCTGACTGACTTCACTACTGGTGGCACGCTTAGTGCGATACATGGGAAAAGACACTAATATCCATTACTTGATGCCGGTAGCCCTTCCGAGTTAAATTAGGTTGCAACTAATTTCTTCGCTAATAGGCTGGTTTTGGTTTCCTTTTCCTTTTGCAACCACTAGTCTCCACTCTCCACTACTAATATTAGGTTGCCAGCAGGTGCTGTCTAGTTGGTCGGGTACAGTTTATTTGTTCTAGCTAGCTAGTGTTATTAGTGGAGTTTCGCTGTCTCACATCGCTTTCTGAATCTCTCTCTCTCTCTCCAGAATTCACGAGATGATTCACCACTCGATTACCGAGAGTTATAGTGTGATGCACAAACTAGTCTTCTCTCGCAAAGTTTACGTGCCCATCTCCACTCCTCCATGGCTTCCACCATCCAGCCATCCAGAGTTAAGACTCCTGCCCTACATCTTCTGCCCCAACCTTCTGCGCACCCCAACTACTCACCCCCAACCCCATCCCCAACTCCTCAGTCCTCACCCACACACCTCTGGTGGCTCGCCGGCGGTGCCGCAACTGAAACACGGAGGCGGATTTGCGATGGCGGCACAATGCGCGGTCCAGGTGTCCTCATTCAGGGTCGCAGCGAGTTCGCCATCGTTTGTGCTCGAGTGAGTGTCGCCGGCAGCGGCTTCCGTGAGAACCACCCAATCTCTGCGCGCCGCTGGCCATGGCCTCTGTGAGCTCCCGAGACATCTTGGGGTACGCCGGCGGCAGCGGACTCAGCGAGCGTCGCCCGAGCTCCGCCGGCTCCGTCATCTACGACACCATCACAGCAGAGTCCACCCAAAATAAAAAAAATGGGATGTGGGAACAGGTAAGTCGTTGTGTTGCGACAAGCCTTCTCGAATGTTGCAGTTGGTGATCTATTGATTTTGATTGTTACAGCAGCAATTCTTTCTGAAAAATGTTGATTTTGGTCCCCGAGACGTTGTAACTTCTCATAAATGGTGCCGCTCTTAGCTTGGGATGTTGAAGTAACAAGTTATGAACTTCTTGTGCAGTTTATTTGTTTTTTTTTTGTTGCAAACAACAAGGTGCCCAGTGCACCTGAAAAAGCACTATTTTTAGAGCATATTTAATTGGTTTAGCGATATATATGATGGATAATAAAAACTAGTTACATATTCTGCGTTGCAACGGAACTCATGAATGTATAGAAAATAGTTACTCTGATCGGTTGGAAAACGAAGAATAGTGAGAAGTTAAAGAAATAGAGCAGTTGGAGGAGAATGGACATACAACCACTAACTCGTTCTTTTATGTACCATACTAATCCCATGCAAAAAATAAATGGTTTGTTAGGACCTTGGTTGTCGAATACTCAAAATTCCCATTTGTGTACCATACTAACATTGAGATATCATACATACATATCGCATACAATTAATTTACAACAAAACGAATAAGTACATAAGCATATATATAAAGTTTATAACATAAGGGCCGACCGGCCAAATAAATATAAATATTTAGAGTAAAATCATGGTGGAAGATAAATAATTATATCAAAAGCATCCAACTGCATGCCATCCATTCTCCATAGGCAACTGACAAGGATTAGGCCTTAAAATGATCAATCGTTGTATTCTCCGGTACCAGGAACAAAATAAGTATCGTGCACTCAGCAAGATTTATAGTGTATCGCAACATATATATAAATGCAAGGCAAACAAATAATAAAGCTGTATGTTACAAGTTATTTTCAACATGAAGCAAGTTTTCATTTGCAATATCGATAAGCAATAATTTGCAACAAAATTTTAATGAGCAATTGATAATGTAACGAAATAACAATTATATAACTTTAATGAGTTAAATCATAGCCCTCCTTGGTTGTGAACAATTATCATATCTTAGCCATAGATATTGCACATACGTCACATCATACCATTCCATCATTTTTAATGAAACTGTTTTATCAAAAATAAAAACAAGACCTATTATGGCTGCATCCAAGCATGCTCATAACCGTGAGCACAACTATTTAAATAGTTTTACACTCTCGACAGGTTGTACTGCTTTACTCATATGAGATAATCAAATTTACCGTTGGTAACCATACACTACCTTAGGTGTACGACAAAGTGATTATCATAAAGACT
This sequence comes from Dendrocalamus latiflorus, assembly GCA_017311315.1. Lineage (NCBI taxonomy): Eukaryota > Viridiplantae > Streptophyta > Magnoliopsida > Poales > Poaceae > Dendrocalamus > Dendrocalamus latiflorus. The sequence goes on from CM029627.1 coordinate 43,883,129, forward strand.
TTACATTATCTAGTCCTAACCTTGCACCAACCTGATGAATGATAAACCCTCATTTAGGTGTGTCCATTTCCCAAATGAGTATTCACTATTGTATTATCAAGCTTTAGTCCCAACGCATCAGTAAATGGAGCCCATACGAGCAAACCATTACTGAAGCTGTCAGAACACGGTAGCATGCTCGCCAGCGTCGAGAATGATGTTTTGACTCTTGGTGGTTCAAGAAGCTAGGAGCTTGAAGAATGTGTGCAAGAGACATAGGGGCAAGGTGAGGAAGAATGACATGAGAGGTGGCCTTAAAGATGGGCAGGTGAGGCGGTCAAGGGTGGTGTTTCACGGGCGAGCATGCGGCGCGTCTCGTCATGCAGAGAGGGAAGCAGAGGGAAGACAAGCGTGGCAATGGGATGGCTCGCTATTCACGCTCATCACGATGCAGATGGAGTGAGGTGCAGTGGCAGGAGGGCATAGCTTCGACGTGACTTGGCAGGGCAGGCGTGACACGGTGCAGAGCTGCGCTCGACAAACAGCACGCATGGCTTTGGGCAAGCCAAGGACGGCAAGGTGGCGTGGGTCCTAGGACCAGGGCGTAGCAAACAAGAGGGGGAGGAGCAGAGATGAAGAAATAAGAGAGCCAGAGGCTCGGCCATGGTAGAGGCTAACGCATCCACAAGGTGGAAGGAGACAGCTGACACGTGGCCCCAAGCCAACAAATTTGACACCCTTTAGGCAAGATCGGTCAGACCGCAATTAATAAATTGGTGTGACCGCTTGCAACTGGTCTGCCTGTTGGGTTGATGTCGATCAAACCACTGGATTAGGGCCGGTATGACCAGTCCCCTATTCCTTGTTTGAAATCCTTTCAAAACAAAAATTCAAATCTTAAGAACAACACTTTCAAAATTTGCATGAGACTTATTCAAGCCCTTAGGGACTCAAACTAATCAAGAATCACAAGGTTCTTTGGCTCAAGTCCACTAAATTAAGAAGAATCTAATCTAGATCACAAGAATACGAAAAATCCTGAAACCCAAATTACCTTTTGCTCATGTGGATCTAAGGCATGAGGACTTCCAGATCTCTTCTCATATGTCCTAGAAAGGTAAATCAAGCAAGAGATCGAGCTAGAACAACCACAACCACAGAATCACCAATCAAGCTTAAGAACAACCAAAACCAAGTAAGAACACAAATAAGAACATGATTGAGACAAGGTACTCATGGATGATTACAAGGTGTAGCCACAACACCACTATTCTCTCTCTCAAACTCTCTCTTGCAACCATGGAAGGAAATAAGGCAAAAGAAGAAACCATAATACTAGAATCCTTAAACAGCGCACACACAACCTAAATGGGTCCAACCGATTAAGGAAATTGAGGAAACCAATCAACCCAAATTAACATGGGTTTTACCACCCACGCATGTTTTTCAAAGCGTCTTGCATTTCCAGCTCTTCTTGTCCTAAACCACTTCTCCTTTTTGCCTCCTCGTGCTGTAGTTTTGATCAAGTCACAAACCCAATATTTGGTGAACTACCAAAATATCTCAACAAAGCTTCTAGGCACCTTCCCTTGACTTCGTCGTTGCCTTCACCTCAAAGTATCTCCATAGGCTTTGACACATAGTTCATAGTATTCAATGACTAGCCGTCATCTCTTCACGCATTTGGTCTCTAGCGAACCGTTTCTACATGCATCGGCCTTGTCATTTGGTGCACCACATGCACCAACTCGCCTTATCACGATCCTTATCTTCTCTATGCTCGTACTTGAGTCATATGGCCTCACCTAGACTTACATGACTACTTTGGACCTCAGCTCCCCCTATCTAGTCCTGGTCTATTACCGCCGACTACTATGTGCTCTAAGCCACCTACACATCTAAAGCCCAAGCAACTATTTTGAGGAAAATTTCATGTACTTGACTCGCGTTAGCCAAACCAATCACTACTGCAAAAAAGATCATGGACAGTTCAAAAACATCATAACAGACAGTTTCATGAGCCACCTGAATTATGGGCAGTAATGACATGAGGTCATCACCGATGGTGTTTGCACCATTTGTGATGCACACTATCAAAGACAGTTATTAATTCATAATCATCTGTGATAGCTGACTATCACAGACGATTTGTAATAGAAACTGCTTGTGATATGTGATGTATCACAGATGGTTTAACTACAAACCATCTATGATAGTTCCATCTGTGATATTAAACTATCATAGACGGTTTGTAATTGAAACTTTCTATGACTTATAAGGTATCACATACAGTTTATATTATAAATCGTCTGTGATAGTCAACTATCACAGACGATTATGAGTTAATAACCATCTGTGATATTCTTTTGTATTCCTAAATCTATTTCTGTTTGTTGGCTAGCCTTAAGAAATGCTAGCCATGCCCTCTGAAATAAGTAGATCAACACAACAAGTACACGTATACATCCATTTCACATTCATTTCAGAAACAAGAACATCCATTTTACAATTCAATTAATTGAAATAAAATAAATTAACCACCCATGAACAAATACACACATGTACAATTAGGTTCAATCTTATTCCAATTAAATTCATTCTACATTGTAGAACTCCCCATCTTGTTTTATGACATCAGATATCAAGAAGTATGCACACTGTCCTCAAATTTGTCAGAGGTCGGCCTGTTCCAACGTAGTTGTGGTGATGAATGCAACCTGTTGATACAAAGATCAATGTCGTGCATACATATATAAATTGATAACTATGAAATAATTATTGCAAGATTGACAAATCTGAGGATCATTGTCTTTGCATAATCGAGGAGTAGTTGCATGTTGTGGCAAATATAGAATCCACTGGTGTTGCCTGACAACTGCTGGTGGCACTGCAAAAATATAATTTGTTAGTTCGAGAGGCATTACTATGAAGTGTTATATATGATTAATGTGTACTAGCTAATACCGAGAAATCTAGATCGTGTCACAAGGCGTTAATCCCTCCCTTGGATTTTCGAACAAAAGCAACGTACGTGGCGAATGACTTATGTGATCCCAAAAAAGTTAGCCTTAGTCATTGGGAAGGAAGAAAAGACTACAATAGTGTTATCTATAGAGGAAATGTATTTACCTGTCGATTAATTATTGGACAACTGTGTTGTTGGTTTTGGTCCTCTTTAGGAAATTAAAGTATATTACCCTATTCCATTTTGGTATAATTACAATTAGAATCCCGTGGAACCTACACTAGTATGTTGTCATGATAATTAAACCTAAGTTTGTGTTGCTTATAACGTAGAAATCAACAAGTATAGCCCCTAGTACAACACTTACCCCTGGTTGTCGGGCATAAGTATGAATTCCTTATTGCGGTAAGCCACCAATGCCATCGTCATGTAAGACTCGATCAAGGATGTATCCTCCTTGTTGATATGCTTGGAGACCAAGCGTGGGTCAAGGAAACCCACCAGTAATTTTGTTAATCTGGTTTCAGTCACCATGCATCTATATATACACACAAAAAAAGCAATGAGTTATATATGACATTTCGGTATTGCATGAACATAGAACCTAATTTGTACACACTTATAGTCCAACAACGAACGAGTGAGGTGTCGAGGGTGTCACGGTTGAAGAGAAAGAACAAGTCTTCGAAGGTCACCGTGAAGATACAATCATGAATTTCGTGCTGAAGATGATACGGCCTGAACTTGATGGTGACACCCGAGTGCCATTGTTCCTTCTGCTTGTTGGCCTGTTCCATATGCCAGGTATGCACTCTCTAGCAAGCTAGTCCTAGAGTTTGGAGGTGCTCTATCGGGACAACCAACGGCTTGCCTAAATCAAATTTCTAGGCCAATGGCAAGTAGGAAATATCATCATCAATCTTCTTCGGTTTGCCCTTGCCGCCTCGGCTGCAGGTCAACTTCACGATAGTCGACTAGGCATGAGATGTAGATGCACCGCACCCTTGCCATGTTGGTGCAAGTAGCTCTGGTGTGAATAGCCCCCGTAGACTTGGCACCGATCCAGGTAGCTCCGGTGCCACAGCCCTCATGGACTTGACACTGATGCAGATAGCTCCGGTGGACATGTCACCAGTGCAGATTGCTCCAATGGACTTGGCACCCATGCAGATCGTTCTCGTGGACTTGGCACCAGTGCAGGAGCCTCCAGGCAAATGTCTTTCTTGGGCCACTAGACGAATATTCCAATAACATGCCCTACAGTCACGACCTCATCGTTTGGGGGCATTTGCAGTGGGACAACCTCAAATTTGGCATGAACACCATCCCCATTCACTTTTGTGAAACCTGACGCTAGAGTTACACTGTGTACTAAGGCCCCGCACCGGATGGATACGCCTAGCCCCAAGCAGTGTATAAGGCAACGGAGGGATATCTCACTTCGAGCTTGCACTTCGTAGCCACCTACATAACTATATGAAATTAGCTACTCCAATAGGCCTATCAATGGATCGAGCATTCTAGAGATAATAATTATTATTAGGATGTCATTGACAGGAAATCTGTTGTCTCTTTTTGAGGTAGGGTTGGATGTGCAACTACTCCGACGGTTGGGAGGCTGGCTAGCACAGGAGCGACGGGGGTTTCCATCTAATTTTCTGTATACCATTTCATCTCATCTCTGACAGCATCAGTGATCTCTCCTCTAAGGGATACCTTAATCTCCTCTCACAGCCATGCCTTGCACTCGGCTTTGGCTCTCTTTCTACTCTGGTACGCTTTGGAATCCTCTGAGAAAACATGTTTCCAAGGAAAATAAAGAACAAGGCCTCTCATGCAACCCAAGTGCTCCTTGTTTCTCAGGGCCGTGGAGAGTATATCTCTCTCCCTGACTGCCTAGAATGAGCCTAAGGAAGATTCTACACAGCACTTTCCGCAAGAGCTCGACATGTCTTTCACTTCCTATGATGTTATGTAGTAAGGCCGTGGAGAGTATATCTCTCTCCCTGACTGCCTAGAATGAGTCTTAGGAAGATTCTACACTCAATGCTTTCTGCAAGAGCTTGACATGTCATTTCCCTTCCTATGAAGTTATAGAGCAATTACAAACTAGGTAGTTCTATATCTTACTAAGCTGTGGGACACTTCCTCATCTGCGAGGTTTTGAAAGGAGATGGCCCCTGACGACACGGTAGATGACCTCGTTTTCATCCAGTTTTAGACGCGCTCATCAGTGATCGCAGCAAATAGTGGGGAGGTCTCCTGCAGGATTGCCTGCCCGTCCTCCTTCCTCCATTGTGGGATTTTACCCGCATACCCAGTAGTGTTGAGTCTATGGGGGTGCGTGTTTTTTTTGCCTGGGCACTACACTTTCACTCCTAAAATAATCTGTCATCTTCATCACCACAAACTCTTGCCATTGTGGTTCTAGTAATGGATACTTTTGGAAGGGCGTTAGATTCTTCTCCACATATTACTTGACAAGCATGCTCTTAAAGTTCTTCCATACTTTGCATGCTGCTAGCAACACGTATCATTACACGGAAGCTTGGTGTTCTTCTGAGATCACGAACGATTGAAAAACTTCCATCACCAGCTCATTTTTCCTAAACTTTGGTCATGTTCTTACATGAATCATACGTGATCTCAATCCATTCCCGTGCAACTATTCTAACCATTCTCTAGAATGCGAACACTACTCGGTGAGGACAGAGAGGGGTCCAGACGCATCAACATATGTGATGGTAAATCGGCCTTTGGGCCTTCTTGACAGTCCTCTTCCATGGCACTTCGATTTTCTAGAGGATGGTGCATCACACACATCCAGTGAAGATGATGAAGAATGAGCGGACAACATGTTCAAAAGATAATAGAAGTGATGAAGCCTAATTTAATTCTAAATCAAGACTATGTAGGGCCAATAAAGAATGCAGTTTTAGTAAAATTTCAAATTTAATTCTAGCATAATAAAAGATAATCAAAGTATATTTCCAGCAGCGTCCGGCTCGGGGGAAACACAAAAACTCACAGAGCCAATGGAAATCAAAACCACTGAGAAGAATGAGGGAAAGGCATGCCTAAAGGTGCCGAGCTTGGGGAAGGCAGTGATGGGCTCAGGGGATGTGGCATCGGGCTCGGGGGAGGTGGCGTGCTCGCGGGAGGAGGATGGCGCCGGGTGCAGAGGAGGAGGGCCATTGGAGTCAGGGAAGGAAGCAATGGGCTCGGGGGAGGCGGTGTCAGGCTCGAAGGAGGCGTTGGTCTCAGGGGAGGAGGCATGCTCAGGGGAGGGGGAGGGAGTCGGGCATGGGAGGAGGAGGGTTATCAGAGTCATGGGAGGCACCGAGGCAGCAATGGGCTTAGGAGAGGCGGCGGCGTTAGAGTGGGGAATGGGGGAGTAGCGTTAGTATAGTGGGGACAAACCCTAGAGTGCAACATATGTTGGAGAATAATCACAAGTGGTTTTATTTAAGAACCGTTTATGATATTTAACATGATAGATGGTTCTTAATAAGAACTGTCTGTAATAAGCAAACATCACAGACGGTTTTACTTTAAAACCTTCTGTGAAAATTAAACATCACAGACGTATAGAATTTGTACCCATTTATGTCATATCCTTACTATTGTGGCTACAAACCAAACAGTAAAAATGAGGGGATTAGGAGAGTATGGGAATGAATTGATCTTGCCTTCCATGCTCCCCCAAGGGGGATATTTATACATGACTATAAGGCCTTATTACAATCACACCCCTACCTTAGGGTTCTATTACAAGGGTATTCACATCCTTTGATGTCCCCCACTGAACCTTTCAGCTCAACAGGTCGAACGGGTATGGTTGGGGGCCATCCCCACAACACTTACCATGTCACAACTATAATATTGGCCCTTTTGCTAACCATGTCAGCATATCACTTGATAAGCTCTTAGCGAGTCGCTCCCTCAACCATTAGTTGAACCGACTCTTGTGTTGTCTTGTGATCCAAACATTTGATCGCTCCAGATTATGTTACCAATGTATATCCTTGTGCTAGTCGATATAGAGGGACACACCTGTCATGTATTACAAGACTGTGAAATGGGCTTGAGCATATGCATCCATATCCGGAGTGATTGCTTTTCTTCTAATAATTCTGATACCTTGAGCCTTTCCTCATGGCGAGATCGAGGCATACCTATCGGTTCGACCTGAGCCATGTAATCAACACAGAACTCAATTTCCTCTTCGGTTGCAAAATACTTATAATTGCAATAGGGAGCATCTGTGTCATTAGCATATAACAGTAATGAGACTTCATGCCAATTAACTTCAAATCTTCCATCGAAACAAGTTTCTTCATGTTGGCAAAATAACCAAACGAAACTTTCACACCATGCAAGGGGAAGGTAAGTTCATTCTTTATCAGTCTTTGTCAGTGCTAACTCAAGCCTGATGTCCATATCAACCAATTCAAATTGTGCGTTGACACCATCCTTTATTTTATCACGAATGTTCAGTAAGAGACCAATCAAGCTGTCACATATATTCTTCTCTATGTGCATGACATCGATGTAGTGGCGAACTTCTAGGTACTCCCAATAAGGTAAGTCCCAAAATATTGATCTCTTCTTCTATTGACGTCCCTTTTCGAGTACAACATCTAAATCTCTAACCATATCAGACCTCTTTTCTGCTTAAATGCCTTGTAGCTGAACTATCGTCATTCTATCTGTCAAATTGTTTCTTCATTCTGTGGTATGGGTGAGCCCTCCGAAGAAGCCTACAACAACGTATATACACAGTTTTGCGTGAGTACTTCAGCCACACACTCTCGGTATCATCTAAGTAGTGAGTATAAGCATTGGCCCCTTTTGCACTCTGGCCTAATATGTTAGCAAGGGCAGGATAATCATTTATGGTGCAGAACAATAAGGAGCATAAAGTAAAGTTCTCTTATTTGTACGCATCCCATACTTGTACCCCTTTTATCCACAGTATTTTTAAATCTTCCACCAACGGTGTTAGGTACACATTAATATCATTCCCATGTTGTTTCAGCCCTTAGATAAGTATCGATAGAAAAATATACTTCTACTTCATAAACAACCAAGGATGAAGGATGTAGATGCAGAGAGTCATGGGTCAAGTGCTATGTCGGCTGCTTATGTTACCGAAAGGATTCACTCCATCTGTACTCAATCCAAACCTTATATTACTTGGTTCTACACCAAAGTGTGCAAACCTTGTATCGATGTTTCTCCATTGGGTGGAATCAGCAAGGTGTCTTAGCATTCTATTCTTCTTATGCTCCTCCGAGTGCCAACGCAGCAGTTTTGCCTCCTTTGGGTTCACAAAAAACTGCTTCAAACGGGGAATTACAGGAAGATACCATTCCACCTTAGCACGAGGTCCTCTCTTCACCTCTATTCCCTCGCCATCATCTGATTGATTCTTACGCTTATGTCGAGATATGTTGCACACTAGACGCACCTGCATGTTTGCGTGCTCTTTACAGTTTGGACATACGTGTATTCTTTCTACATCTATTCCCAATAGACAAAGAACCTTCTTGGCTTTGTAGGTGATTTTGGACAACTCGTTTCCCTCTGGTGATTCTGCTAAAAGACCTAACAACACCATGAAACTCCTGTCGAACCAACCGTTGCTTGCCTTCAATTTCAGCAATTCAAGCACGGTTGACAACCTTGTGTACTTCAACTTGCAGCACGTGAACAAAGGTTTCTTCCTCCATCAAGCCTTAGAATTTAACATACTCTCTCTCATCACAGTTCCCTTCTGTAACGTGAAGCATCTAATCCAGATTATCATCATTGAGCCTATCATAATCAGAACCACAATCGACATCATCTGATGGCATATCATTGACTTCGTCGATGATGTCACTATTACTACCTTCCTATGTAATATGCTCTTCACCATGATTGGTCCAATGTGCATACCCCTTTTTGAAATACCTTCGAATCAAGTGCGCTTTAATATACACTCATTTCTTAAACATCTTTAGAATCTTGCAGTCAATGCATGGACAGTACATATATTCCACCCCCTTATTCAACATGTCCTCCGTAGTTCCGTCTGTGATGTGGCGTCTAGTATTAGCCTTTTTTAGTGACGAATGCATCATGCAATGCAATACAACCATGATTGAAGAACCAAGATCAACTCAAGATCAAATCTCCTAATTTCCAAGAAAATCAATCCATAGCTGATCTAACCACTACCACCATGCTGGTCAGATACATCAGTATGACTGCCTTAGTCTAGCATGTCAGACCGCCCTTGTCAAACCTCTAACTCCCCAGAAGACCCTCTTTAGAAATTTCAGTATATCTCTATCCAATTTTACCTCACTTCATTTCCATTGAGACCTAGTGCAAACTCATCCCCCAAGCAATCATTCACAAATGTTTAATCTAGAATCCCCAAAATTCCACAAAACTTACCTAGGCCAGTCTGCCCGCTCATCCCATGTTGGTCAAAATTGGCCTGTCCATTTTAAGCACAAGACCAACTCAGTCGGTCTGGCTACTCCACCACTACTTAATGGTTTGACCAGTCCTGTAAATCGATTAGACTAATTGACTACCAGCAACACTAAAATTTTGAGGTTCTTTTATGCAACCAAAACACAACTAGACAAATAAGCAAAATATGCCAATTGTTCATCACATATTGACCAGTGACAATTCACATGGTCTCTCAGGTTGTAGATCATGTGAAAGAATTCAAATATTATATTTTTAGAACATTATAAATTTGATTTAATTTATATGCTTGTAGACTTGGTTTCATTTATAATGTTAATGTAGAGAAATACATGCTAAAACAAAGAGAATATATAACTAGGGCCATTGGATTTGCCTTCTATAGCTCAGATTCGTAGGGGTGGAAGCCCCTAATTCACTTATGCTTTTTTTCACAAACCCCCCACCTGGCACCACATTTCACAAACCAACACACCGTGCCCCTACCCGGCCGCCTTAGTCTCTCAGCTCGGAAGGTGCTTCTGTTGTAAATAATGCGGTATAAGCATATTTTCATATTTAATTCCAGCCAAATCAAATATATAATCAATATATTTGCAGCACAACATGAATGGCATAAATTGCATATAAACATGAAAGTCTATCTTGCCATTCATATTCATATATATATAATCAATGAACATAACTCCAAGACTGCTGAAAATGTTATACAAAACAGTCCTAACAGCAGTAAAGCAATTAAATCTAGCATGTAACAAAGTAATTGCTTTAACATTGCTCTCAGAACAGAGTTGCACAAGTTGATTAAACTCGGCCTTCTCATGCTAATATCGAATTTCTTCATAAATTATCTGATAGATTGATCTAATGTTTGAGCTTGCAAAAATGTTTTCACTGTCATGATCTGAGGTAAACAGAGAGCAACTAAATGAATATTTCCAGTCTAAATGTTCACAAACAGTGAGAGAACATGTAATTCTAGTGAATAACAGTCTAAATGAGCTCAAATTTCAATTCGGTTAATCAGATCAATTTCAGCATTCGATATTATCATCACAGAGCGTGTAATTCAAGCCCACAAGCAAACATGTCATTTACCAGTTCTTAATCTTAAATAGAGCTTAAAGAACATATACCACTGACAAAGTTTGCAGAAATTCAACAATACTCACTGTGTAGACGGTATTCGAAACCGTCCAGAAGCTATAACCGAAGAAGAACTCAAAGAGTAGAGCAAGGCATGAAAAATCGCTGTCCCAGAAAACCTATCAACCCACTATCGCTAGCAGGTAGATGGCTCACGAAGATACAATGCCGCACTTCCTTTCTCAACCGAAACCAAGAAGAAGCCGAGGTTCAGAGATGCCGCACAAGATCACAAAGATGCTCTGGCCGAGAGCATTCACAGCACAATAGGAACTGGTGCCACCTCCTTCTTCCTTCGATGGACCTCCAAGGTCCCGAGTTCCCCCAAAACCAGGTTAGGGTTCACACAGGAAGCCAAAAGCAAGGTCCTAATCGAAGATGGTTCGAAGACCAAATCTCCGCCAACCGAAGAACAAGGAGGAGATCTACTCAAGAGAAGCAATCGGGGTTGGAAGAGAGATGTACTACCATCGGGCTGTGCGCCCTCTTTTGAAGAGAAGACGAGATATGGCTGCGGGGTGGCATGAGTGGCCGGCTCCGAAGAACCCGGGCCAGCCCCGCCTCCACCGCCGGCCCTCCACTCGCCATCCCCCCATGTGCAGCCGAGATTCCCGGATCTGGGCGAAGGAGATCAAAACCGCCACACGGGAGACGCGCCGCAGCCGCCAGGGACCGAGTCAGGGAGGAGACAAAGTCTCCTCACCCTTATCTCTTTGCTCGGGTGACCGACAAGTGGGCCCCACCTTTAGGGTTTTCTTCCATTCTTTTTTCAATTGGGAAATTCCCAAAAAGCCCTCTCAAATACAACAGTCCCCACCAATTTATCAATTGATAAAAGATGTCAATGTCTTGTTTAATGTACAGCTGTTCGACTATGGGTACCTTGCGGGTTTGAACCCAAAGCCTAGCGACAAAGACTACGACTCTACACAGACAAAGGAGGACTTCGCCTTGATCCAATGCCTTGGTGTGAGAGTTTTCACCCAAATCACATTCTGTACTAGGCGGCTTGCCCTTTCCCTCTCGGGTTGGGACATTCCGGTCATGTTCCCGTATCTTGCTCATGAGTGCTTAAGAAAGTATACCCTTATCTTTCTTTGATTGCGACCTCACAATCACACTCACGTAGGTGAACTCTTCTAGGAATCCTGTAGGACGATTCCATAAGTCATATGGACCTCGAGTTTATTAAGAGCCAACGCTCAACCTTCCTAACAGAAAGAGCACTGCAGCTAATGGGACCCGTTAGGTGTGCTATCTAATCTCACACAGTTTGTTGTCCTAGAGCCTAGTTCATGAGATCTCCGATCTCCTAGGATAGGTTACCACCAATGTGAGACTTTATACGGGTATGAGCCCCATTCCCTGAGACGCTGCTTGGATGGCCTTCTGCGCCAATCCTTTAGTGAAAGGATCTGCCAAGTTCCTTTCAGACTGGATGTATTCTACAGAAATAACACCCGTTTCTCTGGCATACCTTACCGACTTAAGTCGTCTCTTTATATGTTTTGAGGACTTCATATTGTCCTTCCTACTCTTCACCTTAACCAGAACGGTTTGGTTATCGCAGTAGGTCAATATGGCTAGAATAGGCTTTTCCAGCACAGGCAGGTCAGAAAGGAGTTCTCGAATCCATTCTGCCTGTACAGCTGCTGAATCAAGAGCTACCAATTCAGCCTCCATGGTGGATCGTGTAAGAATAGTCTGTTTAGAAGACTTCCACGACACGGCCCCACTTGCTAGAGTGAATACATAACCACTCGTAGCCTTCATATCATCCGAGTCACTGATCCAGTTAGAATCACTGAATCATTCCAAGATTGTCGGATGACCCATGTAATGTATTCCCAAATTAGAAGTTCCCTTCAAATATCTTAGTACTTTTTCTAGTGCTATCCAATGATCATCTCCTGGATTGGACGTATAACGACTCAATCTGCTTACAGCATATGAGATGTCTGGCCTCGTTGCACTAGTTAGGTACATCAGAGATCCTATGATTTGAGAATATTTAAGTTGATCCTTCCCATGCCTAGTGTTCTTATGTAGTTTTGCATTTGGATCATAGGGTGTAGCTGCTGGCTTACAGTCCATAAACCCAAATCTGGTTAGGACTTATCCACATAATGGGATTGTGAAAGAGTAATCACATTCTCACCCTTTATAAGCTTAATGTTTAAGATAACATCAGCTTTACCCAGATCTTTCATATCAAAATTCTGAGAAAGGAAAGACTTTGTTCTATTGATCACATCTATATTGCTCCCAAATAGCAATATGTCATCTACGTAAAGACATAGAATGACACCTTCACCCCTGTTAAACCGATAGTAGACACATTTATCGGCTTCGTTTACACAAAAGCCGACCGACGTCATCGTACTATCGAATTTCTCATGCCACTGCTTAGGAGCTTTTAGACCATACAAAGATTTAATCAATCAACATACTTTCCTTTCTTGCCCTTCAACCACAAATCCTTCAGGCTGTTGCATATAAATTTCCTCATCCAACTCTCCGTTTAGGAAAGCGGTCTTTACATCCATTTGATGTACTAGGAGTTTGTATGCAACGGCTAGCGCTAAAAGCACTCGAATTGTGGGTAAGCGAGCCACAAGAGAGTATGTATCAAAATAGTCTTCTCCTTCCTTTTGCGTGTGAGAGTCCATGTGGTTGTGACCCCATGTGTGTGATGAGTAATTGACATCGGTTTAGGAAAGTCGAGTTTGATTTGTGTGGTTCGGACCTTGACGTTGCATGGTGCAATCGGGCTCAGTCGGACTTTGTCAAACCTGGTCAAAATGGTTAGGATGCATATTCTGTTGATTTGTCAGGTTTGGGCTATTTCATGCTTAATGTAGTTTCATTAATGCATTCATGCTTATATGTGTCGAGCGGTGCTATTTGATGTGTTTCTTGTCTGTGTTGGCTGCAGGACGTCGAGGCGGAGTCGTGGCGAGACACGAGGTGACCGGACTAGGCGCAGGTGGCGCTGAGGTCAGAACGGTCGGGATATGTCGAAGACGGCGGAGACTCGAGGTGGTTGCGAGGCTTGGACGACAAGGAACGCGGAAGCTTCCCGGAAGGTGCAGGAGGGGCGTTTTGGTAAAAACGCAAAGCTGCACAGTGGAGGCGGGTTCCGTTCGGAGTTGGCAGGCGTAACAGGTTGGAGACCCGTTAGCCGAAGGCTATATAAGGAGGAGGTGCCTCCTTGTGGCCGCATGGCTTTGGGAGAGAGTTAGGGTTTGCTAGAGTCAGAAGAAGCTTTGTGAGTTTGTTTTGGCTTTAGGCTTTAGTGGTTGATGAGTTGGTGAGGAGAGCGGAGTGTTGTCTCCTCCCTCTGAGTGTTCACCCGTAGCTGTGTGTGTGTGTGTGTGTGTGTGTGTGTGTGTGTTCATCTCCTCTCCAAAGCATGTAGTGTGGGGTGTTCTTGTGATTGGAGAGGGAGAGGATGGATTGAGGAGCTTGTAATCCTTCTTGTTCTAATGTCCATGCGTATCGGGACTCCTCTGTAATCCTCTCTTGTTTTGGAATGAAAATCTGAATTCTTCTCCCATGCTCCTGTTTTTGCCTTCGATGGTTTCTAGGCTTGATTCTTGAGTTTTTCGATTCCTTGTTGTTTCTTGCTGTGAAGGCCCAAAATGGGTTGCTCTGTGATGGGAATAGGTTTCAAGATCATTTGATTGGTTTCTCCCTAAAGCAAAGTGAATGAATCAAAGATTTGCATTTTTCAGTTTCTCTGTTCTTGCCTTTCACTTCTAGGGTTTTGGTGAGAATGGCGTTTTCCTTCATGAGATGGCACGAAACATGGTACGTTGAGTCCCAAGGCTATTAAGTAGCTATCCTCAAAGTTTCATGGCCAAAGGATCAAGGATTGGAAGGGAATTTGGATTTTGGTGCTGCACTCTGAATATTTTCAGTTTTTAGGGAATCTTCTCAATTCTTGGTTTTGAGATGGATTCTTTTGATCCCTAGTCTCCTCTTGTTATTTAGGATGTTTATGTGTTGCCTTGGGCTGAAAAGATTGGGTGCAATCCCCCAATTTCTCAGTTTTTGGAATAACTGAAATATTTCCAAGTTTCAGTTTTTACAGTTTGCTCTCGGGGTGCTCTGGGATCAGGGGAGCAGTCAGACCGGTCCTTGAAGGGCGGTCAGACCGAAACACTACGGGCGGTCTGACCGGCATTGGACCAGCGGTCTGACCGGGGAGTAGTTGGCGGTCTGACCAGCCCACAGTAGGCGGTCTGACCGGCCTACTGCAGGCGGTCTGACCGGCCATCCCCCTTGTAGCCTGTTCTCTGGTTGTTTCTTCTAGCTGCTTGGTGTCTCTCTCCTGCTTTCTTCTCGTAAGGGTCCAGCAAGCTTCTCTAGAGGTTTGTCTCTGCCTTCTTCATAGTTCCATAGCTATCGGAGAAGATTTTATATACCTTGGGGGCAAGTTTTAAAATCGATATTCACCCCCCTCTGTCGCCATTTCGGTCCAACAGCGTGAAACTTTTAGCCACTAAACGGGCCTTGTACATTTCAATAGTACCATCAGGTCTACGTTTTCTTTTAAAAATCCATTTGCAACGTACTGGCTTATAACCAGGCGGGAGATCTGCAATTTCCCAAGTTCCGTTAGCTATGATGGAATTCATCTCACTACGGACTGCCTCCTTCCAGTAATCCACATCTGGAGATGCTATGCCTCTGAAAGGGTTCGTGGTTCATCATCCACGACATAGGTGACAAAGTCATCGCCAAGTGACTTCTCGGTCCTCTGTCTCTTACTCCTCCTCAACTCTAAATCTGGAGCGGTGTTATCCACACTAGGGAGAATAGAGAGATCATCTATACCGATATGGCCACTATATTCATTCGGTCTCATAGAAAACACGTGCTCAAAGAATGTCGCATCACGAGATTCCATCACTATATTTGTAGTGATGTCACTCACCTCGGATTTGACCACTAGAAATCTATAAGCCATGCTATTAATAGCATATCCTAGAAAGACACAATCAACGGTCTTAGGACCAAGCTTCCTCTTCTTCGGCAACGGCACATGCACATTTGCAAGGTATCCCCATGTTTGAAGAAAGGATAAGTTGGGTTTTCTCCCCTTCCATCCTTCATAGGGCGTTTCCTCCTGATTGCGAGGTGGAACCCTATTCAGGACATAATTAGCTATGAGAACTGCCTCACCCCACCAATAGTCCAGCATACCTGAACTCTGAAGCATGGTGTTAACCAAGTCACTAAGAGTTCGGTTCTTTCTTTCGGCTATTCCATTAGACTGGGGTGAGTATGGTGGAGTAACTTCATGAATTATTCCACTTTCTTCACAGAATTGGAAGAACTCATGTGAGACGTATTCACCGCCTCGGTCCGATCTTAACCGTTTGATTTTCTTTTCTAGTTGATTTTCAACTTCAGATTTGTAGATTTTAAAGTATTCAAGTGCTTCATCTTTCGACCTAAGTAGATAAATATAGCAATACTTAGTCGCATCATCTATGAGAGTTAAAAAAATATCGTTTGACACCTTTAGTTAATATTCCATTCATCTCACAAAGATTAGAATGGATTAGTTCAAGTGGAGAAGTGCTCCACCCTTCAACGCTATGAAAAGGTTTTCGGGGCTGCTTAGCTTGCACACACACTTCACACTATGAACCCTTCTCGTAATTGTAGCTAGGAATTAAACTCATCTTACTCAACCGCATAATGGCTTCAAAATTAACATGACACAACCATGAATGCCAAATATCATGAACTTTATTGCAATGGGAAACGTTATAAACGTTTACATTATTCAAATCAAGAATGGATAAGCGGAACATGCCTCCGCTATCATAGCCTTTGCCCACAAAACTACCAAACTTGGTCAAAATGACCTTATTTGACTCAAACACAAGCTTTATTCCTTGCCTACATAACATTGACCCGCTAAGGAGATTGCGAGTCATCGCAGGCACATACATCACGTCTCTAAGGATGAGTGTTTTGTCCGAAGTAAACTTCAGGCAAACCTGTCCAATCCCACGTACTGTCGCGGTGACTCCGTTGCCCATTAGGACGGATCCACCACCTTCACCCTGAAATGAAAAGAAACAAGATCGATCAGCACATATATGTCTAGTAGCACATGTATCAATCCACCAATCAATGGATGGACTTGCCATAAAGGCCATAGGTACGTACTCTTCCGAGCTGGTGTTAGCCAGCGCGACATTAGCTTCAGCCTTGCGGCTCTTGTGCTGACCTAGAGATGGACCCCTGCCCTTCCGATTGCGACAATGATTGGCCTTGTGGCCAGCCTCACCGCAAACAAAGCAGACGATGTGCTCCTTTTTCTTCTTCATTTTCTTTGGTTGGAGCTTGACTTGGAGCTGATTCTTAAATTTGGGCTTTCTAGGACCTCCGGTTCTTTTTACCTCTGCCTGATGAGCTTGAACTTGAGCCTTTCCCATGCCGTCACCGGCTCAAGCACGCTCTTCGACATTGATAGCAGCTGACAGCTCATTGAGCGTCAAGCGCTTCTTTATATGTCTACGAGCGGTCACAAAGTCACGCCACGAAGGTGGTAACTTAGCCAGGATGACATTCACTTGGAACTTCTCTGGCAGAATGCAGTCGTACTGACTCAAGTCACGTACATGGAGTTGAAGCTCGTGGAGCTGCTCCATCATCGACCGCCCCTCAACCATCTTGTAGTTCAAGTAGTTGGCTCCTCATTTTCATTATCTCCTTCGGAGTATTTCTCATCGAGCTCATCCCAAAGTTGCTTGGCATTTGTGAAGTTGACATAGACGTCAAACAAACGATTAGACAGGATGGCCAGCAAATGGGCTAAGACTGTGTTATTAGCTTCTTCCCATCTCATCGTTTCAGGGATCTCCAGCGGAAACGCCGGTGGATTTGAAATGATCCAGAAGAGCTTAAGATCAGTCAGCCAAAGTTTTGCTTTCGCCTACCAGCGCTTGAAATTGACTCCGTCAAAAACTTCAGGTTTTACGACATCAGATGAGGAAGCCATTTCTTTAAATATAGGTTTTCTGGATTGTTGTAAATAATGCGGTATAAGCATATTTTCATATTTAATTCCAGCCAAATCAAATATATAATCAATATATTTGCAGCACAACATGAATGACATAAATTACATATAAACATGAAAGTCTATCTTGCCATTCATATTTATATATATAATCAATGAACATAACTCCAAGACTGCTGAAAATGATATACAAAATAGTCCTAACAGCAGTAAAGCAATTAAATCTAGCATGTAACAAAGTAATTGCTTTAACATTGCTCTCAGAACAGAGTTGCACAAGTTGATTAAACTCGCCTTCTCATGCTAATATCGAATTTCTTCATAAATGATCTGATAGATTGATCTAATGTTTGAGCTTGCAAAAATGTTTTCACTATCATGATCTAAGCTAAACAAAGAGCAACTAAATGAATATTTCCAGTCTAAATGTTCACAAACAGTGAGAGAACATGTAATGTCCAGGCAATAATCAGATTAACATACTGCAAGTAAAAATAAACAGAATGAATAGGTAATCTAATCTAGACCGAACTGGACAGAAATAATTAGAGTATCACAGATATTCTCAGGTGCATGTAAACAATTCTTCACAGTTGCTAGAAACTCAACCACAGATCAGACAGTGAATAATAGTTTAAATGAGCTCAAATTTCAATTCGGTTAATCAGATCAATTTCAGCATTTGATATTATCATCACAGAGCGTGTAATTCAAGCCCACAAGCAAACATGTCATTTACCAGTTCTTAATCTTAAATAGAGCTTAAAGAACAGATACCACTGACAAAGTTTGCAGAAATTCAACAATACTCACTGTGCAGACGGTATTCGAAACCGTCCAGAAGCTATAACCGAAGAAGAACTCGAAGAGTAGAGGAAGGCACGAAAAATTGATGTCCCAGAAAACCTATCAACCCACTATCGCTAGTAGGTAGATGGCTCACGGAGATACAATGCCGTACTTCCATTCTCAGCCGAAACCAAGAAGAAGCCGAGGTTCAGAGATGCCGCACAAGATCACAAAGATGCTCTAGCCGAGAGCATTCACAGCACAATAGGAACCGGCGCCACCTCCTTCCTTCGATGGACCTCCAAGGTCCCGAGTTCCCCCAAAACCAGGTTAGGGTTCACACGGGAAGCCGAAAGCAATGTCCCAATCGAAGATGGTCCGAAGACCAAATCTCTGCCAACCGAAGAACAAGGAGGAGATCCACTCAAGAGAAGCAATCGGGGTTGGAAGAGAGATGTACTACCGTTGGGCTGTGCGCCCTCTTTTGAAGAGAAGACGAGATATGGCTGCAGGGTGGCGTGAGCGGCCGGCTCTGAAGAACCCGGGCCAGCCCCGCCTCCGCCGCCGGCCCTCCACTCGCCATCTCCCCATGTGCAGCCGAGATTCCTGGATCTGGGCGAAGGAGATCAAAACCGCTGCGCGGGAGACTTGCCGCAGCCGCCAGGGACCGAGTCGGGGAGGAGACAAAGTCCCCTCACCCTTATCTCTTTGCTCGGGTGACGACAGGTGGGCCCCACCTTTAGGGTTTTCTTCCATTCTTTTTTCAATTGGGAAATTCCCAAAAAGCCCCTGTCAAATACAACAGCTTCTAGGTCTTGCACACTGCTGCCTCACCCACTCATGTTGCTGGCCGCTTCCTCGCTCTGACCCCCGTGCCTCCCCCACTCACCTCATTGTCCCCCGATGCCTCCACCACCCTCCATCATTGCCCCGGCGCCACCCGGGCTCCTCGCCGCCCCCTCCACCACTGGATCCCCGCGTGTCCTGCTTTGCACCGACACCTCCCTCAGACCCAGGCTCCTCCCCAGAGTTGCGCCATTGCGCCGCCTCCACCACTGGACCGACACCATGAGTGGGTGAGGCGGCAGCGTGCAAAACCTAGAAGCACCGGCTGAGCTGAGAGACTGAGGTGGCCGGGTGGGGCGGGCTACGGTGGGTTGGTTTGTGAAATGTGGCACCAAGCGGGGGGTTTGTGAAGAAAGCATAAGTGAATTAGGGGCTTCCACCCCCACAAATCCGAGCCATAGAAGGTAGATCCAATGGCCCATTTACACTGGACACACATACATATATACACACACACACACACACACACACACACACACATATATATATATATATAGGATGCTGAAATGAGGCACCATGGTGTCTATACACCTAGGTCCCTAACTTTCGATTGCTTTTAGATGCGTGCAAGTGTAATACATCAGGCAAACCCATTAACATTCATTAATTCAAAAAGGAATCAATTTGGAAAGAAAGTCATTGGTTTAGCATGTTGAATCAATCTTGGATAGAAAGTCTCAATCATAGAGCCTAAGTACTATGGTGCCCCTGTTATTTATACTAAGTAATATCTTTGAGAGGAAATAGTTGTCAATCATTGTTGTTTGTGGTCAGGTCAGCGTTGTCATGTTTCATAAGCTATCCTTATTAAATATATTAATTTCTCAAATATGTATGAGTTTTTCTTTATAATTTTTAATCGACATCTCTAATAATAGAGGCAATAGTTTTATCACATTAATACAATTAAAATAATATAAATTATTATGGATTTGTAGGCAAGCTAGTGTCTGTGTGTCATAAAGTGTTCCCCAAAAATCATTAGTTATGATTTGTTAATCATAAAAAGGGTTGACCTAAGTAAGAGCTAGATGCTTTTCTTTTTGCGAGAATTTCTAGCAATTATTTTCATGTATCATGTAACATCTATCTGTTATGGATTGCTAAATATAATTAGGGTCCACAAAATTAAGGACAGATATTTTTTGTGAAAATTTCTACAATATTTTTCTTTTTTTCTTAGATGATATAATCAAACATCATAAACTTTTATTATATCATACATAACACCCAATGGTTGACATAGTCAAACTTTAATTAGAATCCACCACATCGATGGCGATTCTAGGGAAAAAAAATTCAAAGTTGTAAAACATACACTATTGGAAAGCATGTAGGTAGAATTGGTCTTGTCTTTTTTCGTTTCTCCTTTTTTTTCCTTACGGAGTGCCACTTTTATTTTTTCTCATGCATGGCTGTTGCTCATTTATTTTGCACGTCCATATCATTCTCTTCCTCTTGTATGTGGCTTTTAGTGTGGGTTATCAAGGATTATTTTTATTTATTGGGATCATCTAGAATCTATAATAGGTAGCATTGTCTTATAAGATTCCATATTTGATCTAAAAAATCCAATGGTAAGGGTCCACTGAATCGAGAGGCGGATGTTTTTCTTTTTCTAAAAATTTCTAACTTATTTCTTTTTTTCCTTAGCAAGCGTAAAAATCATGTCATCGACTTCTAGTATATAATAGATAGATTTTTCCAAGGATTTGCTTTGGAATTCCTATGGAAATCAAATAGCTATTTTCCCTAAATTTTTGTAAATTTTAATTGTACTTGACATGGACTCTATTTTTATTTTGTAAATTGTTGTTTAATTATTATTCCAAATTTTAGTTAATTATGGATGTTATTTATGACATAGAAATCAAATTGATAATTTTGTTTATTTTTCATTTTATTTAATTTGGATTGTAGCATGGAAGCTTTCTTTTAATGTAAGCAATTATAACCAGGGTCTTTGAGATATTAATATATAGTTTATCACAGACGGTTTCAACTACAAACCGTCTGTCATATATTAAACAAACACTACAAGAAATCCTTCTTTCTATGACAAAAATCCTCATGACGGGGCAAATTTTTGTCATATAATATATCATAATATGACGCAAAACTCTGTAGCGTCATAAAATCAGGACAGCCAGAACTATTTATGACGAAGCTATTTTGTTTGTCACATAAAGGTGCCAAGTGTCGTCACAAAATGCAAGTCGCCAGGAGCCGGTTGACGGTGGCGTTTTTATGACGATATGTGTTGTTTTATGTGACGGCTGTGGAGCGTCACTGTTTGTTATTTCAAACATGACGGCCCCCAACGTCAATATACCCCCAATAGGAGGTGGACCCTTGACCCCTCTCTGTTGACCAGTTTCATTCCCCATTTCCCCAACTGAAGACGGCGGCGAGCGGCGGGCGGCCTCTGGGCGGAGCCAGCTCCCCATCTCCCCAACTAACGGCGCGGCGGCCTCTGGGCGGAGCCAGCGCGCAGATCCGCTGCAAGCCCGCCCGGCGGAGCGCGGATATCCGGTGACCGGCGGTGACTCCATCTCGTTGGTCGGCGGCGTGCTCCTAGTCCCCAGGTGCGCCATTGTGGCAGTGCCGCCCTCATCCCCCTCCCCATTCCCGCTCCGTTGCCTTTCCCCGTCGCTCACCTTCCCCCTTTCCAGTTGATGTGTGAGGCCTAATCAATCCCCGCTCTCTCAAGTTCTCATGTCGCAGGCGTCGTCATCTACCGCTCGCACTCGGCGGTCAAGCGCAGCTAGGGTTTCCTGGCAACCCGCACCCCTTGCTGTTGTTGCTGCAGCGCCTCTGCCCACTGCTGTCGAGCTGCAGGCGCCGATTGATGATGTGACTGGGTTGCCGTTGATAATGTGCCCGGATTGTAAGGACGTGAGGGTGTTTGCTGCCACTACCACGCAGTCTGAGTATAACGTTGGAAGGAGATTTTTCAAGTGCCCCAGGAAGAACTATCAAAATGTCAGTGTTATAATCATTTTGCATTGCCCAAATTTCATTCTTGTTTGAATGGGCATGCCTGAGAATGGTAGTGTTTTTAGCATTCAGTGGCTGCACTATTGATGTTAATTTGCCTGTTGTTTTAATTTGGATGCAGGGGACATGTACTAGGTATTGGTTGGAGGAAGAATATGTGGTGTTCCTTCATGATAATGGTTATCTACTGTCAGCTTCCTCGACCATTGCAGCAGCTTCGACAACAGAAGTTCTTGAGCTGGTGGAAAAAATTGATAGCTTAGAGCAGAATCTGAACAAGGTGAAGGAAATGGTTGGCAAGAACAGGGAAGGCATGGGAAGCTGCATTTGTCTTGTGTGTGGCTGTCTGAATGTAACATTCCTGGTGTTGGCCATCCTTTTGGTTGTAACTGTAGTGTTGAAGTAGGCAATGATGATGAAGTAGGACATGTTGTGAAGTAGGTTGGATATGTTGGCCACATTTGATATGCTTTTGGCTATGATGATGAAGTAGGCTAGGACATGTTGTATTGAACCTGTTATCCAGGATGTATTTGCAGTTGGTATGAAATATGTGCCTTTGTGCTGTTGGACATCTCTTGTGTGCATGGATATGTAACCTGTCTGTGTGATGAAATATGCGCCTTTCTGATGTATGTTGGAATTAAACATCCCTTTTGCTTTGATGTGTAACCTGTGTGTGATGAAATTTTGGCAGCATGTATGTAACTTCCAGCATATATATATCATGACAGATCCTGTAATTTCCATGACACTGTCAGGTTGTCATAAAAACCCAGAATTTTTGTAGTATATATCATCTCAATGAATTCTGGGCAGCATATAACATATCTATGATATTTTGGCAGCATATAGCCTGTATGTAACTTCCAATAGGTTACATGTGCATAGAATAGAATTCATAAATCAAGTTTAACATTGAAACAGAATCATTGCATACAAGGTCTTACAATTTCATAATTCAGATACAAATTTCAATAGCATAATTCAGATACAACAGAATCGCTAATAGAAGTTCATGGTTCACAAATAGCTCCAGAAATGCAAAGGTTAGTCATCATCACTGTCTTCTTCTGATATACTCGCTTCGTCTTGACTATGGTACTCAAGGAAGGTTTCATCTTCATCTTCGTCGTCTGTTTCATCACCTTGAGGTGTTTGTTGATGTCGATGGATGCTCTCGACAAGGTCTGCGCTAATAGGGCTGCCTGGTTGATTATCCATGTGCAACAAATCATATTAGGATAAATGTCTCCCACTGTACAATCTCCTGACGAAGTATTGTCCTCTTGGTATGCCTCCTGACATCTCATCTGTACTTGTTCATGGATTGGTTGTTTTCCGTCGGACTCTTCAACATCAAATATATGTCGGTGGCCAAATTCTTGTACCACTCGCCAACATGGACCTAACTTTGTATCTTCCAAGAAAAATACTTGTGAAGCTTCTGTGGCTAGAATGAAAGGATCATTCTTATACCATCGGCCTTCGATGTTAATGCTCTTGAAGTAACCATCATCTTTTATCTGGTATGTCCTTCCCTCAAGATTGTACCATTCACACCGTAATAAGATAACAGATCTATCTCCTTTGCTGTTCTTAGTGTAATTCAACTCAATAATGTCTGTGATTGTCCCATAGAAGTCAATAGTGTCATCATTGTGAGTACCTGCAGTCTTGATGGTGGAGTTTTGTGTTTTCCTGTGTGCCTCATGAGCCATAGTGTGGTACCGTACCCCATTGATTATACAGGCTGTGTATGATCGCACACGCCTATCCGGCCGACATGCGAGTGAGTACAAGTCTTCATCAACATTTGTTGTGCCTTCGTATTTCAATCTGGTAATCTACAGGAAAACACAGAGAATTGGTGAGTTTGAAAATTTATTGTATCATAAATGATTCAGTCAGGTTGTAAAAGTTGCACGCACATGTTTCTCGAACCATGCAGCGAATTGTGTTGACACCATTTTTTCAATATTGTTGACCTGTTGTTGTTCCAATTCTGCCCTATACATGCTGCAAAGGAAGAAGTATTAGTTTATTGTGACACTAATATTGAATAAAGTTGGCAGAAATGAAATGACAGCAATTACTCACTCTTTGTAATCATCAACCTCTTCGCAATTATTTAGAACAAACCAAACCATGGAGTCATAGTCATTATCTTGGTAATGAAGTTTTGAAGCACCCAACAGGTTAATACCATGACCAAAAATAGAGTAATCATTGGGTGAGATGTTCTGTGGTCCATCTAAGTTTCTTTCAGGCCTAGTGAACTTAGTAATAATTTCACTGAAATATGTTGAGCATTGGGTCGTACACTCATAGGCAGTGTATGCCTCTGCAACAGATCCTTCAGGTCTTGCTTTATTGCGGATGAAACGCTTAAAGGTGCCCAATCTTCTCTCAATGGGATACATCCATCCATACTGAACCGGTCCCCTAAGGAGTGCCTCGTCAGGTAAGTGTACTGCTAGGTGAACCATAACATCGAAGAATGCAGGAGGATAAATTTTCTCCAGTTTGCAAAGGATAATTACAATATCTTTCTTCAGCTGGTGTAGTGCATGAACCTTTAGAGTTTTTGAGCAAAGTTGTCTAAAAAACCTACCCAATTCAGCAATTACTTCATATACATCTTTGCGCACCAAACCGCGAAGGCCAGCTGGTAAAATACGCTGCAGCAGTATATGACAGTCATGTGTTTTCAGCCCATGCATTGTTCCTCCCTCCATATTGACACATCTTGATATATTAGAGGCATAGCCATCTGGAAATTTAACATCGCTAACAAACTGCAAGAACTTCTTCTTTGCTTCTGGCGTTAGAACGTAACAAGCTTTGGGCTTTGTGGACGAATTACCAGCTTCTTCCAGCAAATGAAGCTCTTTTCTTATACCTCTGTCTTCCAAATCTAGTCTAGCAGCGACTGTGTCCTTTGTCTTCTTCGGAACGTTAAGTAGAGTTGACAAAATGTTTTCACATATGTTTTTCTCTATGTGCATAACATCTAGGTTGTACTGTAGCTTCAATTTTGATCAGTATGGCAAATCATACAAGCTAACCTTGAGATGCCATATTGGTTCTCCATTACGGCCTCGTTTTCTTGTTTTCTGCTTATCAGGATTCTTGCCTGAAACATAGGAAACTTCATCCAACCTTGCCATAACCTCATCTGCACTAAATTTCCTTGGTTGCTCTCTATTTTCATGGTGACCACTGAAAGATCTGTTTTTCCTCCAAGGATGGTCATTTGGGAGGAAACGTCTATGGCCTATGAACCCAATTTTCTTTCTCAGATATTCGGAGCATGGATTCTCATCACAGTGCACACATGCGAAGTAACCTCTAGTTGTTCTGCCTGACATGGTGCCTAATGCAGGGTAGTCATTGATTCCCCACAGAATCGCTGCATGCAGACTGAAATCTTTGCCTTCATATGTGTAACATCCTGATTTTCAGAGCCTTTTTGAAGCTTTTAAAATAAAATTCACCATTTGGATTTTTCTGGAATTAATTAAAGCTTAATTGGAATTTTCAATAATCAAAAAGATTTAATATGATTAAATTAAACATTAATATTTGCCCAAAATATTTTATTTGTGTTCCTTGTGTCACAAGAAATTTTTCTGTATTTCTGGAATTTTTCGGAGTTTGTTTGAGCTCAATTTGAAATTTCCAAAAAAAAAAGAGGAGAGAGAATGAACAGTACTTCCAATCCGGACCTTATCTCAATGTCTTCCCAATAGAAAAGTTGTGCCAAATCACGCAAGGAATCCATCCCAACTGGTGTTTTTCCGTTTCGTTAATCCATTTGCCTTTTATCTCCAATTTTCTGAAACGGACTCTAAACCGAAATCCACGAATTGGAGTCGGTTTCTACCTCTTTCAAGCCTATAAATACGACCCCTTGGCTCCTCTAAACCCATCCCAAGCCGTGCCAAGTCCCCTCAAAGCCCAGGACGCCGTCGGCACCGAGCCCCTCCGGTCCCGAATTTGCTCGTCCTGTCTCGAGCTATTCGGTGAGTTTCTCCGTGATCCTTTCACGTCATATTGTGCCTTCATGTCCCATCTACCTTCTAGCCAAGTTAATTTGATTTTGGTGCAGCCAATCTCCCGGAATCGAGTTTTCCCCAATCTAGGTCAAGAGCGCTTCCCGACGTCGATTTGTCGCCTCCGGTAAGTTTTAGCCCTTGCCGTAATTTTTCTTAGACTTGCCTCGCCACGTTCTACGCCGTGCTTCCTCCCTTTTCCCCAGAAAGCCTCCACAAATTTTCACCTCCGAACCTTGCCATGGCCGCCAATGGCATCTCGTGTCCCCCATCTGCCCGGTGATGTTTTCACCAATCCGTTCGCGTCACTTCGTGCCAAACCATCCCAGGTAGCTACCCTCCAAGTGGTTTTAGATTTCGTTCACCGAGCACCAAGATATTAAGTTTTTCCTTTATCCTTCCCGACGTCGTTCAAACGTCGATTGTGCCATCTCCGGTGGGTTTCTGACCGAGCCGACAATTTTCCTAGCTTCGCCAAGCCGTGTTCTAGCCCATGCTCACCCTATCTCTCCACGTTCTATGCCCGGATTTTATTCCTCCCTGCTACCCATGTCGTTGTAGCCGCCCGTGCCGTCACTGTGCTCCGTTTGGCGTGCCGTTAGTTCCTATGTGTGCCTTAGATCCCTAATAACCCATTTTGCTAGTTAAATTCACCTCCCATGACTCCTCTCGCCAGCGCTAGCCTCCTTTCCAAAAATTGCTCTCGGGTAAACAGTAACATCTGTGAATTTCCAGCATTTTCTCGCCCAGGCAAACTTTAGATGACTCGTTCTCTTTCGTCCGAACTCCGATCGACCCGATTCTTCTTCCTAAATTCATATAAAATTGAGATCTATCTTTTGGTTCTAGTTTTTAGTTTTTGGAGTTTATTTGGATTTTATTTGAATTTATTTTTGTGTTTCGTTTCGCTTTCTCTCTCGTTAGATCACGCGTTCGAAGGAGCGGAAGTTGGATTCGAAGATCAAGAGCCCTCAGCTGAGCAAGGCCAAGGAAAGTCGTATTCTTTGATCATGTTGAACCTAGATTTCAATCTATTATGTATTACTTTGATTTAAATTATCATGCATCGCTACTTTATTATAAAACCCTTGTATTGGTAGTTAATGACCTAATTGATTATTCCTCCTTGATAATTTGAATGCCCTGATTCCATTGTCACCATAGAATGAGAAATTTATTAGTGATGCAATATTAGTTGTCACCTGGGTTGTGCGTTTAATTGCTTAGCCATGCTTATCACTAGTACGTTGGGTTTATCATCACATGTGGTTAATTAATCTTGACTTAATGGTATACTTGAATGTGGTGGTTAACCACGGTTATAAAATTTGTTGCCATGGCATGGGTAGTGTCATTGGTGTTGGTTATACAAAATTGGTTTTCACTTGGGCGATTGATCGTGCAGTAAAGGGGGTGCGAGAGGCACATGGGATGTGGATGTTTCGCCTGAGTAAATTTAAGGACTTAACTTTGTGCGCCATTGATCTGAGTCTTACCGTGCAAACCACATGTCTAGTATGGGATAGACCTGGCATAATAATTTGTGAAGTCTCCACTTTGGTTTTACTACCAATGTTGTTGTGACGCAAGAGGGGGCAATTATCGACTAGGGGGTTACCCTACTCGACGGCGAAACCTTAGCGAGTGGGATCAGGTGGAGATGGATCATTGTAAAAGCCTTGTTGTGATTTCCTTAGCGCGAGGCTAATCACATCGTGTGGGTACAGTTGTGCAACCTCTGCAGAGTGTAAAACTATTCGAATAGCCGCGTCCTCGGTCATGGACAATGCTCGGTGATTTCACACGAGGTATAGTTATTTCTAAAAAGTTTTGGACAGTGGATGGTTAATTCACTGTTGGTTTAACTTGTGGATGGGAGGTCCATAAGTGGTTAGTTTAGCTTATGGATGGGAGATTCATAAGTGGTTACTTCAATTCCTTTGATTATTATTTATTATTGTTTTACTTCAAATGCGCCTTCAATCTATTTATTGTATTTTCAAATGTCGTTTTATGCAAATTAACCTTTAAGATATCCATTGGTAAGCCTTGCATACTATATTGCATTGTTTGTTACAAACGGCTTGCTGAGTACCAATGTACTCACGGCTTTATGCCCTTGTTGCTAGTTGAGGAGGAGGAGTATCACCAACAGGAGGTTCCAGAAGGAGAGTACTTCGACGTCTTCGCGGATTAGGCTTCGTTCTCCACTCGATAGCCTGTGGGCGTGTCGATTGGCTGCTGCGCTTTCTTTTGGATTTCCGCTGCTAGTTTTTGTTAAGCCCTTCGGGCTAGTCTATTGTAAGCTTGACCATAAGGTCGTACTCTGATAATTATCAAAATAATTTGGTTTTTTCTTAGAATATCGTGATGTGGATGATATTTATCTTTGTTCATACTGTGTGCACTAGCGTGATCCTGGACTAGTGCAGAATACACAGGAGAGTCCAGATTTGTATATTCAGGTGTCTACAATATGCATCATAAGTAGAGACACCCTCCCAAAGGGTAAGCATGTTTGCTATCAAAGGCTGCATGAACACATGGAAATCTTTGCCTGGTGATTTTTTGCCTGGAATAATTAAAGCAAGCATATAATTGGATTGGTCCATACACATCCATGGTGGAAAATTGTATGGAACCACTATCACTGGCCAGATGCTATATGAATTGGTCATCTGACCAAATGGGTTAAATCCATCAGTAGCAATGGCTAACCTCAAACTGCGGGGATCATCTGCAAAAGACTTGAAAGTATCATCAAATTCTTTCCAAGCTTCTCCATCAGCAGGATGTCTCATTTCATTTTCAACTGGTACCCTCTTATCCTTGTGCCATCTTGCATACTGTGCCCGCTGCTTTGAGATAAAAAGCCTTTGAAGGCGTGGAATTATTGGAAAGTAACGCAGGACCTTGTGAGGAACTTTCTTTCTGCCCTCCTTATTCACTTTCCATCTTGATTCGCCACAAACTGGGCAATGATCATCATTGGCATGGTCCTTCCAAAATAAGGCACAATCATACTTGCACACATGAATAGAAACATAACCAAAACCAAGCTTCCGAAGTAGAGCTTTAGTTTCGTTATAGGACTTAGGGAGACCGGTAACAATCTTCAACGATGTTGAAAGCAACTCAAGGAATGCATTGAACCCAGAATTTGTTATCCGATTGTACACTTTTATATGCAGCAGTTTAATAATGAAAGTTAGCCTAGACTCCTCGGTGCAACCTGGATAAAGTTCACGCTTTGCCTCTTCCATGATTTGTTGATATAAGTTACCACCGAAGCCATGGCTTGCTGCGGTGTACAAATCTTGAATCAACCCCTGAACTCCCCGTGCACTATCTTCTATGACATCTTCAGCTTGTCCTTCATCATCAAGTGGAGCCTGGTCATTTCCATCCCATGATATATCTTCAGTACCAACAGCGAGTGTGCCATCATCTTGTTGAACATCATTATCTCCCTCTCCATGGTGAATCCACCTTGTATAGCACCTAGAAATACCATTGATGTGGATATCCTCCTCTACCTCATCTTGACTTTTTTGTATTTGGTCCAGGCATCGACGGCATGGGCACTTGATTTCCTCATCTGCACTAAATCTACTTCTAACATGTTCCATGAATTGTTCAACACCAGACATATAGGGATCACTAAATGGTGCACTGTTATAAATCCAGCTTCTATCCATCTCGACCTGGATAAATTTAGGTGCCCAAATGTTACAAATCGAGCTTCTATCCTTCAATTCAATTAAAGGCACTGCAATAACAAATCTAAAGGGGAAGAGCTATGGTTGACTCAGCTCACCTTGTACAATGGCCAGCGAGGCAGCAGCTGGGGTGGCCAGCGAGGCACCAGCTGGTCTGGCCGGCGCGGCTCCAGCAGGGGTGGTGGACGTCGAGGATGCAGGTGCCTAGGCCGGCGAGGCTGCTGGTGGGGGGAGGGGGGCGAGGCAGCAGGTGGGGGGCCGGCGAGGCAGCAGCTGGGGTGGCCGGCGAGGCACCAGCTGGTCTGGCCGGCGCGGCTCCAGCAGGGGTGGGGGACGTCGAGGATGCAGGTGCCTAGGCCGGCGAGGCTGCTGGTGGGGCGGCGGCGAGGGAGCAGCTGGGGTCGCCGGCGAGGGAGCAGCTGGGGTCGCCGGCGAGGCAGCAGCTGGGGTCGCCGGCCACCCCTGCTAGCAGGTGGGGTCGCCGTCGCGGCTCTTGCAGGTGGGGTGGCCGGCCAGAGCGCGCGTGGCCGACCTGTGCCTTCTGCTTCTTAGCCACAGCATGCTAAGTACACCCCCCTTTAATGACATGTGGGCCCTGCATGCTAATTAGCCTTGACTGCCATGTGGGTCCAACGTTTGAATGACATGTGGGCCCTGCATGCTAATTAGCCTCTCTTGTAATGAATTCATTGAGCAAACATCATTTCTCTTTTTAATCTATGGCAAAAACTTGTAACTAGTATTTCTCCCACATACTAACTCCAAATGTAATGCTTTTTTTTCTAAAATTTTCTAAAATCATGATCTATCAATTTATTGCGTTGATTTTGGTCATCTTTTCATGTGACAAAGTTTGAACAATTCAAAATTTGAATTTCAAAAAATGACAACTTTAAACCAGATTTTGAAACTCCAAATGATTTCAACTAAAAAAGTCATGAAAATAAAAGTTGTAGAACTCATCAAGATCTACAACTTTTATTTTGGTCATTTGTTTATCCGACAAAGTTATAGTAACCTTATTCACAAATTTTACGTATCTCTCTGATAGTTTATGAAACTATAAGAGAGATATGTAAAATTTGTGAACTATATTACTATCACTTTGTCGGATGAACAAATGACCAAAATAAAAGTTGTAGATATTGATGAGTTGTGCAACTTTTATGTTCATGACTTTTTCATTTGAAATTACTTAGTACCCCAAAATTTTGTTCGAAGTTCTAATATTTTGAAATTCAAAATTCAAACAGTCCAAACAAAGTCATATGAAAAAATGACCAAAATCAAAGTGGTAGATCTCGATGCGTTATACAACTTTGTTTCTGACATTTTTTCCAGTTGAAATCATTTATTACCACAAAAATCTATTTGAATTCCTAATACTACTAATACGGTCACTGACATAGCGGACCCACCGCTCCAGGACCAAAATTTGGCCAGCGTAGGCTCTGCCACCGACATAGCGGACCCACCGCGCCAGACCAAAATTTAGCAGCTACACCTTGCAGCTCTCCCGCGCTGATTCGCTCACCGACACATGGGACCCACCACGCCTCCCGCTCAAGAAGGCCAAAATTCCCCTCGCGGCCGCAGCTTGCCTTATCCTCTTGGAAAAATCTCCACTCCCCGCAGACCTAGTGCCGCCACTCGCCCATCCCGCCGCCACACCTCCGCCAGTGCCCGGATCCGCCCATCCCGCCGCCACACCAACGCCGGAGGCCGGAGCGGCCCATCCCGCCCCTCAACCTAGTGCCGCCACTCGCCCATCCCGCCGCCTGTAGCTGCTACGTCCCCGGCCAACCGCGTCACGCGTGATCTCCTATCCACAGGTTAATGACTTTGAATGCATAGATTAGAACATGATGAATTTTGCTGAGATTACAGTTCTTTTCTTTCTAGTTTCTGATTTTGCCTTGTAGCTATGGCAATTAGCAATTTGTAAATAGTATGTTCCATATGAATCTGCTAAAACAAAACGAATGCATTGCAATGTTCTGTTGTCTCACTTATGAGGAGCTGGTAGTTCTTGATCAAGAGTGTAGTGAGCATAAGTATTGTATTGTTCAGTATTTTCTTTTCAGGTGTGGTGTGTAGAGATATTGCCTTTATGAATAATACTTATGTATTGCCTCTTCTTCTTGTTGTAGAAGAGTACTGATGTTAGCTTTGTCTATAGCATGTTGGTTTGCTTCTAGCATTTAGTAGAATAAGTTGCATTATCAAGTTCATCATTTGAAAGTGCTTTTTGACTGACTATTAGACTGCTCCTTTATTTCATTTACAATTTCTCTACTGATCTGTTAGTTCTTTCTTCAACTTTTTTATAGAAACTGAATCCAGTTTCTGCTCTTTCTGCGTTTCATCATAATAAGTATTGCAAGAAATGCCAAAAAACAAGTATGTGCAGGAGAGGGACGAGAACGTTAAGAAGGTTCAGGATGTTTTTAAGTCTTTGGGTATTCCAGTGTTAGCACAGACTGTTAGGGATGTTTTTCCAAAAGGGAAAGAGGGCAAAGGGAAGAGACTAGTGTCTAACAAACCAGAATCTGACATTGAATATGATCCATCCTCTGACATTGATAACCAATCTGACAGTGATGATGATTATGATGATGACCTCAATACTGAGGTCAATACTGAGGTGAGATGGATTACTAGGCCAATTTACAAGTTTACATATCCGTCTATTTGAAACATATACTTCATTGTAGTTATTTAATCTATTGCTGTCTTCTTAATTTATAAGATGCATGTTTCTCTTGCCAGGTAAGACCGATGGTTCCAGGAACTCGCCCTCAACAGAAGAAGCAAAAGGCGGCTACAATGGCGGCTGCCAAGCAGCAGCCACCGCGCACGCCAACCAGATTCACCAGGGCCAGTGCAGCCTTGTCTTCGCCTGGTGCAAACACTAGGACCATTGCAGGCCGTCCGCCACCTAGGCCAAGAGAGAACTTGCCTACTAGGAACAATTTGAAAGCCAACCCTAATACAAATGCCATTTGCAGTAGCAGCCATTTGCAAGGCCACCTAACTACAAGCGCCAGGCAGACCACAGAAACTACAAACACAGTGCCTAGTTCTCCTAGATTCACCAGGACCAGTGCAGCCATGTCTTCACCTGGTCCAAACACAGTGCCTTGTCCTCCTAGATTCACCAGGGCCAGTGCAGCCATGTCTTCGCCTAGTGCAAACACAATGCCTATTCCTACCAGACCCACTGCTAACCTGTCTCAGCAACCTACTCCCATAAACATTGTGAACCCAACAGTTTCTGCGGACAACTCGCCAGGTGGACAAAGCTCTAGGCAAAGCAATGACATCAATGAGTCGGCTGAGCAATTTGATGCTGCTAATTCAGAGGGTCATACAACTGAAGGAGAACCAGTCCATGACTCAGTTCTAGGTAAACAATATGTGTTTCCAAGCATTAGCTTCTCCATTCAATATCTACAATTGGTACTGCTATAATAAAACATTTCTATTATTATTTGCCAATGCAGCGCCCCCAAAGAATGTCCGCAAGAAAACTATGGGTCATGGCTTAGAGAAGATGATTAATAGAGGAAAGAAGCTAGCTATCGAGGTGGCTGAAGGGAAGAAAAGACCTGAGGTCCCACTTCAAGCCGCGAAGCTGGCATCAGAATGTGGTGTTGCCCTTAGAGACAACCTGCCTATCTACACATCTTGGAAAGAATATGATAATGAGCAGGGGCAGGTAGAAGTATCAAAAGTGCTTAGGCCGACTGCAGGCCGTCCGCCACCTAGGCCAAGAGAGAACTTGCCTACTAGGAACAATTTGAAAGCCAACCCTAATACAAATGCCATTTGTAGTAGCAGCCATTTGCAAGGCCACCTAACTACAAGCGCCAGGAAGACCACAGAAACTACAAACACAGTGCCTAGTTCTCCTAGATTCACCAGGACCAGTGTAGCCATGTCTTCACCTGGTCCAAACACAGTGCCTAGTCCTCCTAGATTCACCAGGGCCAGTGCAGCCATGTCTTCGCCTAGTGCAAACACAATGCCTATTCCTACCAGACCCACTGCTAACCTGTCTCAGCAACCTATTCCCATAAACATTGTGAACCCAACAGTTTCTGCGGACAACTCGCCAGGTGGACAAAGCTCTAGGCAAAGCAATGACATCAATGAGTCGGCTGAGCAATTTGATGCTGCTAATTCAGAGGGTCATACAACTGAAGGAGAACCAGTCCATGACTCAGTTCTAGGTAAACAATATGTGTTTCCAAGAATTAGTTTCTCCATTCAATATCTACAATTGGTACTGCTATAATAAAACATTTCTATTATTATTTGCCAATGCAGCACCCCCAAAGAATGTCCGCAAGAAAACTATGGGTCATGGCTTAGAGAAGATGATTAATAGAGGAAAGAAGCTGGCTATCGAGGTGGCTGAAGGGAAGAAAAGACCTGAGGTCCCACTTCAAGCCGCGAAGCTG
Source organism: Dendrocalamus latiflorus (assembly GCA_017311315.1). Classification (NCBI taxonomy): domain Eukaryota; kingdom Viridiplantae; phylum Streptophyta; class Magnoliopsida; order Poales; family Poaceae; genus Dendrocalamus; species Dendrocalamus latiflorus. The sequence continues at coordinate 43,917,616 of CM029627.1, forward strand.
GCATCAGAATGTGGTGTTGCCCTTAGAGACAACCTGCCTATCTACACATCTTGGAAAGAATATAATAATGAGCAGGGGCAGGTAGAAGTATCAAAAGTGCTTAGGAAAGTGGCGGTGAGACAGCTATTTCATTCTTCCAAATATTTTCATGCATTACAATACTCCCATGTGAAAATTGTGTCTAATAATTCATTTGTGTGGCTTCAGTCAAGGTTGGATGTGGATGTTAGGAATGAGGGACCAAGCAAGGCTGCATGCACTGATATCATTAAGAGGGGAGTAAGGCAGCAGAGGTATCACCTTAAAAGGAAGTACTTCGACGACTCACTGACAAGAGAACAGCTGTTGGCCAAAGAACCTCCACCTAAAATGAAGAAAGAGGAATGGATCCAGCTGGTTGAGTACTGGTGTGACCCAAAGAATTAGGTCCATGCCTGCATTATCTGCATTTGTTAATATGCAATGCAAACTGTGCATGTGAATGAAACCTCTGTATTGCATTTGTGGTGCAGGAGAAATGTGCTAAGAATAAGGTAAACCGAGGCCAAGTACAGCTTCACCAAAGGACTGGATCTAGGTCCTATATTGCCCATCGATATAGCCTGGTACGGATACTATTACTTTCTGTGTATTCCAATTATAAGGAACTGTGTGCCATTAATTAGTTCTTGCACTGAAATGTGAAATGTTATGGAGACAAACCTGATTGCCTGATGTTTGTTTGGATCCAATATGTGTGCCATTAATTACTTAGGCTTGTGAAGCCTGACAAGTACTGAAGAACAACAGCATGTGGACATTGATGGTGTTCAGCCATATAAACTGTCAGTAGATGTGTGCTTCATAGTTCAGTACAACCTGTTAGTATGTCTTTTGTATAATTAGCAGGAAAGATGAGACATTTGTAGCATAGTAATTAGCATGTGTTTTTGAAGTGTCAAGTTAGCACGTGCTGTATGATTTCTCATAATATTTGAAGTGTTAGAAAGGCGGCTTACTGTTTGTAGCCGATTGTGAGTTTGGCCCTCTAATTTCTGAGATGAGCTCCCATGTTCAGAATATTTGCGCTGTGCCGAGTGAGCTATAATCAATAGGTGTTTAGGCTCCAATTATTTTATGGAGACCATCTGAAACTGAAATTTGCAAGAGGAATTGCTATGTCATCAGAGATGATCATCATCAGTAGCAGGTGTTGTTTCTGTGTTGTTTTTCTTGATCTGTCCAGGTTGCATTGATGCATGTTTCTGTGTTGTTTTTCTTGATCTGTCCAGGTTGCATTGATGCACAATTTTTTTTATGTCGATGGCCAACTGGGAATCAAATACATGTGAATGTTGATTGGCAAATCATAGTAGTAATTAGTTGACTATGCCAGTGATTGCATTTGTTGTTAGCATAAAAAATCTTGAGGCAGATACTTGTATGATCTGTAGTGCATACATATTTTGGCATCTTGCTGTTGACATGTAAAAATAATTTATAGCTAATCTTATATCCCATGTTTGTCCAGCCCTCTCTTTACCTTCACGGATATCATTGTAATCCAAATTTTTTGCATGCTACAGAGGCCTAAGTACAACAACATGGATCCAGATCCTGTTGATTTCTTTGGGGAATGTATGAATAGTCCGCAAAATGGTCGTACTCCTCTTGCAAATGAGATGTATGTAAGTTACATAATTATTGGATACATGCATGTACTGTACTCAAGTAAATGCCTGGTTGAACACTGTTGTATGGCCTTGTTAAGTGGATTCATTCTATGTAGGAACACATGGTTGCAGAGAAGGAAAGAGAACCAGAAGAAGGAGAAGCACAAAATTCTCCCTCCAAGATTGTTGCTGACAGTCTGAGCCAGATCAGCCGTTCATCCACCTTCCTTCCAAACATTGGTGTCGCTCGAGTGTCGAAGACTGCCCGATCTACATCGACAGCCGCAGAAGCACGCCTGCAAGCTCAGTTTGAGGCAACACTCCAAGCAGAAAGAGAGGAAGCTGCTAGGAAGCAGGAACAGTTGGAAGCACAACTTCTTGCTCAGCAGTCCTCACTTGAAGCCAACCAAGCAGCACTTGAAGAAAACCAAAATTTGCTGCGCCAGACCCAAGAAGAAGTGAAGGGGATGCATACCAAGTTTGAAGAGACTAATGCACTACTGCGAGCTGTGCTGAAACTTCAGAAAGATTGAGGTAGGTCTGAATGCAGTTTCGGTTGATGATGCCTTGCTAGAACACCAAACTTTCTCTGTTGTTGGAACTTTGTGCACTGTGTTGTCAGAACCTATGTCGAACTTATTTGCATCTGTGTGTATGTTTGAACCTGTGTGATGGAACCGTTTGAACCTGTGTGATGGAACCTGGAACTAGTGTGATGTGTTTGAACCTGCAAGCACTGTGTCTTATGCTCTGGAATGTATGTGGATGATGACTTGGTTGAAATGTGTATGCTTTTATGAGCTCTGATGAGAATGCTGGAAAGATCTGTCTGACATTGCTCATTGAATTGATACATATATTTGAGCCACGTTCGTCATCGAATGAAAGGAAAATTTATGATGACCTAGAGTCGTCTCAAGATGTCTCTAACTACCTTACATAACAAGACAAAATGAAAATGTCACAAAATCTGCATAATTATATATGACGCTACCGTATCGTCACAATAAGTTGTATAAATCAAGGTTCCCAGGACACAATTTATGACGGTTGGCGTATTAGGTGACGAGTTCACCAACCAATATGTGACAGTCACAGTCGTCATTAAATGACAACAATATATGACGACACAACAAAACCGTCACAAAAGGTCATCACATGTTGTGACGGTTTTCCATATTTTCGTCACAAGGTACATTTTGTGACGGTCGTTATATGACGACCTTCATGACGGTGGTTTTTTGTCATACCATTCATTTTGTGACAAATTCTGTACTTTCCATGACACTTTCATTTTGTTATAAAAGCCCAGATTTTTTGTAGTGTTAAACCATATGTGATATTAATATATCATAGATGGTTACCATATATCATAGATGGTTTCTACTAAAAACCATCTGTGATAGTCCACAATCATAAACGATTATGAGTTAATAACTGTCTGTGATATTTTTTCTATTTCTAAATCTATTTCTGTTTGTTGGCTAGCCTCAGAAAATGCTAGCCATGCCCTCTGAAACTAGTAGATTAGCACAATATATGTACATCCAATTCACATTCATTCATTTTAGAAACATGAACATCCATTTCATAAATCAATTAATAGAAGTGAAACAAATTATCCGTCCATGAACAAATAAGCTCAATCCTACATTGTGGAACTCCCCATCTTCTTTTATGACTTTAGACATCAAGAAGTATGCACATTGTCCTCGAATATATTTGTGGTCGCCTATTCCAACAAAGTTGTAGTGATGGACAGAACCTGTTGGTAGGAAGATCAATGTCGTGTGTATATATATATATATATATATATATATATATATATATATATATATATATATATATATATATATATATACCTGAGGATCATTGTTCTTCGTGGAACTGACAAGCAGTTGCATGTTGTAGCAAACATAATATCCACATGTGTTGTCACCCGGTGGCTGCTGGTGGCGCTACAAAAATAAAATTTGTTAGTTCGAGAGGCATTATTACGAAGTGTTATATAGTGTTGGACCGAAATGGCGACAAAGGGGGTGAATGTCGACTTTAAAAATCCCCCTAAAAGAGATTACTCAAACTTCTCCGATAGCAACCAATGCTATGAAGAAGAAGAGGTCAAGCTCTCTACTGGAAACAACACTCACAGAGAAATCACAGCAAACAGAGAAACTTAAAAGCCAAAAATTCTTCAAAAACAATCAAGCAAAATAGGCTGCCAGGAGGGGGCCGGTCGGACCGCCACTTATGGGCCGGTCAGACCGCACCCTGGCCGCTAGTCTGACCGCCCTTGAGTGGCCGGTCTGACCGCCCCATGAATGCCGGTCTAACCGCTCCTCGGTATTCAGAGAAGGCAGCAAGCTGATTTTTCAGGCAACCAAAACCAGAACTCCCTCAGCAGAAAATTGAGGATTTTCCTCAGGTCTCTTCAACCCAGAATTGCACGAATATAATCTAAATAGCCTTAAGCACTTCTGGAACCGAGGGTTTCAACAAATGAGCACGAATTTAAGAGATTGCCCAAAAACTGAAAAACTACAGGGAGCAACACTAAAACTTAAACTGCCATCTCAACTTTGATCCTTTGGCCAAGAAACTTTGAGAAAGGCTACTTAATAACCTTAGGACTCAACATGCCAAATTTCATGCCATGAGGGAATCAAGATTTACACCAAACCCTAGAAACAAGAAAACTGAAGGCTCAAGAACAGTGAAGAACCAAAAACATGATTCTTGCAAAATTAATCAGATTGCTCTTGGAACTAGATGACCACAGGGTCTAGAAATGCAATTCCATCACAGAGCAACACATTTTGCCACTCCCCAGCAAGAATCGAGCCAAAATACAAAAACTTAAGAATCACTCAAAAAGAGGCATGGAAGGGAAAATAAGCAACAGAGAGCCAGAGACTTAGCCAAATTCAACCAAAGCCATCTCATATCGATATTGAGGATAATAGAGACGTCCCCATACGTATGTACATTCAAAGGAAGGATTACATGGGCATCAACTCCTCCTCTCCCTCTCCAAAGACTCAAGAACACAAGAGCACTACATGCTTGAGAAGAGGATACACACAGAGAGAAGCTGCGAAGAAGACACACACACTATGCCTCTCCTGCTCTCAACTACTAAAGCCTAAAGCCAAAACCACCTCTCCAAAGGCCATTTTGACTAAAGCAAAACCCTACCAACCATGCACTCCCTCTCACAAGGCATCCATGCACTTGGTCACACCTCTCCTATTTATAGCCTTTGGCTAACGGGTCTCCTACCCGTTATGCCTGCTAAATTCCGAACGGACACCGCTTCCACCTGTGCAGCTTTGCGCTTTTACCAAAACGCCTCTCCTACACCTTCCGGGAAGCTTTCGCGTTCCTTGTCGTCCAAGCCTCGCAACCTCCTCGAGTCCCCGCCGTCTTCGACACATCTCGACCGTTCTGACCTCAGCGCCACTTGCGCCTAGTCCGGTCACCCTGTGTCTCGCCACGACTCCGCCTCGACGTCCTGCATCCATCACAGACAAGAAACACATCAAATAGCACCGCTCGACACATATAACCATAAATGCATTAATGAAACCACATTAAGCATGAAATAGTCTAAACCTGACAAATCAACAGAATATGCATCATAAACACTTTGACCAAGTTTGACTAAGTCCGACCGAGCCCGATTGCACCACGCAACGTCAAGGTCCGAACCACCCAAACCAAACTCGACTTTCCTAAACCGATGTCAATTACTCATCACACATGAGATGACCTACACATGATCTCTCATATAGGATTAATGTGTAGTAGCAAATACCAAAAAATGTAAAATATGTCACAGGGCGTCGATCCCTCCCCTCTAGTTGCGCTGAGTTTGCCCCTTCCTCTGTGCCTCTACTGTGCTCCCATAGTGCTGCCCACTTCCATCTCCCCCTATCGCTGAGCCATTTATGGCCAACAGCCAACTCCCTCGTCTCACTCCTGTAAAAGGGATGCCTAGCCCTCAATGCTCCTCACCGCTTCTTCTCCATCTCCCCTATCTTCCTGAGCTCACCTCCACCTCCGCCGTGCGCTCCCCTTCGGTCATCTCAGTCGATAGCCTTCTCTAGTGAGCTTCAAGCGACGTCGACCCTCTCCTCGTGATCGCATTGTGCCACTGATGCTCCTCCAGAGCCTAATTGGCTTCTCCTCCCCCATATGTCATCTGCGCCCTTCGTCTTTCCCAGCTCTGGCATCCCTCTGCTTTGCAATCGGCAGCTCCTTGACTCAATTCATCACGCTAGGAGCACCGCCCGGCCACCCTGACACACCTCCGACCCTCGCCTGGCTTCTTCATCATCTCCAGCAAGCCCGCAACAGAGCCACCTCGCCGCCGTTCAGGTCTCTCGCTGCCAGCCCACTGTTAGCCTCCCGATGAGCTCCACCTAGATTTGTGGAGGCAGTGGACAGGGAGAGGCGCGGGCGGCCGATTCATGGAGGCGACGGATGGGGAGAGGTGCTGGCGGCGGATTCGTGGAGGTGGTGGATGAGGAGAGGCGTGGGCAGCCGATTTGTGGAGGTGGGAAATGGGAAGAGGCGCCAGCGGTGGATTTATGGAGGTGACGGATGAGGAGATGCGCGAGCACTGGATTCGTGGAGGCGACGGATGGGGAGAGGCACTGGCAGCGGCTTTGTGGAGGCGGCGGATGGGGAGAGGCGGCGGTGGTGGCTTCGTGGAGGTGGCAGATTGAGAGAGGCACCTACGGCGGATGGGGAAATGCTAGGGATTTGAATAGGCCGAATGCTTCGACTGGCCGGTGGACTGCTTAATTTAGGAAAATGCCGCTTAGGTTTTTTTCCCGTGTCCCATGTGCGCCCGTGTGATACATTGCCACGACACCGATTATTTTGGCGTGTCTGGACACCATTTAACCTGACGGTTGTAACCATCAAAAAAAAATATTGTATTGAGAGTTTTATTATAACTGTCAGGTAATTTAGAATTTTGCTAAGGGAGTTACTATTCCCGTGACCAAAATAGTATAACTTGACATTTGTTGTGGGCCCGTCAGCATAATTCGTGGCCATGAGGTATTATCCGTTTTCTAGTAGTGATTTAATTTATGCTTTTCAAAATCCTATAAACTTGATAAGCCTATCTGGGTGGATGATAAGAGTGGTTGATGATGACGTTGAACGAGAATTTATGGTTTGTGGCATGTTCTGCTAAAAAAAACTAAGAACTTAATCCTGTGATGACTTTCTATTATAAAACAGTACAACCACAATTATGCAAAATGCAACTAGACCAAGTAGGGTTACTAGACCTCGGAGTTATTTCATTGGTGGGGGAGCGGAGTAGTGCATGTGCGGACAAAAGTTCGGCATGAATGGGACAAAAGTTATCTCACAATGATTTGTACCCGTTTCACTAGCGTTATGGAATGTCGTAGTCCAGTTGCGCTAGATGTCGGGGTATGACTTCCCGCACAACTTTATGAGACTTACCTCGAGTGTGACCAACTCATAATGGGTGAACTGGCAATGGGGCAAGATAGCTATGAAAAGCTGTGTGACCATCCCTCGATCTACATGACCAAGGAATTGTGTAGAACTATCGGATCAACTGTCTCTTGTGGATAAAGATGTACAGTCTCTACAGAGTAAACTATTTGAACAGTTGTGCCCATGGTTAAGGGTGGGTATGGGAACTTCCTTGAGTTAGTTCTATTTTAAAAACCTTTGTGGGTGGGATAAAAACTGTCAGGCGGATATAACCTCAACTTTGGCTTTTCCTTGAGGGAAGTACTCCAGCACTGTTAATAAGGTGGATGTAACCCAATGACCAAAATCTAGCATAGGTGGATGAAACCATGTAACAGTGGATATAACTTACACCACTATAAATATTGCGTAATTTCAATCTCTTTAATAAAAGCATGTTTTGTTAAAATGCTAAGTCATAGAAATTTTAATTATAGTATTTGTAAATGTTGCTTTAAGCAAATAAAAAACCTAAGCCATCCTTGTTAAAGCCTTGCATCTATTGATATGTGCATTGGCTCGCAGAGCACCATTATATATGCTCACCCTCGCTCTCAACCCCCTTCGGAGTCCATGAATCAGAATCAGTATGCATTCTACGAGGACCAAGGAGAAGAAGGCAGTGAAGACAGTGGAAATTAGAGTAGGCCCGAGTAGTCTGCCATCTCATTACAGCCAAGCCGACCAAAGCTGACATATGGGTGGTTCGAATATTGGTCAAACTCCAGACTAATATCAGTCGCTTTCCTGTGGAGAGATGAGCCTCCTCCTTTTGCTTTCTCTATCGCTTTCTCATTTATGTAATGAAATTTTTGGCTTGACAGTTCCTTTTGTAAACTTGACCCAATGTTGTCTATTTGAACTTTGTTATATTGTAATGTTATTGTATGGTATGGTTTACAATATGGATGAAATGAATCAGCAATGTTTCTATGAGTACTATCTACTGATCTAGTGGATAGTATAGTGGTTTCATAGATAATTCTGGATTTAGTAAATCCAAGTTCGACAATAATCAACTTTTAGTATATAATAGATGTTGTTCCTGATCGTTACATAACCATTTCCAAATTGTTGCAATGACTATGACATCGTGGATTTGGTTGTTTGGAATTTCTGTGCTAGTTTTTTAAAGTACAGTTTCAAATAAGAACAAGATCTGAATTTTATAGTGAATTTGACGAGAGAATGAAGTTTTCAATTTTTTCTTTTGGAGATCAAACCATGTTCATTGCAATCATTGAATAAATTTCTTCCACGCATCTTTCCAAACTGTTGCACCGGACTCCCATCGGACGGCTTGTAGGGATGGAAACAGATCAGATATGATCGAATAGTCTCAAATAAAAATATGAATCTATTGTAGGGGTGGCCCCCACCTAAGCCCAGCAGACCTGTTAGAAGGATGTAAGGCCCAAAATGGGACATGTGTAATGACATAAATGCCCCTAAAAGGGATACTTGAATGTAAGGGTATAATTGTAAATGCACTCCCCAAGTGGATATATATATATATATATATATATATATATATATATATATATATATATATGTGTGTGTGTGTGTGTGTGTGTGTGTGTGTGTGTGTGTGTGTGTGTGTGTGTGATACAGGGCATTGGGAAAACCCTAAGCCATTGCTCACATAACTCTCCACTACCATACTCTTTCTCCCTGTTTGGTCTGTAACCACAACAGAATCCATATTTTTAAAATGAATACGAATTCAAATTTGAATATTCTCAAATACGGATATGAATATTCTCAAATACAAATACGAATATTTTTAATACAGATTTTCTTTACCACATTCGCGTTTTCTCAGATATGAATATCGGATAAAACAGATTTCTAACGGTTTTGCCGATTTTACACCAGTTTTTGACTGGTTACTGGTTTTAAACCGCCTAAATTCAAATTTTGAATCACAAAATTCGTCCAGGTTTTTCCTGGATTCTAGAAATAGATCAAATACGAATTGAATAGTCTCGAATACGAATACGAATATGGATACGAATATTCTCAAATACGAATATTGTCAAATTTGGATACGAATATTCTCGAATACAAATATTAACATTTTTGAATATAGATTTTGCTTACCACATTCGCGTTTTTTCAGATACGAATATCGAATAAAATGGATTATCTGCTGCCGTTTTCGACCCCTAACGGCTCGGACCTAGTTCTCCCCTTCGCTGAAAGCCAAAAATGTCAATAGACGAAATTAGCTCAAGAGGGCCTTCCTTGGGAAACACATTACACGAAGTTTCAACTTTCATTTAACTGCTCTGTTCGAAGAAGAGTTATATGCATCAGTATTTCTTACTGTCTTATCTATATTTCTACAAACAACCGATGAGATTAAAAACACCTTCTTTACTTTGAGTGGTAAAAACTTCATTAGTATTTCTTATTGTCTTATCAATATATCTACAATCAAATGTTGAGATTAAAGACATCTTCATTTTGAGAGGTAAAAATTTCACATTAATTTTTAAATCAGAAAAGAATATAGAAGTTCCTAAGTTAACCGAGAGACAAAAGAAAAGATCTCGTGCGTCTACCATATGGCCCACACACACTATAACGGTGAGCAAATCGCCAATGAAGAAATTACCAAAAAAAAAAGGTGTGCAGAGGAGTCCACTATACGGAGATGCACATGCTATTCATATGAACCCTTGCGGTGCTTCCGGTTAAAAAAATAGTTGTCAGAAAATCTAGCTTAGTATAGCTGTGCACAGTAGCACTTATTTTATTTGAGTTGCAAATACTTTACTTTTAATGAAACAAGGTTGTCGTCAACCTAACATTGGACAGAAACTGACACTAACATTTGTGCACGTTCCCATGCACAGTCAGCACATTCAATACTAGTCTAGATAGAAAACGCAGTAATTCATAGGCGTGCAAGAACATAGCGGAAAGACTTTATTTAAATCGGCTGTATATTCTTGAGCGACGACAAGATAGATGATCGTCACGCAGTCGGGTAGGAAGCCTGCATGGCGAGGCCGCAGACGCCCTCCTTGTCGGCGACGTCCCTCTCCATCCTGATGTACCCGTCCTCGCCCCACGACGTGCCCCACGAGTTCTTCATCAGCCAGTACTTGGTCCCGTCGCTCGCCACGCCGTACCCGACCGCCGTGATCGCGTGGTCCAGCTCCGTGCTGCACCCGGCGGAGCCGGAGAGGACGCCGCCCTTGTAGTGCTGGAAGTGCTGGTCGCCGCCGTCAACGGCCACGGACACCGGCTGGTTGGCCACGGCCTTCTGGAGCGCGGCCTCGTCGTTGGCCGGCACGTCCTCGTACGACTTGATGGTCGCGGCGCTGTTTGATCCGGTCGTGCACGTGTCGTCCGTAGCCGTGTATGGGTAGTCGGACTCCGTGCTGAGGCCACCGTTCATGATGATGAACTGGAAGGCGTCGTCCATGAGCCCTCCCTCGCAGCCCTGGTCCTCGCCTTTGACGTCGCAGTCCACCAGCTCCTGCTCCGACAGAGAGATGAGCTTCCCGGTGCTCAGCTTCACGATACCCTCCATGGACCCTACCGCCGAGAACGCCCAGCAACAGCCTATACGTATTGACAGCAAGCAGAAATGTGAATGCCAGTGTGTTACTGCAAGAACATGTGTGCATTACATGAAAGGAATATATATAATGTGTGCATGTGCTCACCGCAATTTTTTTGGTCCTTAACTGGGGTGACAACGTCCTTGGTCCTCCAGTCGATGCTCACCGGGAGGTCGTCGGCGCTGACGTTCGCATACCGGAACGGCGTCGGTGCCCTGTTCGCGCGGGACGGCTTAAAGCCGGTCCTCATGGCCCTGAACTCGGCGTTGGTGAGGTCGGCGAACTGGTTCTCCCCGAGCCAGAACTTGTGGTTCCCTGCATTCACCGACTCGATAAACGCGACGTTGGCCTTGTACACCTCGAGCCGCCGCGCCTTCTCGGCGTCGTCGGTGTACACGCGGCCGTGCTTTGCCATCCACCGCTCGTGCCTCTCGACCATGGCTGTGCCGACGAGCTCGCGCGCCGCGAGAACGTGAAGACATGTGACAAGTAACAAGGCTACAGCTAGGTTCTTGGAGAAAGAGTGGGCCATTCTGCCGTATCTAGCTATTAGTATTACCACCAAAATTAGGGATGCAAAGTGGAGTTTGCTGTCTCGCCAAAGATAGAAGTGGCAATGCTTTTCTATTGTTTGTTTGCTCAATATTGCAAGGGTTGTGGGGCTTTATAGGCCAAGTTTAAGCAGTGCACTACCTGAACGGCACTGCTATTGCCAAAACTGAAATGATAAGATGCTGTTTCCATTGCAATCCGTTAATAAAATTGTAGTACGATAGCTAGTGCGTCGTGCATTTGTGGATGATGTTTACCCGGACTTCATTCCCACAAAAAAAATCATTAGGTAGTGGACGCATGGGAAGATCCAACTTGCTAAATCGGTTTGACACTTTTTGTTCACTAGAGACATTTGAGGAGAAATTGCTGAGAATACTCAGATGATGAATCTCCCAAAAAGGATGCTATTCATCTTATGGACATTACATGCTCCCACCAGAACAAAAAAAATCAGCAAAGTTATATCTGACCCCTTGGACGTACCTGCGCGTACTTTGCCTGTTCGCAAAAGGATGTAGATAAATAACAAATTAAAAATATAATCGACATTTGAACACCAAAACGCTTTATAATATTATCATTTCTGATTTTATTTCTAACATGATACTGTGAAAATTCAGTATTCAGAATGTTATTTTAAAGGCTGTGCTAGCTAATGCATAAAATGCTATATAATCCTAGGGATCACAATTTTTTTTCTAAAATGGCCCTTCATGATACATTTGTTAGTGATATGCATTGAGATAATCAAGGAGATGATTGTATCACTCCTATGTTTATAATATTTTAAATAATATATTATTTTGTCTCTTGAATAAATGTCTTTTTGATCAACAAGTATGTGACTTGTTCATGGAACTTTTTATTTATATTTTAATGTTATTCTTAATTATCTCTGATCTTATATCATTATGTGGGACAATTATAATATACAGATTAGCACATGTTTTGATCAATGATTATGTTTCATGGATTATGGATATGTGATATCAAATCAATAATGTGGATATATATTAGAGAACATGATATTGGATTGGCCTACCATGAGACACTGCGGGAATTGTTATATTCTTAAGTGTCATCAGTTGGTCTCATATATAATGTATGTAGGATCGTTAGACTTAAGATCGTTATTGTTTCCTACATGTGTAATAGTTTATTAGGGAAGTGTATGGCTATGCTGAATGTGGTTGAGGAGTCAATCACAACTGAATAATCCACTACAGGTTCAAGTAAACGATTGAGCTATCATAGGATGACACATTTCTCGCCTTGAATTTGATCTGGTATTATGAGGCAAAGTGATCGGTACATAAGCACTATATAGTTTTGTCGATATGATCTTTATGTATGTTTGGAAGTCATTATGTCTTGCTAGAGACTGCTATCGCCTTATGACCCGGAAAGGAGATTTTGCATCTGGCCAATATACATGAACCTATAGGGTCACACACTTAATAGGCTAGAACGTTAAAGGTCCGAATGATAGTTTTTGAGTGGGATTCAATCTCTACTCATATTGAATAAGAATCTAATTGGATGCTATATATAGAGAGGTGCGAGGCCGAGGGAGGCATCTCGAAAAGTACCCCGCAAAACTCTGGCCACCACCTTTCATAACCCCTGTCGTGTGCGCTGGTGCTAGCATGCCAACACATGGTGTTCCATCCCTAGACATGTGAATTTCGGTAGAGGCGCTGCTGCGACTGTGGCACTGATTGAGCCGGAGGACGATCGACTACTACCACTACACTGACACGCTCTTCGTTGAATCGGCTGTTTCAACTCTATTTCCGCTGCACTACGCATCTACTGGTAACGATCTATAATCTCTTACTCATATGGTTTTCTGGTTTACACGATAAAAATTTTTAATCTGCGCTAATGTAGTCTACTCGTACCCAAACAACATTTTTCCAGTTCCTTCATTGCTCCCATGGATACAGCATATGAATGGCATTTTGCGTTGCAAGCTCGTATGTAGCTCTGTAGTGAGTGGACGTCTGTTCTCATTCCATTCACTGTATGGATTCAATTGGCTCTGCCTAGCTTTTAACGAAAATAACGAAAACAAAGAAGCGAAGGCAGTGGCGGGCAAGGCCAGGAATTTGAATTTGTTGAAGTTAGTGAATTTGTGAAACCCACGCTCCTAGGCTTTTGAGTTTGTTCGAAAGAGCAGCAAATGCAGCATCAAAATCTTCCTCTCTCTAATCAACTGTTTGTCATCGGCGTGGTTGGGCAGCCCACACGTAGCTCCGCCTCAGGTCGAAGAGTTTTTGCCATTGAAATGGATCATGCATGGCACTAAAGCCAGCAGGTAGTGCTCGGCCCAGATGATCTTCTACAACGTTCTACGTGAGTGCTGATTTGACGAACTCGGTGCAGGTCTTTTTCTTCGGCCAGCCGACCACATATCCTGATTTAACTATGGCGTGAATTGAACATATCTTGTTTAAACAATGGACTGATTTGCTTAGTGCCATGCATATAAGATCGATGTCACTAGTTTCCGTAATTCGAGACCCGTACGCCCCCTTTTGACTTGTAATTACTCCCTCCCATTCAAAAAACAGTTTATTTTTGGTATCTGACTTGTAATTACGTACTCTCTCAAGTTCACAAAAACAATTTATATCTGGCATGAACATAGTCTCTAAAATACAACTTTAACCACTAACTACTATTATAGTATATTTGTAAAATATAACAAAATTATAATATTATGAAAGTATTTTTCGAGATGAATATATATATATGATTTTTATGTATGTAATCTAAATATTTAAAAGATATTATTGACAGCAGCAAAGTTTTCTAAAGTTTGATTTGCACGTATTCCAAACTAGTTTCGTGAACAGGGGGTATTACACTATTACTCACTGGAGTCACATAAGTATCGGTTTGTGCATTGACATGGTTTTGACCTCAGTTTCTACTGTAGTACATCTTTAAAATCTATTGAAACTATAACGTATGAAAGTATTTTCAACACAAATCCACTCAAATCATTTTCATATAGCCAATGAAAATATTCATAAACATATTGTCAGTCAAACTTAAACCAGTCTGACTACACGCTTTACACTTATTTTTTTACTAGAGGGTGCGTAAGGTTACAGCTAATTAATTTACTCAGCTGTTACTCCCTGACAACTTTGATAGATCTGGTGAATCGTAGGTAGTTATAAGATTGCCTCTACTGTCCTTACTGATTTCACTACTGGTGGTATGCTTAGTGCGATACATGGGAAAGGCACTAATATCCATTACTTGAGGCCTGTAACCCTGCCGAGTTAAGTATAAGGTTGCAACCAATGTCTTCACTAATAGGATGGTTTTGGTTACCTTTTCCTTTTGTAACCACAAGTCTCCACTACTAATAGGTTGCCAGCAGGCGCTGTCAAGTTGGTCGGGTACAATTTATTTGTTCTAGATAGCTTAGTCTTTTTAGTGGAGTTTCGTTGTCTCACATCACTTGCTGAACACACATATTCATAGAGAGGAGAAAATGATTTCATACTCCGCTCATATTTTTATATACCATTTAAATGATATTATTTTTTTTGATCCTTTTGAGTATACTTTAGTAAAATTATAAAATTCTTCAAAATGAGTTACATGAAAATTTTCATCAAAATTCATTTTTTATATCATAATTTATGTATGTATTTATTTATATATAAAAAAATATATATAGTAAAAATAAAGAACTCTAATAATTTTTTTCAACCAAATCACATTAGATTATCTTACAATTAATATTTAAGTATATAAAAATAATAAATAAATATAATATATTCGTTTAAGTAGTGTATATGTATATATATATATATATATATATATATATATATATATATATATATATATATATATATATATATATATATATATATATATATATATATCCAGAATTTACGAGAGGATTCACCACTCGATTACCGAGAGGCTCATCCCAGCCACACTGTCCTTGTTCTGTTGCTGAGTTTCTTGACTTGTTGCTAAAGGTCACTATCCACGTCCCACTAACTACTTGTGACTCTCGGATGCGGAGCCTCCGTAGATTTGCACTGGCTACGCACGCTGTTGGTGCAGCAAAGTGCGCAAATCTTCCTTAGTTGAGCATATAGCAATGATGGGCGTAAGTGCGAGACGCATTGCATGTCCTTCACACGAGCATACCATGCATGTATCATTGGTGTGTTCATACTCTGCCTATGTGAGCATATGTCTGGTTTAAAAATTAATTTTCATTATAATGAAGTGTATCGCTTTGGGAATGACTTGAAACATCATAAACATTACGAAGTTATTTTCACTTGCAAAAAACAGCCTTCCTCAGAGGTATCTAGGGGTACCTATTGATCAGACAATGCTCAAAAATAAGTATTGGAAAACGGAAAGTTGCGACTGAGCTTGGGAGCAACTACGCCGGCTATCTTCACAGTACAATTTTGGTACTGTTGGTATTGATTTGTACATTTAACTTCTACTTACAAAAACAAAAAATCAACACTCACCTTCTCAAAATAATTTCTTTACTCTTCTCGCTATCGTTTATCTCTGAGGATAGACAGAGGTCAAAGATGTATCACGTATCTCACTCTTCTCGCTCCTGTTACACGCACGTATTTTACCCTCACTTTTGCTACCATTTGTCCTTCTTTCTAAAAGCTATTTTTCAGCTACTACTATTGATTTTCAATCAAAAGTTATTAATTAAAGTATAAAATTATTAGCAAAAAGTTATATATGAACGTTCAGTTTGTGCCTTAATTTGCTGATGTTTTACCCGCCAAACAGAGATAGTCAGCATGGTAATTAAGTAATTAACACAATGACAAAACCTAGTATCTATAGCCTGTAAAACACATATAGCGTGCGGCAGAAACTAGTAAACCTACTGGATATAGCCTGCTATACAGTACGTCCTGTCTCTCTCACACGCTAGCTATCCACACCGCAGACAACACACAGCGCAACGTTGGAACTCCCAAATGATTCACGTGCTCACTAATATTACTTATCGATCGTACAAATCATCTACACAAATTAATTTTTCTACTATATAAACATCTAGCTATGTAAGTGGGAAATTATGAATCGTTACTACTAGACGTACAGTGCAGTGAAAAAAGAGTTAAAGTGACTCGGTTCAACGTAGCATACATCGGTGTAGTGGAATTAGTTAACCTTCCAATATCTTAGGAAGACGATCTTTAGAAGCTGATCGTCCCGACCAGCGCCGTAGTCGTAGCAACACCTCTACTGAAATTCATATATCCAGAGAGGAATGTCGTGCGCAATTATGCTAGCACCAACACGTACAATAGGGCCTTTTTTGGGTGGCGGCTACAGTTTTGGTGGGTGGGAATTGGGATACCTTCGTCAGCCCCACACCTCTTGGTAGAACACTACACTAGGTACCCAATAAGGTGCAAAACTCACTTGACCCATTAATAATAGATCTAATCCGAACTAATGTGTTCTATCTACTTAAGTGTGCAATCCTGTAAGGTCATGTATATTTGGTTGTGGCCCAGAAACTCCTTTCTGGTCTACAAGTTAGTAGCGGTCCCTAGTAAAACATAGTGACTCCCCAATATATAAGATCATATTGGATGAACATATATATTGTCCATGCATTGATCCATTTGCTTCACGTTACCGGATCAACATTAAAGCGAGACGCGTTCCATCCTATGGTAACTCAACCGTTCACTCCTTTTTATAGTAGATTATTCAGCTACAGTTGACTCTTCAATCACATTTGGCAAGGTTATGCACATCTCT
Source organism: Dendrocalamus latiflorus (assembly GCA_017311315.1). Taxonomy (NCBI): domain Eukaryota; kingdom Viridiplantae; phylum Streptophyta; class Magnoliopsida; order Poales; family Poaceae; genus Dendrocalamus; species Dendrocalamus latiflorus. Next base: position 43,934,705 of record CM029627.1, read on the forward strand.
TTTCCAACTACATCGAGGAGCCTAGAGATATCTCTCCTTTATATAGAAAGGGCAAATTCTATTTTGATCGCTTATATTCCTCCCTATGTTTTATATTAAACTTGAAAACTACCTTTATGGCCACATAGTTACGGAGTAGTGTTTGGTAATTCATAAGTAAATTATTACATATATAGAAAACTATGACGATTTTAGGTCTAAGGATCCTATATACATTATATATAAGACAAATGATGTCACTTAAAAACAAAACAATTCCGGTAGTGTCTTATGGTGGGTAAATCCAATGCTATATTATCTAACATTTATTCATATTATTGATTCGATGTCCCCATATCAAGAATATATAAAATATGATCATCAATCAATGTGTATGCTGATCTAGAAATCATAATTATCCCACGTTGTTAGAGGACGGCCCACCCAGGGCCCACTCGGCCAAAGGCACCAATGATATGGCATGGTCAGCCCAGAATAGGGTTACTATGCAGCACAAATACCAGTCCTATGCTTGTGTAAATAGGTATAAGTAGGGGTAGTTGTGTAACCTTATGAGAAGAAAATGGCATAATTGCACCTGTAAAAGTAGGCCTAGGTAAGGCCAGTTGTGTAATAAGCCTCCTCAAGGGTATAAAAGTATGTCTAAGCCTAATGGGGAAGGCAGAATCATCATTTTTGGGAAAAACTATCTAGTCCCTAGGTAGCTCACATTCTCCACACTCATTGAGCTCTGGGAAGCCGCCTAGGCGATTCCCATGTAGTCCTATTTGTACTATTTGGCACGTAGCCACAACACATATAATGATATAAGATCAGAGATAATTTAGAATAATGTCAAAAATATGAATAAAGAGTTCTATGAAGAAGTCACATACTTGTTGATCAATATGAAAGACATTTATTCGAGAGACAAAATAATATAACATTCAAAAGATAATAAACATAGAAGTGATACAAACATCTCAATGATTACTTCTAGGGCATATCACCAACAATCTCTCACTTGCACTAAAGTCAATCATGCAAGTATCTAATACCCATAGCTCTTGTGTACGCCTCATACTTTTGCCTGAATCTGCTAAGTCCTTAACTTTGATCCATCTTGATCAAATCATCTTCTCCTTGACCTAAACTACTCTCTTAAAGGCCACAAGCACCGCTGTTTTGATCTAAGTTAGATTCTGGTATTTTGGCCAAACTACCAAAATACCTTTTCTTGATCCAATTTTCATCTTCCATTGCAAACAATCGCCATACTTGCCACATGTAGGTGCATCATTGGTTTGTCATGTGTCAGCAAGTCTCTCCCGTTTTGGTTCTACTGTACTATGCCTCACTTGGACTGACCAAACCACATGCACTACACCATGGCATAGTATTAAGGGCAATCAAACTACTAGAGAAAACAACGTTGAAAAGCAAATTATGTATCGGGAATAAGTTTCCCCGGCACTTATTGCCTGCCCGGTAAAGTGTTGCCGGGAAAGACAATCCCCGACAGATATGTGTTCCCGGTAGTTAAGTGCCCTAGCTAAGTTGCTTTTTCCATGGCAGTTAGGGTTTCCCCAGCAGGTAGTAGTTTTCTGGCAGTTAGGATTTCCCCAGCAGTTAATTGTATTACCGGCAGTTAACCGCCCTCAATTAGCCATTTCATCGACAGATATGCTGACAACTTTGGCATGATTCCCGGCATATTAGGCACCTAGGAATATACATGTAAAATACCAATAAAATTTAATTATGCCGCAAGGAATAGTGAATTTATTTATTTTCAATAGTTTGCACCATTCAACAAAAATTTAGAAAACATACAATTTTCACAATTATACAAATTAGAAAATGTTATATCAACAATCAAATAGAGCTACAACACAAATGACATACAGATGATGCAAAATACATAAACCTGAAGTATGAAATTTCTGGTAAGAATAACAATACATGTGCAGTACACCATACGCAATTCATGCAATTTTAGAATTCTGAGCATTCTAATATAGCCACGGTCTCCTTGGCATGTACAAAACATCTGCACAAAAAGAAGTACAATACTAGTCTATCCTTGGCACATGTAAATACTCTAACCCCTTTTACCATAACACTAGTTTATCCTTGGCATGTACAAAACATTCATGCAAAAAAGTCAACAATACTAGACTATCCCTTATGTTTTGTACCTGAAAAGAAATTTGAGAAGTCAATAACCACAAATCATATATAAGCCGAAACATGATATGAGCGTAAAATAGTTAAACATGATTATAAATTTGACAATGAACATTCACTGTACACTGATTTACAGCAACAGGACGAGATTATGACATTAGGGATGCTATCCACACATTCATCCAGTGGCCCAAGAGGCACATCACCCTAGACCTGTCACATCGGCTCCCGTGGCTCCACCTCAAGCTCCGCTTTAGAAGCCCGTTGCATTGACTCCTGTGGAGACACTGCCAAACATGTATCACAAGCGAGGCGCTAAGAACCAACCAAAGAAGATTAAGGCATCTCCTAGGCAATGAAAGTTCATTCTCGGAGTGTCATTGGTCCTCGAGTCACAATTACCCAGGCTTGGACTAGTTTGTAATACTTTGCATACCTGATACATGCAGAGGTCCAACATGAAGCCAAACTGGCACAGTGGATTCATCATGAGATACATAGAGGTACATTTCCTCCACGACTCAGACTAATTCGTCATGACCTTCGAAGAACTATTCTTACTATTTAACCTCGATAAACTCGACGCTTTACTTCTACGATGCTACACACTGTAAGTGTACTGTACAATCATGTTCTACATTCATGTAATACTGATAAATTTCATAACTCATTGGTTATGTATAGATCCATGATCCAACAAGTCCAGCGACGGTGAGAACTGATGGATTTCCTCGATCCACACTTGGTCTCTGAGCAATTCATCAACGATAATGCATCCTTCGTACAAGATTGCATAAAAAGGGGATTGATTGCTCACAGTGACAAGGAGTACATCATAGTACCTTTTAACCAATGGTAAGTGCTTCACTAGTTGCTATACAAATTTCATTTGTAGTACTAAATGAACTTATAATTAATCACTATGATGACATACATGACCACGGGTCATTGCATTCTGATCGTGATTATACCAAAGTAGAGCAATATAATATATCTTGATTCCTTACTTAGTGGCAACTACGACTTCACCGGTGTGCAACAAGCAAATGACAAGTAAACTCATTTCCTCCATACATAACTCTATTTTAATCATCCTTTCGTTTGCAATGGCTGAGACTAACCTTTTGGAATCACATAGGTCGTTCAATGCTTATGTTACCCAGGAAAGGAGACACAAGGAATCCAGCGCCACAGTGTGACACAGGACGAGATTTCTAGTACCCTCTACAACACAACAATCCTATATCACACTTCATTATATTACCTCTGGAATTGACAACACCTATGTATGTAATTCTATTTTTATAGTGCCACCAGCAGCTACAAGGCAATGTATGTGGATTCTACGTTTGCCGCCATATGAAGGAAATCATGGACGCTAAGACGAATGATCTAGAGGTTGTCAACCTGCCCATAATTATTTTGTGATTATTAATTTATATATATGTATATCTATGTGCTAATGAATTTAACTACTGCTAGCGACATCGTGTGGAATTCGACGAAAGTGCAATCAATCTTAACAAACTCACCAAAATTCGAGGAAAGCTCTCTCAATTCTTGATAGCAGAGGTCATAAACAATACTGGAGAGTTCCACCCCAGCAATGGTGATTAGATGTTGAAACATTGGGTACAATTGTAATAATCAATTGTGCTTAATCAAATAATTCATTCAGTTGTTTAATTTATTTGTGATATCTGTGTAACCATTGTCATGTACTATATATGTGATCTGCTTGCTTGCATTGTTTAATTCATTTATGAGATTTGTGTAATGATTGTCCTGTGCTATATATATGTGATCTTCTTACTTATTTTCAGAGAGTATGGCTAGCATTTCTAGAGGCTAGCCAAAAAATAGAAAGTAACATAGTTTTTGAAATAGCTATCACGATGGTTTAGTGCTTCAAATCGTCTATGATATATAGATATCACAACTACTTTTTAAAAATAACCGTCTGTGATATGTACGATATATAGATGGTTAATAACAAAACCGTCTGTGATATTTTGCTATCACAGATGGTTGTTAAAAACAACAATCTATGATATATATGATATCACAGATGGTTTTTCATTTTTTGAAAAACCGTCTGTGATAGCAGAATATCATAGACCGTTATTCAAAAAACTGTCTGTATTTTAACTTATCACAGACGGTTTAAAAATCATATGTGATAATCACCTATTATTACTGACACATAAATGCTGATGGTTCAGAAACCGTCTGTGATGACGGTTTTGAACCGTCTGTGATAACACCCTTTGTAGTAGTGGATGCTTTAGGATACATGCAGATTTATCATGAAAAATACCTTTATAATGTTATAATCTTATTAGATTGTGTATAATGTGATATTTTTCTTCTATGACATTTTCTTTTGTGACTGGGGGAGTGGTGTAGAATATCGATTCTGACTCATACATGGATTTGGCCGTATGGACTCCGACGTGCATGCATGTCTAAATTGGATTCTATAGTTCACATGTCATTTCAGAAATTAACATTTTTTAAATTAGGAAACTAAAGTTTGCTATCCTAATTTATATAAAATTTGGTATTAAATTTTTAAATAGTTGAAAATAAATACAATATTTGTTATATGCATATCTGGCCTGCAGATAATTGGAACACTACTACAGAAAAGGACATCACAGACGGTTCAAAAACATCATCACAGACGGTTTTCTGAACCGTCTGAATTTATGGGTCAGTGATAATCGAAGGTTATCACAGACGGTTCGACAACCGTCTGTGATATATCAATATCACAGACAGTTTTTAACTGAAAACCGTCTGTGATAGCTGATTATCACAGACGGTTTTTAACTAAAAATCGTCTGTGATATTGATATATCATAGACGGTTTTTATTTACAAACCGTCTGTGATATGTCACCTATCACAGACGGTTTGTAATTAAAAACCGTCTGTGATGTTCATTTCTACCCCTAAATCTATTTCTGTTTATTGCCTAGCCTCAGGAAATGTAGTCATGCCCTTTGAAACAAGCAGATAAACAAGTATATGTATACATACAATTCACATCTCAATTCATTTGACAAACATAAAACATCCAATTCACATCACATTTCATTCATAGACATAAGGCATCCATTTCGCAAATGAATTAATTGAAATAAAATAAAATATCCATTAACAAATTCACAATTATAGAGTGATAAGAGCAATAAAAAATCATTCTGCGCAGTGGAACTCTCCATCTGATCTTATGACTTTAGTCCACAAAAACCCAACTAACTCTCCTCGAATTTTTGCAAAGTCTGGCTGTGTCAATGCAGATGTAGAGATGGGCACAGCCTGTCGATAGGAATATCAACGCGCGTACATATAAAACCTGACATGTATGAAATAAATGTGGGAAGATTGACAAACCTTAGAATTGGTGATCTTGGTGGAATCGAGGAGTAGTCTCATATGGTAGCACACGTAGTATCCACACGTGTTGCCCGGCTGCTGCTGGTGGCACTGCAAAAAATAGAATGTGTTAAATCAAGAGGCATTACTACTAAGTATTGTATATGATTAATTAATGTGTAGCTAGCGAATACCCGAAAATTGCGAGAATGTTTCAAGGGCTTGGCCCCTGTCGTCGAGCCACGTGTTTGTTGAACGTATGTGACGAACGACCTTCGTTATTTGAAAAAGATAGATTAGTCATTCGGAAGGAAAGAAAGAGTACAATGTACAATGTACTTACCTATCGAGTATTCGGGCGATAGCTGTGTACTTGGATTTGTTCTTACTTAGAGAATTAAGGTATATAGCCTTATTCCATTTTGGTATAATTACAATTAAAATCCAATGGAAGTGCTCATTGTATGGCATAAGAACAAATTCCTTATCGCGGTGAGCCAGCAGTGCTTTTGTAATATAGTCCTCGACGAAGGATGCATCCTCGATGATGGTATCAATGGCGACCAAGCGTGGGTCCAGGAAACCAATTGGTGATTTCGATGATCTAGCTTCGGTCAGCATGAATCTATATATACACACAGAAAAGCAATAAATTGTGACATATATATAGGTATTACGTGAACAGAGACTGTGATTGTACAGACTTACAGCGTCCATCATCGAACAAGTGAGGCGTCGAGAGTGTTGAGCGTGAAAAGACCAAATATATCGTCAAAGGTCACCGCGAAGACACATTCATGAGCTTCGTGCACGAAATGTTCCGGCTTGAATTTGATAGTGATACCTGAGCGCCGTTCTACCTCTGGCCTATTGGACTGTTCCATATACCAAGCGTGGAATCTTTGACAACCAAGTCCTAGGGTTAAGAGGTGCTCTTCCAGGAATATCATCGGCTCGACTAGCACGAATTTGCGGGCCAATGGCAGGTACGGGATATCGTCATCATCCTTTGTCTTTGATTTGCCCTGGCCACTACCTTGACTATAGGTCGACTTTGTGGTAGTCGACTGTAATGGTACATACGGTGCAAGTTGCTTTGGCGAGAATAGCACCCGTGGAGATAGCACCGGTTCAGGTAGCTCTGCTTCGCACTTGTCTTGTAGTGGAGATGGCACCAGTGCATGTTGCTCTGGTTCACACTGCCCTTCTGGTCTTGGCACCGGTGAAGAAGCCTCCAGGGAGATGTCGCTTTTGGGCCACTGGATGAATATTCCAATGGCCTGCCCTAGAGTCACGATCTCGTCGTTGGGGGGCTTCGGTAGCGGGACGACCTCAAAATTGACAGGCACACCATCCACATTAACTTTTGCGAAGCCTGGCGCTAAAGCTTGACCGTGCAGCATGGCCCCGATACCAGACGGATATGCCTGGCCCCAAGCAGCGTGCAAGGGAACAGAGGCATATCTCACTTGGAGCCTGCACTTCGTAGGCTCCTACATAACGACACATAATTAGCTAGTTGAATAGGCCTATCAATGGAGCAAGCATTCGAGAGATAATAATTATTACCAGGATGTCGTCCACACAAAATCTGGCATCGGTTTGCGTCGGATTGGACGCGCAACTACTCGGACGGTTGTGCGGGCTAGCTAGCACAGGAGCGGTGGCGGTGGCCACTTTCTGTATGTTTCCGCACCTCATCTCTAACTACATGAGCCAGCTCACCCATTAGCTCCTCTCTAAGAGATGCCTTGATCTCTTCTCGTAGCCGTGCGTCACGCTCGGCTTTGTTTCTCTTCCCGCGCCGATACATGTCGGAGTCATCTTGGAAACCATGTTTCCAAGGAACATAAAGGCCAAGGCCTCTCGTACGGCCCGGGTGCTCCTTGTTTCCCAGGGCCGCGGAGAGCATATCATTCTCCCTTGTTCTCTAGAATGATCCCAGGGTAGTTTCAAAACTCAGCTCTTCCTGCAAGAGCACGGCATGTCATTTCACTTCGTACGAAGTTGTGGAGTAATTACAAGCTACGTAGTTCGATCGATATCTTACCAGGCGCTGGGACACTTGCTGGTCTGCAGGGTTTCGAAAGGAGATGTCCCCCGATGTCGTTGTGGATAACCTTGCTCTAATCCAATTTCGAGCGCGCTCATCCGGGATATTGGCAAATGGCGGGGCGATGTCCTGCAGGGCTGCCTGGTCGTCCTCGCTCCTCCACTGCGGGATTTTACCCGCATACCCAGCTGTGCCAAGTCTGTGAGGGTGTGTGTTTTTTTTGCCTGGAGGGCCTTGTGCGCCGCACTTGTACTTTTGAAATCTTCGGACGTCTTCGAAGCCTTGAACTCTTTCCATTGTGGTTCCAGGAATGGGTATTTATGAAAGGGCGTTTTGTCCTCCTCCACGTAGTCCTTGACAAGCTTGCTCTTGAAGTTCTTCCATGCTTTGCACGCCCCGAGCAAGGCTTGTCGTTGCACGGCGTCTTGGTGTTCTTCTGGGATCTCGAACGATGCCAAAATTTCGGTCCACAGCTCACGTTTCCGAGTCGCAGGCACGTCCTTCCACGAATTGAATGTGATCTCAATTCGTTCTCGTGCAACTATTCCGATCATGCTTCTCCATGCGCTTACTGCTTTGCGAGGAAGGAGAGGGACCCCAGATACATTGACCTGTGTGATGGTAAATCGGGCCTCAGGCTTCTTCGAAAGCCCTCTTCCTTGGCGTCTTGATGTTGGAGCGGATGCCTCCGGCGATGGTGTTGAAGAATGAGCGGATGACATGTTGCTCAATTTGTGGGTCAATTAGAGATAAGAAAGTGCCATACCATAAGATAAGAAAGTGCAATATCTATCTATTTCGCTCAATATAGGCGATTAAAATACATATATATGTGTATATACATACATACATACATATATACATACATATACATATATATACCTACATATATACATATATAATGGTAGCAATATGAAGCAACAAGCATCAATAATAGAATCAATAACATTCTAAACATGAATATGTATGACAATGTAAAAGGCATGTATCAATTAAGACTAGCAACAAGCTCAAGTTTTAATTGATTAATTTGTGCTCTCAAATTGTAGGGTTGCACAAGATTAATGTTGGCCGTCCCGCTACTAAATAATATACTCTTCCTTGATTGGTTATGCCAAATAATAAACTCGGTCTTTTGAGCTCTAGATACAAACTCTACAATCTCAAGATGAAAGTATATTCAGCATGCATGTATTCAGGTTGCAGTATTCAAAAAAGCAAGACCAACCAAATTAACTTTGCTCAATAATTTATGTTTCAACTTAAGAAAATTCCCAACAGATCAACATATGAATATGCTAATATCTGAAACAGCATGAACCGATTGAATGACAGCTATATCCCATAAGCAATCTATGTTTCCAGAGTCACAAGACAACAACACTCACTCACAAGCATATATATCAAAGTCTAGAGACTGCCTTCCAGAGTCACAAGACAACAATGACAGCTATTAGAGCTCAATGACCGATTGAACCAATCTCAGTATATGATATTTGTTATCATCGAGCAAGCAAATATCCCATAAGCAATCTATGTTTCCCAGTGCCAGGTAATGTAAAATATCACCAGAATAACAGGGGCTCGGGGAGGCGGCGGCGACGACGGGCTCGGAGAGGCGGCGACGACGACGGGCGCGGGGAGGTGGCAGCGACGACGGGCTCGGGAAGGCAGCCGGCGAGGGCTCGGGGAGGCGGCGGTGACGACGGGTGCGGGGAGGCGACGGCGAGGGCTCAGGGAGGCAGCGGCGACGACAGGCTCGGGGAGGCGGCGGCGAGGGCTCGGGGAGGCGGCCGGCGAGGGCTCGAGGGAGGCGGCGGCGACGGCTCGGGGAGGCAGATCGGGATTTAGATATAGAATAACTGCAAAATACACGGAAAACCCTAGCCAGAGGGTATATATAGGGGATTATTACAGATGGTTCTACACTTAGAACCGTCTATGATATCAATATCACAGACGGTTCTAAGTTTAGAACCGTCTCTGATAAGCCTACTATCTCAGACGGTTCTAAACATAGAATCGTCTGAGATAGTAGGCTTATCACAGACGGTTCTAAACTTAGAACCGTCTGTGATATTGATATCACAGACGGTTCTAAGTGTAGAACCATCTGTGATAAGCCTTTGCCCGACTTTAGTCATTCATGATCAACCGCCAACCAGCTGCATTCATGATCAACCACCTACCAGCTGCATTCATTTACACATTTTCTCAATCTCAAAATTGACTACATCACACATTCTCATTTACACATTTTCTCAATCTCACTTGGTGAGCTCCTAGCAATTTACTCCTTCAACCATTGGTTGAACCGACTGTTGTGTTGCCTCATGATCCAAACATTCGGCCGCTCCGGATTCTTTTGCCGAAGCACATCGTTGTATTGGTCGACATAAGGTGCCACTTCAGTCATGTGTTGCAACACCATGAAATGGGCTTGAGTATACGTGTCCATATCTGGAGTGATTGCTTTCCTTCCGATAGTTCCGAGACCTTTCAGCCTCCCCTCATGACGAGATTGAGGCACACCTATCGGTTGAATCTGAGCCATATAATTGACACAAAACTCAATGACCTCTTCGCTTGCATAACCTTCGACGATGCTGCCCTCCGGCCGAGAACGATTCCGTATGTAGGACTTGAGAATTCCCATGAACCTCTCAAATGGGTACATGCTACGTAGGAATACGGGCCCGCACATTTTTTATCTCCCACACAACGTGAACAATGAGATGGACCATGATATCGAAAAACGAAGGAGGGAAATACATTTCAAGGTGACATAGAGTCATCACCACCTCGTCCTACAGAGCATCTAGTCCTTCGGGATCGATGACCTTCTGAGCAATTGTGTTAAAGAAATAACATAGCCTCATGATTGTCTCTCGGACTTTGATCAGCAAAATATTTCTAATTGCAATAGGGAGCATCTGTGTCATCAGCACATGACAATCATGAGACTTCATGCCATTTAACTTCAAATCTTGCATCGAAACAAGTTTCTTCACGTTGCCGGAGTAACCAGACGGAACTTTGACACCATGCAAGCACTGGCACAGTTCTGTTTTCTCAGCCTTGGACAGAGTGTAACATGCAGGGGAAGGTACATTCGTCCATTATCAGTGCATGTTGCTGCTAACTCAGGCCTGATGTCCATATCAGCCAAGTCAAGCCGTGCGTTCACACCGTCCTTTGTTTTATCAGGAATATTCAGTAAGAGACCAATCAAGCTGTCGCATACATTCTTTTCTATGTGCATGACGTCGATGCAGTGTCGAACATCTAGGTACTCCCAATAAGGTAAGTCCCAAAATATTGATCTCTTCTTCCAGGTGTTCTTCTCATGAGCCCTCAATTTACGTCCCTTTCCGAGGATAACATCTAAATCCTTAACCATATCATAAACCTCCTGTCCCCTTAAATGCCTTGGAGCTGAACCGTCTTCCTTCTCTCCGTCAAATTGTTTCTTCATCTTGCGGTATGGGTGAGCCCTCCGAAGGAACCGACGGTGACGCATGTAGACGGTTTTACGTGAGTGTTTCAGCCACACACTCTCGGTACCATCTAAACAGTGAGTACATGCTTTGTCACCTTTTGTACTATGGCCCGATAGGTTACCAAGGGCAGGATAATCATTTATGGTGCAGAACAATAAGGAGCGCAGAGTGAAGTTTTCTCATTTGTTTGCATCCCATACTTGTACCCCTTCATTCCACAGTACTTTTAGATCTTCACCAACGGTGCTAGGAACACATCAATATCATTCCCAGGTTGTTTTGGCCCTTGGATAAGTATCGACAGCAAAATATACTTTCGCTTCATACACAACCAAGGAGGACGGTTATAGATGCAGAGAGTCACGGGCCATGTGCTATGTCGGCTGCTCATGCTACTGAAAGGATTCATTCCATCTGTATTCAGTCCAAACCTTATATTCCTTGGTTCTGCACCGAAGTCTGCAAAACTCCTATCGATGTTTCTGCACTGCGCGGAATCAGCAAGGTGTCTTGGTATTCCATCCTTCTTGCGCTCATCCGAGTGCCAACGCAGCAGTTTTGCTTGTGCAGCCTGACAAAGTTTGTTGATTATGGACTGTTCCTTTCGCGAGACCTCGATTCCGGAGTGATAGAGCAATAAAAAAATGCAATGTTACCATCTAAGTGCAAATGCAACATACATCTTTTGTAATTGTATATTTGTTAATAGATATTTTATTTCATTTCAATTAATTGATTTGCGAAATGGATGTTTTATGTTTGTGAAATGAAGTGCGATGTGAATTGGATGTTTTATGTTTGTGAAATGAATTGAGATATGAATTGTATGTATACATGTTGCTCTACTTGTTTCAGAGGGCATGGCTAGCATTTCCTGAGGCTAGCCAATAAGCAGAAATAGATTTAGGTGTACAAAAAAATATCACAGACGGTTTGTAAGTAAAAACCGTCTGTGATTATCACCTATCACAAACGGTTTTTAGTCAAAAACCGTCACAGACGGTTGTTACTTACAAACCGTCTGTGATATTTACACCACAGACGGTTCGAAAACCGTCTGTGATAACCTTCTATTATCATTGACCCATAAATTCAGACGGTTCGGATAACCATCTGTGATGACGTTTGTGAACCATCTGTAATACGGTTTTCTGTAGTAGTGACCCTGAAATCTCAGTTCTCCATACAAGCTCTTGTGATAGAACATATATAGGCACTCCAATTGTATATTTGTAAAGTGGAGGCCGGTTATTTTTTTGGGGGGAATGTAGGTCGTATGTGAATATGTTGTAGTCAGGACTTAATTAGTAGGGTACGAGGGCATCTTGGCAAGGCCGCACACGCCCTCCTTGTCTGCAACGTCCTTGTTTATTCTGACATATCCTTTCTCCCCCCAAGACGTGCCCCATGAGTTCTTCAACAGCCAGTACTTCGTGCCGTCACTCGCCGTGCCGTACCCGATCGCAGTAATCGCATGCTCCAGGGCGGTGCCGCAGGAGTTAGTAATCACGCCGCCGGAGTAAAATCGAAATGCCTGGCTGCTGCCATCTAGAGCCACTGACACAGGCTGGTTGGCGACTGCCTTCATGAGGGCGGCCTCGTTGTTGGCCAGCACGTCCTCGTATCCCTTGATGGACGCGGCATGTTCGGCCGCCTGCGCAGTCTTGCAGATACTATCTTCTCCCGTGTACGGGTAGTTTGTCTCGGAGGTGAGGTCACCGTTCTTGATGATGTACTGGAAGGCATGGTCCATGTAACCACCATCACAGCCATGGTCCTGGTCCTCGCAGTCAACCAGCTCTTGCTCAGACAGCGAGATGAGCTTGCCGGTTCTCAGTTTGACAGCGCCCTCCATCGCTGCGACAGCCGAAAAGGCCCAGCAACACCCTGCCATAGTTCGATACATATTGCAATATTATTACCAGGTCTCATGTGTGCTTGTAGTACAGACCTGGTAGTATATATAGTTCGATCTGTCAAGTATATTATGTGTGCATGTACTTACCACAGTCCTCTTGGTTCTTAACGGGAGTGACAGCACCCTTGTGTTGGTGATATGCCCTAGAGGCAACATGGAGATATTGAATATATCACATACTATGTTTATGATACATTGCTTTGTTCATTGAAATAGACATTATCATTATTGATCAATGAGTATGTGACTTATTCATGAGACTCTTAATGCCAAAATGTTACTATTTCTAAATGATCCCTGATCATATATCATATGAGGAACAAATATGATTCAAAGATCAGCATATGTATTGATTGATGATCATGTCTCATGGATCATGATATGGAGATACCAAATCAATAATATGGACATGTGTTAGTGAACATATGTTGGATAGACCCACCATGAGACACTGCAGAGATTTCATGTGTCATCAGTTGGTCTCAAGTAGTGTTTATGTGGAATCCTTAGACTTGAGATCATCATGGTTCCCAACATGTGTAGTAGCTTATTTTGGGACTACTAAACACTACTCCGTAACTGGGTAGTCATAAAAGTAGTCTTCGGGTTTGCCATGAAACATGTAGTGGGATGTGAATGATCAAGATAGAATTTGCCCCTCCTTATGCGAGAGATATCTCTGGGCCCCTCGATGTAATGGATTATGAAAGTGCATGGCCATGCCAAGGTGATTGAGGAGTCAATCACGAGTTTATAATCCATCACGGAATCGAGAGAGTGATTGAGCTATTAAGAGGATGACACAGGTCTCGCCTTGAGCTTAATCTATATCGTGAGGCAAAGGGATTCGTACATGAGAACATTACAGGTTCAGCCGATATGATCTTTACGTATACTTTGGGGTTAATATGTCTTGCTAAAGGCCGCTATTAACAGGGTGACCGGAAAGGCGTTTTCGGGTCGCGACCAAGTATACGTGAACCTACAGGGTCGCACACTTAACGGGTTGGAACACTAATTCGAATGTGATTCGGATGTGGGCTCAATTCGGATAGAGATCCGGATAGACTCCTATTGGGCCTCGGTCCACGAGGCCCAAGTGAGGAGGTCTATATATATGGGGGCGAGGGGCTGAGGCGGCATGCTTCTGTTCCACCCGAGCAAAACCCTAGCCGCCACCTCCCGAGCCAAACCCTAGCCGCTCGCGAGTGCTGGTACACTCGCGATCGACGTTCCAGCCCCGGACGTGTGGATACCGGTGGAGGCGCTGCTCGTTGCGGCGTTGATCGGCATCAACAACCTACAGATTGGATCTGCTCGTGGTGTGGTTGATCGCGTGGAGGAGACGATCTGTTCGGGACGATCGGCTACTTCCACTACTACCTCGACGCGCGTGGTTGGATCGGCTTCTCCAACTCTTCTTCCGCTGCGCTGCGCGTCTAGTGGTAACGATCCATGATCCCTCCTTAGCATGATGTCCTGGTGTGCGCGGTAGAAATTTTTGTTTTCTGCTCTCGTAGCATACGCGTATTCCTTCAGTGGTATCAGAGCCATCTTGCTTAGTTTGCGATCTGGATCAGCGCATATGTTGATATGCGGTTGTAGTAGATTGGATCTATTACAGTCTAGATCAGTCGGTTCATGTGATGAATCGATGGTAGCACGGGTTGATGAGATCAATCGGTGAATAGGGGTTAGATGAGGCGCAGATTGTATCACTACTAATGCCCTAGAGATTGTCTCGGATCGGCATAAGGTGGTTATGTCGAATACTAGTAGGATATGAATCTGATAGCCTCGGGCCAATGGAAAAACTAGTGTCCTAGAGATTGTCTCGGATCGGCATAAGGTGGTTATGTCGAATACTAGTAGGTTATGGATCTGATGGCCTCGGCCCAGTGGAAAAACTAGCGTCCTAGAGAATGTCTCGGATCGGCATAAGGTGGTTGTGCCGAATAGTTTTTCCATTGCGATTTCATAGATTGGATCTGTAAATTTCGTAGGGTGTTCAGGGCGCTGCCCTGAAACCCGCGGGGGGGCGGCTCCCCCCTCGACCCCCCGCCCGCTGAGATAGCGTCCTGGGTTCACATCGTTAGGTAGAATGCGATTCTATGTCTAACTTGTTTTTGCAGGGGATGATGTGAATAGTATGACCCTATATCTTATTGAAATGTATGAGATGTATGTGATGCATGTAACATTCGTTCATGGCCTGTGTGTCATGATTATTTCAGCTATTGTTTGTTGTCTATATTGTATTTAACGACCTGCGTGTCGACCTTAATGCTTGAATCTATCTTTGTAATCTTCAATTTCTAGCTATTATAGGTAGTAGCCTAGTTTTGAGGTTACAAGCTTTCAAGCATGGTGGCCTAAAGGAGTGATGTGGAGGATGGAGATCGTCTACACCTACATGGAGATGGAGATCACCATTTTTTTGGGCCATACTACTTCACAGTTAAATGTGTTTATCTGTGATATTATCTATCTTATTCTTATGCAATGATATATGTGATATGTTGCTTTGGTAGGATAGAATCCCTCATAAAATTAGGTGTTAATGACCTTCCATATGTTGCACCAAAAGATAATGATCACCGCATGGTAGGTCTACCAAAGTAGAGTGCCGTCGGTTATCATCATTATTTGGGGTAGATGTCGGACATCTACATGCGGAAGCATTTGGTTTACTTAACAAGGTTATCAAAATAGTTTTGGACCTTGGGGCATAGGTTGGGGCCGGGGCATATTGATGTCACCCAACAAGCAAGAGTCACATAGGGATGTGATTAGCAAGGTGTTGCTTACCCATGTCACTAGTTTTCTAGCCGTGATGCCAAAGCTCACTAGGAATTAGTGAAATGAGGATCTTGACCCACTATGTAACTTAGAGGGAGTTTTGTTGCAAAACACATAGTGGGAGTCTTTTGTTAAATAGTTTAATAAAAGATGAACATAAACATAGTGCTAAACTTTGCATATTCTTTGTTGTAGATCATGTCAACTAATGCCGCATCCAGTTCTTTTAATTTGCGATCTATTCTTGAGAAAGAAAAACTCAATGGAACAAACTTTATGGATTGGTATCACAACTTGAGAATTGTTCTCAAGCAAGAGCGCAAGGAGTATGTCCTTGAGTCTCCTTATCCTGATGACTTGCCTGATAATGCTACTACGGCTGCACGGAGAGCTTATGAGAAGCAAACGAATGATTGCCTTGATGTGAGCTGTCTCATGTTTGCCACAATGTCCTCTGAGCTTCAGAAGCAATATGAGAACACAGATGCCTACAATATCATTGTGGGGTTGCGTGGTATGTTTGAGAACCAAACAATGGCTGAGAGGTTCAACACTTCAAAGTCCTTGTTTGCGTGCAGGCTTGCAGAAGGGAATCCCGTCAGCCCTCATGTGATTAAGATGATTGACTACATTGAGAGTCTGGAAAAGCTTGGTTTTCCCCTTAGCCAAGACTTGGCTACTGATGTGATTCTCCAGTCGCTCCCCCCGAGCTTTGAGCCATTCATACTGAACTATCACATGAACAACATGGATAAGACCTTGGCTGAGTTGCATGGGATGCTAAAAGCTGCCGAGGAAAGCATTAAGAAAAGCAGCAATCATGTGATGATGATGCAGAAAGGCAAGGGCAAGCCCAATGTCAAGAAAGGCGCGGTCAAAAGAAAGTTAGCTCCCGATGAGATCGCGAGCAGTTCTAAGGCCAAGCAAGTCAAGAAGGGCGCTGCTCCTAATGCAGATTGTTACTACTGTAAGCAATCAGGACATTGGAAAAGGAACTGCCCAAAGTACTTGGAGGATCTTGAGAAGAAGAAGGGAAGTACGACTTCCCCTCCAGGTATAAATGTTATAGAGATCAATCTTGCTACTTCATCCACTGATTCTTGGGTATTTGATACCGGATCGGTTGCTCACATTTGCAAATCGTTGCAGGGGCGAAGAAGAAGTAGAAGTTTGAGGAGGAGCGAAGTGGATCTTCGCGTTGGCAATGGAGCAAAAGTTCCTGCGGTGGCTGTTGGCACCATGACATTGTCTTTACCTTCAGGATTAGTTTTGGAATTGAATAATTGTTATTGTGTTCCATCTCTTTCCAAGAACATTATTTCTGCTTCATGTTTGCAAGCAGAAGGTTATGACTTTAGATCTATGAACAATGGTTGTTCTCTTTATTTCAAAGATATGTTCTATTGTCATACTCCATTGGTGAATGGGTTATATGTTCTTACTCTTGAGGAGTCACCGGTCTATAACATTAATGCAAAGAGGCAACGTTCGAATGATTTGAATCCCACGTTTATTTGGCACTGTCGCTTAGGTCACATAAATGAGAAACACATGGAGAAGCTCCATAGAGATGGTATTCTGCACTCATTTGATTTTGAATCATTTGAGACATGCGAATCTTGTTTACTTGGCAAGATGACAAAGGCACCTTTCACCGGTCAAGGTGAACGGGCAAGTGACTTATTGGCACTCGTACATTCTCATGTATGAGGACCAATGAGCTCAACAGCAGAGGTGGTTTTCGGTACTTCATAACTTTTACTGATGACTTTAGTAGATATGGGTATATCTACCTGATGAAGCATAAGTCTGAATCCTTTGAAAAGTTCAAAGAATTCCAAAATGAAGTGCAAAATCATTTAGGCAAGACAATTAACACTACTAGAAAATCCCCCTAATGCCACGAAACACATTACAATGGCACAAAATTTGTTGTAATAGGTAGGCCTTATTGCCACAGTTTAGAAAAAATGTTGCGATATGTGGTTAATATTGCCACTAATTTATTGCGTTGCAAAAATCATGACTTTCGTGGCAAGATGTAGGTGTTATTACCACCACTTTCAAAATCGTTGCGATTAGCTGACAATATTGCCACGCAATTTCCTGCGTTATGATAATCTTGAATTTCGTTGCAATATGTTGATGTTATTGCAACGAAATTCTAAGTGGTTGTGATGAGTTGACAATATTGCAACGAATTTATTACGTTGCCATAATCTTTAAATTACGTTGCAAAAGGTTGATATGTATTGCAACGAAATTGTAAAGCGTTGCATCAATAAATGTTTTATTGCCACGAATTGATTGCGTTGTCATAATCTTTAACTAGTGTTGTAAAAGGTTTGTATATGTTGCAACGAAATTGTAAAGCGTTGCAGCAATAAAGGTTTGCCACAATTTAAATTTGTTGGAAGAAAAACTTGTTGGGTGGCAAAAAGTAATTGTGTTGCCACAATTTATTTAAGCGAAAATAGAAAAAAAAGAGCATGTCCTAGGTCTTGAACCCAGGACCTTCACGTTCATAAACCTTTTTCTTACCACTAGGCTAGGCATGTGTTTTGTTCAAATATTTGTGCACTTATTCTTTTACAGTATTTGCGTTATGGGAAAGGACACATGAGTAACCCCTGGGAAATCAATCTCGCTGACGCGGATACGCTCATGTCTTGCACTTCTCAGTTAAATATATTATTTAACTGGAAGGAATTATTGAGCCGTATTAAATATTATCAGGTGAACTCTAATTTAATTGGGTATTTAATGATTATACTTGGAGATACAGAGCTACCACTATTTTATTTAATTATATACAGGCCCATACTCGATCTGTACAAGCCTAAAGTAAAGATGCGTTTAGAAGATAATGAGGACATCTAGATTGGTCCGATTACGCGAGCACAAGCTAAAAAGATTAATCAACAGGTGAACTCGCTCTTAATTAAATATGGCTTTATTTTACATGAGAGTTGGCTACTACCTAATGCTAGTATTTTAATTGTTCTCAGGTTTATACAGAAGGCAATTAATAAAGAAGCATGCACAACCGTGAAGCCACTTATAGTCAAGGAATTTATCTAGTCAAGACATGCATGCTGTGAGAGACAAGCTACTATTCTAAACTCAAAAATCATGCACAACTTATGAAGATACACTTCTAGTCATTCACTGTTCAAGCCAAAGCTCAATAGAAGTCACGTTTTGATTGGTTCGGCCACCAGGTTTACTAGAAGTCACGTTTTGATTGATTCGACCACCAGGCTCAATAGAAGTCACGGAGGCTTCGGTGATACTTTTTTGTTAAATGGTTACTAGTTGAGTCCTGTACATATTAATAAACATCCATTGTTGGTTCGAGACGGACATCAATTTTTGGTGCGTACGCGTTTCGGCCGACTCGGTTTGGGAGACGGTCCACCGGAGAGTCGGCATCTGTTAGGCCATCAATATTAGAGGCTGCGTCCATGTAATTTTAGGGGAGACCACCATGAACAGAGAAATTGTCATGTGGGGTAAGAAGTACTCAAGACGTCCGAGGAAGGATTCTGCATTGGCTGGAGATACTACAGGCGGCGACAATTGAGGAAACGCTACAGCCGCCAGGAACCGGAGTTCAGTCGGAAAGAGTTTCGTAGTTAGGAAGATATGAGTCCGTGATGGTTAAGTATTAGTTAAGATGAGTTAGAGTCCGAGTGGGTTTCCAACCCGGAACTGCGTCCAAGCATGTACTTATATATTAGACCATAAGCCTGAGGAGAAATAACAAGAAAGAATTCTACCATCTATCTCTGCCTTCCTGATTGTTTTGCTATTCCCGTTTCTTCCTGTTCTGCATCTTCCTCATCTGTTCCGGCAACACGGGACCTCCTGGCCGGAACAAGGACCCTACGTCCCGGCCTCCGGCTCCGCACAATTACAACCTCCACTCGCTCGCCGGCGTCCGTGACAGAAATAGATCTATTATTTTGAGAGAGCCATAACGCTTATTCTTCCTAGGATTTGACACACAGATACAACCTAGAGGGGAATCGGTTCGATCATCATCAGGCGTCCTTATGTTCCCTGCATAAGTGATTGTCAATTTGGCTTTTACGCTTCCGTGTCACTGTGATCAAGTGACGTCATCAACGCGGCAACAACAGTCAAGCCGGCGACATCCAGACGACGCCACTCCGTGTCTCTGTTTCTGACGCCAATCAACGCGAGATTCCATCTCCAACTCTCCGAGCATTGCAAGAAGTACGTCTGTTTACGCTTGCCCTTTTATTTAATTTGTTGATCACTCATATGTCAATTAAGTATGACTGTAGTTTATGAGTAATCAATTTTCTGAAATTCTAATTACGGTGCAGGTAGCTAGGGCACAGTGTGATGACCTGAGCCAATTTTGTGAATATAATCATTATCCCAACTTGGTAATTTACTAACTCTTTTGATTTTTAATGTTGAATCCAGTACGGATACCTTTGGTAATTACTTACTAATAGTTTTCTAAAATTTCAGTGACTTATAGAGGAGTTGAAACAATCACAGAGATGATCTATAGATAAATTTTGTAAGGGTAATAGCTGAAGCACTTGAAGAAATTTTTTGAGTTAATATTTATAATTTGTTTGATAAGAATGTTGGTTCTGGATGGATAAAAGTGTTCATTAGTGTGCAGAATTTATTTCATAAGAAATAGAGATGCTCTATTTCATACAAATACCATTGGAAGCACTTTAATAATTTTTTTTGAAGTAATAGAGTTGATCTATTTGATAAGAAAATTTTTAATCGTTTCATGTCCAGTATTGACTAAAAGTAAGTTGTTTGAATATAACTGAGGGGGTACTATACAGTAATTATGATTTGAAATATATATGTTTACTTTTGTCTTTGTTTGTGTTGCAGTGGCTGAACTAGTTATTGTGTTCATTTGGACTGGAAGAACATGCCTGTTGATGGTAGGAGTTGGATGCGCATGCATTTTACGACAGATGAGTGGCAAAAAGGTTTCAAGAAATTTATTGAAATTAAATTTGGTGGGACTGCTCCAGGAGAAACTGCACCATGTCCATGTAGAAGATGTCGTTGCATGAACTACAGAACAAAAACAGAGGTTCAGAGTCATTTGGTTCTCAGAGGGTTTGATGAAAGCTTCATCCAAGGAGAAGATGATTTACATGAGGGCACCACTGCAACAGATGTCGATGATGGCACAACAGGTGACCATAGTGCTGTGAATGAACTGGTTTCAACACTAATAAGGGGTGCTATACATGGAGACATCATAGGTACTATTAATGAAGAGCCAAATGAAGAAGCAAATAAATTCTTTAAATTATTAACAGAGGCGAAGAAGGAATTGTATCCAGGTTGCAAGGAGGCCACTAAGATATCTTTCATTGTCAGGCTCTTTCAGATTAAGTGCATGTATGGTATTAGTAACAGTGCATTAGAGGACATACTTCAGTTGTTCTCGCTTGTTCTCCCTGAAGGTCACTGTGTTCCAGACACATTGGATAAAGTGCAAAAGGTTGTTCGGGATCTTGGCCTCGACTACGTAAAGATACATGCCTGTGTGAATGATTGCGTGTTATTTTGGAAGGATTATGCTAAGTTGGATACATGCCCAACATGTGGTGAGTCCAGATGGAAACCGATTGTTTCCACGCATAAGGAGGAGGTAGCCAAGAATCGTGTCCCACAAAAAGTCCTAAGGTATTTCCCAGTTACTCCTCGACTGCAAAGGTTGTACATGAATGCGACCACATCCGCATATATGCGTTGGCATAACGAGGGCCTGGTCTGAGATGGAAAAATGCGGCACCCTGCTGACTCCTTGGCATGTAATCATGTTGATAAAACGTACAAGGATTTTGCTTTGAATCCTCGCAATGTTAGGTTGGGACTTGCATCTGATGGCTTTAATCCTTTTGGGATGCTGAATGTTTCATATACTACATGGCCTATCATTTTAATCCCTTACAACCTGCCACCTTGGTTGTGCTTGAAACAACCTTATTGGATGATGTCAATGTTGATACAGGGTCCTACTTCTCCAGGAAATAACATTGATGTATATTTGCAGCCCCTGATTGATGAGCTTAAAGATCTTTGGTTAAAGGGTGTTGAGACATGGGATGGCAAGGTGAATTTTTTTTAAGTTGCGTGCAATTCTCCTGTGGACAATTAATGATTTTCTAGCATATGGGATGCTATCTGGTTGGAGCACAAAAGGCAAGTTTGCATGTCCATACTGCCACAAGGATACATACTTTTTATGGTTGAAATTTGGGTCCAAGCATTGCTATATGGGACATCGCCGCTTTCTGCCTATGGACCACAGGTGGCGCAAGAACAAGAGCAGCTTCAATAACAAAGTGGAAACCAGGGAGTCTCCAATGCCATTGAGTGGTAAAGGGGTGCTGCAACAGTACGAAAGTTTTGAGCAAGTGACTTTTGGAAAGTCCGCTAGGAAGAGGAAGCAGCGTGAAGAAGAAAGTAGGTGGCATAATTGGAGGAAGAAGAGTATTTTTTTTGAACTACCTAACTAGGAAAATTTTCTTGTAAGGCATAATTTGGATGTGATGCACATCGAGAAAAATATTTGTGAGAGCGTACTGGGGACTTTGCTTTGCATGGCAGGGAATCAAAGGATAGCGAGAAGGCTCGGCTAGACATGGAACATTTGGGCATTAGGAAGGATCAACATCTTGTGGTGGAGAATGAAAAATACACAGTGTCATCAGCACTGTACTCTATGGGTAAGGATGAGATGACATACTTATGCAAATTTCTAGAAGGTGTGAAGATTCCTGATGGTTATGCCTCCAACATCAAGAGGAGTGTGGACGTGAGCAGGTGTAAGGTGTCTGGACTCAAATCTCATGACTGCCATATTATTTTCCAGAAACTATTACCCATAGCAGTACGCAACATTTTGCCAGAAGATGTTGATATCCCGTTGATTCAGCTTAGTAGGTTCTTCAATGCAATATGTTCAAAGGAGTTGAGTGCTGAAGAGTTACAACAGTTGAGCACCTCGATTAGTGAAACCCTTTGTCGGCTTGAGATGATATTCCCACCATCTTTTTTTGATATCATGGTGCATTTGCCAGTTCATCTAGTTGAAGAGGCTAAACTTGGAGGACCAGTGTGCTATCGATGGATGTATCCAATTGAGAGATATCTACGTACTGTTAAAGGCTACGTGTGGAACAAAGCACACCCTGAAGGTTCAATAGCCGAGGGGTATATATCAGAGGAGTGCATGACATTTTGCTCTCGCTTCCTAGCAGACATTGAAACCAAGGTAAATCATCCAGAGTGCCATGAAGCTGCCACGGTGAATGAACCACCATCTGGTCTAAGCATATTTGCCAACATTGACTATACCAAGAAAGGATTTACTATCGAGACACTTACTCCGATTGAGCTGCAGCGGATGAGGCACTACATCTTAAGAAACTGTGATGAGGTCATTCCATGGATCAAGTAAGATATTATTTAAAAATACATATTCTTCTTGTATGAATTACCAAGTTTTATTTAATTTTATTTACTTGAATCCTTCTTTTTCAATATTGTAGTAAGCATATGGATGAACTTAGAAAAATCAGTACTCGGAGTGTTGAGCAACGACACCAGCAACAATTTGTAGGCTGGTTTGAGCGCACAGTGAGTTGGAATTTTTTCTTTGTATATTTGCTGACTAACTGACAATTCTGTACAGAACTAAAAGGGTTTATTACTGGTTGCAGATCAGCAAACTTAATGAAGAAGGAGGAACAAGTGATCTGATGTATGGGTCAAACATATGTATTTAAAACTGAATTGACAATTGGCTAATTGTACTCTAGCATCAAAAACAAAAAGACAATGTTATGATAAGTTGATAACATATGAACCACTATGATTTGATAACATATGATACGATAATTAATTAAATTTTAAGCTATATCATCATCAGATCAGATAATTAGATAAATTATAAGCTATATCATGATACGATAATTAACTAAATTATAAGCTAAACTAGTCGTTAACCCCACCAAATATGATCAAATTGTTTCCCACCAAATTTTTACAAGGAATTCAACACCCCGCCAAAAGTTCCGTCCATATTCCAATCCAATCTAATCTAATCTAATCTAAAAGGTGCCTAAAAAAGGGCACGCCAGGCCCCGGCCCCATAACCCCACGCGCGCGTGCATTACCTTTATTAAAGAGAAACCGATCTGGTTTAGGTGTGCGGCGATATCCGGCCGTTGGATCGCGGGACACGGAGGCGAACGTACAACCCAAACCGAGCGCTTCGGCCACGAAAGCCTAGCTCCCTTAGTCGCCTCCTCCCCGGTCTCTCGCCCTAGTGCCCCACGCCGCCTCCCTCGCTCTCCTCTCTCTCGCCCTTCCCGCTCGCGTTGCCCACCCCTAACCCCCGTCCTTCCGCCCCGCCGCCGCTGCTGGAAAAGAAGTACGGGAGGCTGTGCGGCTTGGGATCTGCGGGGGAGAGACTAGGCAGTGCACGAGGCTGAAGGCGTCTTGGTGGAGGCTAGGGTTTCGGCGGCTTGCCCGGTCCTTCCGCCGCTGTCGCCACGTTCCTCTTCGTCTCGGCAGCCCTCCTCAGTTCGGTTCCTGCCGCGATGCTGACTCATCCAGGCAGCACGCCGCCGCCGACTACATCGGCCAACCTGACACTTCTATAATTGACGCGATCAAGGCTGGGGAGAAATCGCTGGATCTTCCCCGACCTGACAAGTAAGTTTTCTGCTGCATCCAACCCTGGATTGAACCGGCAATCACGGTTGGTTTGAGATGCAACGCTCTATGGTGCTGAAGATTCTTTAGGGACTCCATTTAGGCATAGCAGATCTTATAAATTGTCTACGGTGCGGATTGATGTGAGGGTTATGTTGGGTTTGTGACATAGCAAAATAAGAAACAAATCGGATTAGCTGATACGCAGGGCATACTTCTATATTACTCTGTACTATCGTGTATTAAAGAAAGACAAATGACCAATTTGTGGGACAATTTGGCCCCTGGTGGTAGATTAAACTTGTATTACATATGGTGTACCAATAATTTTTTTTCTAAAGTGATACTAGTTCAGGGCTACGTCAGGAAGGTAGCTGTGCAAATTATTATTTTTTTTGTAATATTAATGAATCCTCAGGCCTGCTACTACTTTGTTAGTTGCTTCTATCCAGAACATATTAATCAATACATCCTTCTATCCAGAATAGATAAACAAGTAGAATTGATGACTGCACACCATAGTATTTAACACTTAGATTAAACTTATAATAGATCAACCACACCTGAAAGGTAATCTGATGTCTTTATGCAATGTACAAATCTTTCAATTTTAATAGCTCATAATGCAGAGTTGGATTGACAGTGTTGTACCTTTTCATTATGCGTGAGCAGTCATACCCCCAGTATCTTTTATTTTTCTGTCCATGAAAAATTTGTTTGCAACAAAGTTTCATATTTAAAAATTCATGCTTTGTAACAGCTAACAATACTTGTACATTTACTATTCCGAATCATTACTTATTAGGCATCATGTTAATAAAGTCACTTTTCTCAATTTATACTGTGCCAGGTTCATCAGAGAGATTTGGAATATCAAGTTTGATTGCGTTGGGGCAGATCCAGAAGTCGAAGTTGTTGAGTTAGAACTTGACAGGGCTTATATCACGTTTTACAACTTGATGTATATCAAATCGAAGCTTGGGTACTTTGGGAGGGACTTCTTATTTTATAAGAAGCGATGTGGTAGGGCTCAGGCAAAGCTCGAGGCGCTCGATTTTAACCACCAAACAGAAGCCATGCTATCAGAGAATGAGAGGGAGAAACAAATCAGATTTGTGCTGACAAAAGATCAACCGAGAGGTCTGCAAGTGAGCATAACCCCCATCAAGCGACCAAGGCAGCGGCCAAATGGCGATGAACCAACTTCAGGAGTAGATATTGATGCATACAAGAAATGGCTTGCAATACTGCAACGCAAAGACCCAAAGACACGTAAGTTAAGTTGCCAGACTCATTGCATTTAATATAAGATGTGTTGTTTCGACCAGACAGCTAACATATTCGTTAAGTGCAGCTTTACAAGATGACTACAGGGAGGAAACAATCCTAACTTATAAAGCATGGCTAAGGCAGCAAGGCGATCTTCCAGAAATCAGTAATTTCTTTTGATCATTGTCAGAGTACTAACATGCAATGTAATTTTTACAAACGGTTAGAGACAGTTACAGTAGCCAGTAGGATCTGTAGGGATTATTATTCATTATCCAGACTCCAGAGAGTAGATATTAGAGACAATTTTGTATCTGATTGGTGATTGCCCATCTAGAATTCTAGCTTACTGCATCCCCTTTAGTTGAAATCTTAAATGCTGGAACTTCTGGAGATTAAGTGTTAAGTGCTTGCAAGTTGCAACTGCAGTGAACTCATACTAATTCAGTTGGTGTTGCAGTTCTTTTTATGCTATCTAAAATTGAAATCCTTGTTTGTAGTGTTATGTCTGTTAGTACAGCCGTACAGGAGATGTTCTTTTATACTGTAGTGAACTGAGGTTTTACATCCATAGGTTATTGGATGTTTACAGTGTTTGGTCTGTTAGCACAGAAGATTATTTTACTTGATCACACAAATCCTTCTGTGTACCTTTGCATCTGATGTTGGATATATATGCAGTATCGTATTTAGATCAGCATAGCCAAGATGATGAAATACTTGCTGAAGACGAAAGTCATGGCAGCAGCGAAACTCCTCCATGTTGGCCATCTCATGCTAGACGTCAAAGGAAAAAACATGATGGTATATTTTGCTTTGAACAATTTTTATTTTAAGCTTCAAGACTTCCATTTTGAATGTGTCTAATCATTTAATTGTAATTGGTTTCTAACTAGCTTCCGGCGGAGGCTTCAAAAAAGAGGGATGTGGTACCCTTAAGGGTATAGCAGCAGCCAACAAGCGAATAAAGAGTGGTGATCATAAACTTAAGATTGAATTTTCATCTAGGCTTGGAGGTCCCATAGGAGACAGCAACCGTGCTTTTGTGGATGAAGTGGTACTGTTTACAAAGAAAAGGGCACCACTCATTGGAGTCAAAAAGTGGAAGGATATAGAGCCTAATGTCAGAAATTCAATAGCATCCGATGTACTGGTACGTGCATATTTTTTTGTTGCCTAAGCATGCACAGTCCCAGGTAACCAAATAATTCACCTATTCTTTGTCTTTAAACTTAAAACAGCAAAGGTGGGACATTCCAAGCACTGTGGATGAAAAGGAAAAGATATGGTCGATTGCCAAAGAGAGGTACAAAGGATGGCGATCAGCTATAAGTTCTACATACAAGGCATACAACACTTATGCTGAGAGGATGAAAAATAAGCCCGCAGATGTAGACATTGTTGAGTGGCACTACTTGCAGTTGTATTTTGGATCTGAAAAATTCCAGGTTCAGTACCATTTCCTATAATTTTACTATACACTTGCAAATATGGAACAAAATACATGAAAGTTTTGAACACTTTGTTTCTTTCAATATTTCATTTTCTAATCACATTTTCATAGCAATCTGTATATGTCATTCACTGGCCTCTCCACCTGTAGTTGAATTAGTTTATCAAGTAGATGTATTTTGGGTGGAGTTGTTATATTCCATAGCTTATGGATCATGGAATGATATCTATCGCTGTGTTTAACCTACTGTATTCCTTTCTCACATGATTTGCTTTGAATGTCAACAATAATCTGTGCATCTGTTCAACAGTTACAGAGTTCCATTTAACCACACTATTTCCATCTATATTCTATTTCTCTTTTTTTCATTGTTTCATTTATGCATAATTATTCCTGCGACCTGACAACTGGATGCAAGCACTTTATTTGACATGCTCTCATGCACCATTTTTGTTATACATGTTACATTAATCATTACCTCTTAAATATTACCATAAACAATGAAATTCACCTTCCATTATTTTAATTTGCCACTACCAGATTTACTTATTTTAACTAGTATACACTTAATTTTCCTCTAAATACAGGCTTGTCAAATAAATAGTTCAGTTAATGATCTCATATATCTTTTGAAGCACAATATCAGATTATCACTTTAACAAAGTATTGCCACTATCACTCCAACAGCTAGCCCTTCAGGTTGGCTGCTTGTTTCACCTGCAAGAAAAAAAATCTAGACACGCCATCTTTTTTTCCTAGAGCAACAAAGTATGGAGCGATAGAGGAAACATGAATTTATCTTGGTCGGCTTCAATTTTCTTTGCTATATTCTCTGAAACAGAAGGTGCTTAAGTGAAATTACTTGCTGAGAAGAGTGTTTTTAACGTGAACAACCAAGCTATAATACAAATTCCAGGATCGATAGCATTTCCTTTAATTAATGCATTTTTCTACTGATTTCAGAAAATTGCAGCCAGAACTCTGAAAACCGTTATAAACAAAAGACTATGCACATCATGGGAAGCAGAACGTTTTCTTGAATAAGCTATGAGCAGGTAATTATGACATACTAATATGGTTCTTTTTCATTAATGACAAACTCATATGATACATTGTTCCCATCTTTTAGAGAGACCCTGTAACTGGTGAAGAGCCAAACGATTTGAATCTTTGGATGACTACTCACATGAAGAATGGACAATGGTCAAACAATGCTTCGAAGGATGTCTATGTTAGTAAATCAGAAATTTCACTAGTCACAGCATGCTTCAATATATTGTGCATCCATTCAGTTCTGAATTCTACTTACTTCAATTATGACCTTCCTCTTAGGATAATGCATGCAACCGAATTATGGAGAGAGAACAACAATCTGACGTATCCAGCCTTACAAGAGAAGAGGAGAATGTTTTTTTCCAGTTATCGTACAAGGAAACCACAGGATGCAAAGAAACTAGACTTCATGGTCATGGGTACTTGTCAAAATATCCAACACAAAGTCGTATGCTGAATGTTCAATTCCTAGAACAAGCTCGTGCTACAGCTGCAACCAACTAGAAGAATATTGAGCTCCAAGGTGAGGTAGAATCGTTAAAAGAGAAACTTGATAAAGAAGTTGCTGAACGGGAAAGGATATTGGAAGAAAAAATGCAACAGCTTCAAGAAGAAGAGGACAAGAAAAGACAAGCATTAAGAGAAGAAATGAGGAAAGAGATGCTTGCAGCCCTTGCAGAACAAAGGGAAGCCACATTACAGCAGGTATAAAAATTGTATCATTGTTTCGACCAACTCCAATCTTGGAAACTTTATGCAAGCTAAATTGTTTTATCATTTTTTGTATGCAGACTAATCCTGAAAGCATCGTCCAAACTAATCCTTCTGCAGCTACGCCTGACACAACAAACATTGTTGGCAACAAACGTTCAAATAAAAAAGGAGGCACTTCTCAAAAAAACAATGCTTCAGCGTATTACATTTCCTCACAAAGTCTAAGGAATGCTGCGTCAAAACGTGTACTGGCAAGGAACGGACAGGTATGAACTGCAGTATGTTATATTTTGATGACAACAACCTGTTGATTCAAGGGTTTTGCTTTTTTTTAATCAACACCTGCTGCTGCAATACAATTACAAACTATCTTTCCGAAGAATAGATGCAGTCAACATAGTTAATTATTTAACTCATTAGTAACATATATAAGTATTTTAAAATATCAGAATATTAAGAGTGACATAAATTTTAGTTTCAACGTAACTCTCTCCATTATTATCCATCTTAATCTCCACTTTAGTTTATGGTAGTTGAGATCCCCTATCTCCTTGCTAAGTTTGAATACTGCTTTCATGCAACATATGTATGTGAGGAAATATTGCTTTCTTGAGAAAAAGAATATATGTACATGAGTGGGGCTGAGGATGGTGCAAGACTTGGTCACAGCACACATAGGTTCCGGCCTCGAGCAAGCAACCCCAGCAAGGATCATCTAGCCACTCACAGCACCTCATGCATGTCTTGGTGTTATGCATTTAATTATGTTTATGTGGTCTATAGGTAGACTCAAATGTAGTGGAGGCTCAGTTAGGAGCTGTATAGAGTTGTCTCAATGAGGAAAGCATTGTTTCCACACAAAGTACTTGTGCCATGTCTTTGTTGTTTATATTCTTCCCCACAATCCAATTGAAGGCATTGTGTCCTATGTCCCTCTCATTTGACCAATTTGATCAGTGTTGCTTTATGTTAATTCGTTGTTAATTTTGTCTTTGGTGGTAGGTATTAATGTCCTACCTTGTCGCTTTTGCTTGCTGAACGGCTTTATGCTAATAACGAGTTATGTTTTTTGTTCCTTTTTTATTTATGATATCCAACACTGTGCAGCCTAAAGATTGCTCCAGCATGCAATATGCCTCTGATGTCAATCAAGAATGGGGGGAAGGTGGCTATTGTAAATCTTTAGGTACATGGAACTAAAAGACAAGTTGTCCGCAATGTGGAGAAAAGAAGCACTAAATTGCATGCCTATCCCTATTTTATAGGCACATTATACTAATAATTTAGGAAAAATTAGTTACAAACCACTAAAAATATAAACATTATGGATCTACCATTATAAAGTAAAAAATGTTTCTATCTAGTGCTGAACCATGTTTCAACTCTTAAATGATTAAGATAACTTTGGCCCATTTTAGAAATTTGAAGTGTTGTTTATTTGGCAGTTTCTTTGCGCATTTACAAAAAATTGTAGTTCAAATTGCTTATCTAAAACTTGGTCACTTCAAAAATTGGAGTTTGCAATGGTATATACTATACACAGAACAATATATGCATCTTTGCGATGGTAGATCCACAATATTGGAACTTTCCAATGGCATGTGATAAATCTCCAATAGATATGCAATCGAATGCTTTAACATTTTCAAGTCTTTCCCTTCCACTCAGGCAACTCCAAAGGATAAAAAGGCAAGTCTTGTCATTCATGGACTTGTGGATAAGGTAGCTGTTTGTCTTGAGGTTCCTTTGTTGCCATAATCTTTTCTTGCAATAGTGATTTAACTGTGTCAACACAGGTCATTGCTGGGGTGATGTGCATGCTGAATCTGCGCATCCCTCCATATATACATACAGGATCACTCGGACTCGGAGTCATGGCATGGTCAAGACAAGATAGCAGAATGTTGATGCAAACAAGCTATGCCGAAGCCTAATATAGCTAGAATATTTATGTTATATCAATTTTAGTTACCAGTTTTCAATGACATTGTTATAGTAATAGTAACTTTTGCTTGATGATTGTACAAATTATTTTGCTGGCAATATATTACAATTAATGATGGTTTCATTCCATATTGTTGTTGCAAAATTTATAATTATTTAATTCTGTTTCAATAATGTTTAATAACCGAATTCAGAATGCAAAATGCATTGCCACAGAAACCTTCTGTTGCAATACATGTAAATGCAACATTTGTACTTCGTTGTTATAAGGGCCTATTGCCACCAGACAGATTGCGTTGCAAAATGCTTTAATGCAATGAAACATCCTCCGATGCAACAAATATTGTTACCACGAGCTAATTTCAATGGCAATAGTGCCTATCGCCACCAGATACATTGCGTTGCAAAATATTCTAATGCAATGAAAAATCCTCCGTTGCAACAAACATTATTACCACGAAACATCCTCCGTTGCAAAAAAGATTATTACCACGAACTTATTTCCGTGGTAATAGGGACTATTGCCACTGGACGTATCGCGTTGCAACAATGCTGTAATGCAATGAAGCAATGAGCGTGGCATTATAACCTATTGCCACGAAACAACGACGTGGCATTAGCTCCTGCTGCCACGAAACATATGTGTGGTAATAAAGCCTTTTGCAACGGATTGAAAAGTGGCAATATACCTTATTGCCACAATATGGTATGTTGCAACACCAATCAACTGCAACGCATGATTACGTTGCAATTAGCATTGCTCTTGCAACAGGACGCAAAACCGTTGCAAAGACCTTTCGCCACTCACTTTTTTGCAACGGCTGCCAACGAAGTGATATTGTGGCAATTGGTAGCTGTTGCCACGATTTTGGCCCTATTGCCACATTTTTCGCCGTTGCGTTAGGGGGATTTTCTAGTAGTGTAAGTTTTTACGATCTGATCGTGGAGGCGAGTATTTGAGCCATGAGTTTGGCAATCATCTGAAGGATTGTGGAATTGTTCCACAATTGACTCCGCCAGGAACACCTCAATGGAATGGGGTATCTGAACGGAGAAATCGCACCTTATTAGATATGGTGCGCTCCATGATGAGCCAAAGTGATCTTCCGTTGTCTTTTTGGGGGTACGCTCTTGAAACAGCCGCTTTCACACTAAACAGGGTTCCATCAAAATCAGTAGAAAAGACACCATATGAGATGTGGACAGGACAACGTCCTAGCTTGTCTTTTCTTAAGATTTGGGGATGTGAGGCTTATGTAAAACGTTTACAATCTGATAAGCTCACTCCTAAATCTGATAAATGCTTCTTTATCGGGTATCCTAAGGAAACAAAAGGATATTACATCTATAATCAAGGAGAAGGCAAAGTGTTTGTCACCCGGCATGGTGTCTTCTTAGAGAAAGAGTTTCTCTCAAGAAGGGATAGTGGGAGCACGGTGCAACTTGAAGAAATTCGAGAAACACCTGAAAACGTTTCAGCTCCTACAGAACCACAACATGATGAACAAACTGTTGAAGAACCTGTTGTGGACACACCGGCACCACGTAGGTCAGAGAGGTCACGTCGTGCACCTGAGAGGTACATGTTCTTGACTACTCAACAACGGGACATATTGTTGTTAGACAACGATGAGCCTAAGACCTATGAAGAAGCGATGGTGGGACCAGACTCTGAGAAATGGCTTGAAGCCATGAGATCCGAAATTGAATCCATGCACAGTAATCAAGTTTGGAACTTGGTTGATCCACCTGATGGTGTTAAAACCATTGAGTGCTAATGGATTTTCAAGAAAAAGATAGACATAGATGGAAATGTTCACATCTATAAAGCGCGATTGGTGGCCAAAGGTTTCAAACAAATTCAAGGTGTTGATTATGATGAAACTTTTTCGCCCGTCGCAATGCTAAAGTCTATTCGGATCATTCTAGCGATTGCTGCATATTTCGACTATGAAATATGGCAAATGGATGTCAAAACAGCTTTCCTTAATGGAAATCTGAGTGAGGATGTGTACATGACACAGCCCACGGGTTTTGTCGATCCGCAATCAGTTGGAAAGATATGCAAGCTGCAAAGATCCATTTATGGATTAAAGCAGGCATCTCGGAGTTGGAACATTTGTTTTGATGAAGTAATCAAAGGGTTTGGTTTCATCAAGAACGAAGAAGAACCTTGTGTTTACAAAAAGCCTAGTGGGAGCGCACTCGTATTTCTGGTCTTATATGTGGATGACATATTACTGATCGGAAATGACATTCCTATGCTCGAATCTGTTAAGTCTTCATTGAAACATAGTTTCTCTATGAAAGACTTAGAAGAGGCGGCATATATTCTGGGCATCAAGATCTATAGGGATAGATCAAGAAGGCTAATTGGATTAAGCCAAGATACGTATATTGACAAGGTGTTGAAAAGGTTTAACATGCAGGATTCCAAGAAAGGCTTCCTACCTATGTCACATGGTATAAATCTTAGCAAGAGTCAGTGTCCTAGTACACCTGATGAGCGGGATAAAATGAATGCGATTCCATATGCTTCGGCTATGGGGTCCATTATGTATGCCATGCTTTGTACACGTCCAGATGTCTCGTATGCTTTAAGTGCTACAAGTAGATACCAGTCAGATCCAGGTGAAAGTCACTGGATTGCCGTAAAGAACATCTTGAAGTACTTGAGAAGAACTAAAGATGTGTTCCTCGTCTATGGGGGTGAGGAAGAGCTCGTTGTAAATGGTTACACCGATGCTAGCTTCCAAACTGACAAAGATGATTTTAGATCGCAATCTGGATTTGTGTTCTGCCTGAACGGCGGTGCGGTGAGCTGGAAGAGTTCCAAGCAGGAGACGGTTGCTGATTCTACAACAGAAGCCGAGTACATAGCAGCTTCTGAAGCTGCTAAAGAGGCTGTTTGGATCAAGAAATTTGTTTCTGAGCTTGGTGTGATGGCTAGTGCCTCCAGCCCAATGGACCTCTACTGTGACAATAGTGGGGTCATTGCGCAAGCCAAGGAGCCTAGATCGCACCAGAAGTCCAAGCACATTCTACGGCGATTTCATCTCATCCGCGAGATTGTGGAGAGAGGCGATGTGAAGATATGCAAAGTACAAACAGATTTGAACATTGCAGATCCTTTGACAAAGCCGCTTCCCCAGCCAAAGCATGCGGCTCACACTAGGGCAATGGGTATTAGATACCTACATGGTTGACTCTAGTGCAAGTGGGAGACTGTTGGTGATATGCCCTAGAGGCAATATGGAGATGTTGAATATATCACATACTATGTTTATGATACATTGCTTTGTTCCTTGAAATAGACATTATCATTATTGATCAATGAGTATGTGACTTATTCATGAGACTCTTAATGCCAAAATGTTGCTATTTCTAAATGATCCCTGATCATATATCATATGAGGAACAAATATGATTCAAAGATCAGCATATGTATTGATTGATGATCATGTCTCATGGATCATGGTATGGAGATACCAAATCAATAACATGGACATGTGTTAGTGAACATATGTTGGATAGACCCGCCATGAGACACTGCAGAGATTCCATGTGTCATCAGTTGGTCTCAAGTAGTGTTTATGTGGAATCCTTAGACTTGAGATCATCATGGTTCCCAACATGCGTAGTAGCTTATTTTGGGACTACTAAACACTACTCCGTAACTGGGTAGTCATAAAAGTAGTCTTCGGGTTTGCCATGAAATATGTAGTGGGATGTGAATGATCAAGATAGAATTTGCCCCTCCTTATGGGAGAGATATCTCTGGGCCCCTCGATGTAATGGATTATGAAAGTGCATGGCCATGCTAAGGTGATTGAGGAGTCAATCACGAGTTTATAATCCATCACGGAATCGAGAGAGTGATTGAGCTATTAAGAGGATGACACAGGTCTCGCCTTGAGCTTAATCTATATCGTGAGGCAAAGGGATTCATACATGAGAACATTACAGGTTCAGCCGATATGATCTTTATGTATACTTTGGGGTTAATATGTCTTGCTAAAGGCCGCTATTAACAGGGTGACCGGAAAGGCGTTTTCGGGTCGCGACCAAGTATACGTGAACCTACAGGGTCGCACACTTAACGGGTTGGAACACTAATTCGAATGTGATTCGGATGTGGGCTCAATTCGGATAGAGATCCGGATAGACTCCTATTGGGCCTTGGTCCACGAGGCCCAAGTGAGGAGGTCTATATATATGGGGGCGAGGGGCTGAGGGGGCATGCTTCTGTTCCTCCTGAGCAAAACCCTAGCCGCCACCTCCCGAGCCAAACCCTAGCCGCTCGCGAGTGCTGGTACACTCGCGATCGGCGTTCCAGCCCCGGACGTGTGGATACCGGTGGAGGCGCTGCTCGTTGCGGCGTTGATCGGCATCAACAACCTACAGATTGGATCTGCTCGTGGCGTGATTGATCGCGTGGAGGAGACGATCTGTTCGGGACGATCGGCTACTTCCACTACTACCTCGACGCGCGTGGTTGGATCGGCTTCTCCAACTCTTCTTCCGCTGCGCTGCGCGTCTAGTGGTAACGATCCATGATCCCTCCTTAGCATGATGTCCTGGTGTGCGCGGTAGAAATTTTTGTTTTCTGCTCTCGTAGCATACGCGTATTCCTTCACCTTGGTCCTCCAGTCCAGACTCGTCGGAATCGCATCAAGGCTAACGTTTTCATACTTGAACCTAGTAGGTGTAAACACACGTCTGTACGTCCATTGCTGGCGCACATACTATGCCGTGTGTCCGCTACGGGCCCACACGCGCCATGCGTCATATGCCCACGCCCCTGACCCGTACGCGCCCGTGCCCCGGTCCCCAGGTCTTAAATGGGCTGCGCACCCCACGCATCTGAGCCCACGGGCTACCCGCAAGTAAGCCCTTTAAGCAACAACCTTATAAGTGGTATTGGGTCTTCTCCCCCCCCCCCAAAAGACTAGTCCAATGGGTGAAGGCTCCCTTTAAGCAACAACCTTATAAGTTGTGTTTTTTTCTTTCTTACAATCCATGTGGGACTATTTTCCCAACAGTAGGAACCCTAGCGGAGTTACGCTTGAAGCCTAATTTGTTAGACGCCTTAAACTCGTCGTTGGTGAGGTCTGCGAACTGGTTGGCACTGAGCCAGAACGTGTGGTTTCCTGCATTAAACGACTCGATGAACTCGAGGTTAGCCGTGAATACCTCGAATCGCCGTGCCTTCTCGGCGGCGTTCTTGTAGACGCGGCCGTATTGCGCCATCCACTGCTCGTGCCTCTCCACCATGGCCCAGTTACTCGGCACACGAGCAGCAAGTGCACTGGAGGAAAGGGTGCAACCAGCAATGGCAATAAGAAAGGAAGCAGTTGCGAGACATCTCGCACTGCTGAGAAATTCCATGTTGTTTGCCTGGTTGGATGAGATCTACAGACTACAGCTCAGGCTTGCTTAATGGAGGTATGAGTTTTTTTGCTTGTGAAGTTGTGTAGGGTTTCATGGGTATATATAGGCATCTGGTTGCATGGTGGTAGGACATGCTGTACGTGCGCAATCATGTAGGTGGAGAGCAACTTGTGTGGAATATTATTATTGTATGTTACCTCATGCCCACGACCACGAATGAGATAAGTTGGTCAACAGTCAACATTATGGAAGTGGCGTACCGATAAGCATAACAATTAGGCTTCGCTTCAAATAATTTCTGTTTCTAGCTTTTGAAACACGACGACTTCTTAAATTTGTCTTTTGACTATTTTGGGCTTATTTTGTCTTTTCTTTTTTGTTTTACGTCTTTATATTATCAGTGATGATATAACTTTATTATATTTATATTTATTTTTTTAAATTTAATTACTCAAGAAAGATAACAAATGCTACAATGTATTTTTAAGTCAGAAGTTGGAAGTCACTTTCGAACACTACCTTAATCTGCGGGGTAAAAAGCTGTTCAATGTGGAGCAGGAAAATAGTGGGACGTTCAAAGAATGCACGCTGATTACATCCCGCACGTACGACCAGTTTACATCACCAACCATGTTTCAAACGTACGATCATCGAAAGTTATAGACGTTTTATTATTGGTCTTGTCAGCTGTCCCGAATCGAGTTAGAACCGGATTCAAATCTTTATATATTTTTTTTCTTGTTCAAGGGGCTGCCAAATCCATGTGGAACCTGAAAAAGAACCCTTCTCAACCTTTAGAAAGCCATGGTGTGGTCGAATTTTACCTTTACTTGCATTGCAATACTCGGACTCTTTATGTTTGGTAAGTCTCGCGCGTCTCTCCGGACAGCTCGTGCTGCATTTAATGAAATTACCATAACTTTGTGTAGGAAGCTCCAAATCAAGTGCCGTTTAATTCGTTGTAAAGTAGACTTCATTAGCTTTCCAAACATATATTTTAGGCACATTAGAAACCTCAGAATTGGCATTCAAAGCTCCTTGAACATTGTGCACAAAACTGCAAGCACTAACCAAAGTTATAGTGCTACTTGGTGCCACATCGTCCTCCCCTCCTTGAAGCAAAGCCATCCTCTGCTTTGGGGTAATCTTGGGAGCTTTCCTCTTTTTGGCTGTAATTTCTTCATCAACGTGAATAACACCCTCCAATTTTGGTTTCAGCACATGCTTCTTTCCCCCATGTACAAAAGTGTACGTGTTGGACCGACCCTCATGCATAGCATTGCGATCATATTACCATGGTCTTCCCAACAATACCCCACATGCATCCATTAGAACTACGTCGCAATCCACCTTGTCAACATAATCACCAATAACAAACGGAACCCGCACCTTGTGAGTTATTTTTAGCCTTCCAGAGTTGTGTAGCCACTCCACATTATGTGGTTGAGGATGCCTCCATGTGGATAGCCCTAAAGCGTATACCAAATCTTTGCTAATCACATTGGTATAACTTCCACCATCTATAATTAACTTGCATGCTTTATCTTTGATCTTGCACTTCGCTTGAAAAGCACTTCACCGCTGTCCTTTTGTTTCAGATTCTTTACTTTGCACCTTTCGGACTAAAAGATTAACACCATTCAATTCTGGATCACAATAGATAGCATTCTCCTTGGAATCGTCGGATTTTTCACTTTTAGAATCACTACTAGAACTTGTTGAAGCCTAGCCATCTTTAGTGAGAAGCACTCTTCGTTGATTTGGACAATCACGCATCATATGACCTCTTCCCTTGCACTTGAAACACTCAATTTCTCTAGCACAAGCATTAGAAGGCAAACTAGAATCAGTTTTAGTTGCTTATTTACCTCTGTTGTTTGCCTCCTTTGAAAGAGCCTATTTGAATGGCTTGATGTCGCCACCTTAGAGTGTGAACCAACATCATCGCCTTGCTGTGATGGACACCTCCATGGGTTTGTTTGAGTGTTGGCATGTCCACCCTTGGCATGTTTGCGCTTCAATTGTTGTTCAGTATGTTCAGCTTAATGCACCAAGTCTTGGATGTTGTAGTAATGGACCATCTCCACCCTATCTTGTACATCCTCATTCAACCCATTAAAGAAACATGCCATAGTAGCCTCATCATGCTCCTCTGTTCCTGTATGAATTATCAACATCTTCATCTCTTTATAATATTCATCAACACTAGAATTACCTTGGCGTAATTGTTGTAGCTGGTTGTACAAGGTCCTAGTGTAGTGTGCTGGGATAAAACGCTGCCTCAAAATATTCTTCAATTGTACCCAAGTATCCGGACGAGCTCCTACGTGACACAATTGATTCCACCAAACAAGAGCATATCCGGTGAACTCAATAGTCGCCAAATGAATCTTCTTATACTTAGTATAGTGATGGCTGTCAAAAATTTGTTCGACACGCATCTCCCACTCCAAATACTCCTCCGGTTCAGTTTTACCATTAAATGATGGGATAGAAATTTTTATCCGCCCAATTCCATCATCCATGGCAACAAGCTGAGAAAACCCAACACCATCACGCATACCTCCACCACGGGCAGCACCTCTGCCACGCATGTCCCTACCACGGTCAGTACCACAGTAGTCCTGAGCACGGCGCGGTTGTGGAGCAAAGCCCGCTGCACCATCAAAAACCTCCTCGTGTTCATCATCTTCGTATGGTGCACGTGGTTCAGGATATTGAGGTCCCCATTCAGCATGCTGAAATTGTGGTGGCAGGTTGCGTATCACCTCTGTCAACGCATCAATTCGCGCATCTAAATCATCAATCTTGCCTTCAAGCTTTTGGTGACAATATAAGAAGTAGTCACGTGTCGCTTCAAGCCCGTGTCGCACCTCGGGCAATAAATACGCCGCATATTGGGGCGCCTCCCCGATTGGCTTGGAATGATTATGTCGCGCCTCGCCATCTTCAGTCTTCATAGAACCCACCATCAAGAAAAAATCAACAATCTCGTAACGTGATCAACCACGCTCTGATACCAAGATGATACGGACCAACTAGCAAGCTAGCTGAACCATGTTGCTTTGGCCCTGATCTTTCACGATACGCCTTGTTGGATGCCCTCCTTGTTCTAATGTTCTTGCAAACCCAAGAACAGCATACACCTCCAAGATAAGTCTTCTCCCACGCACACCGTAGCACATGAACGAAGGGTAGAGAAACCAAAGTTTCAACGAGTAGAATCCAACACCACAATTGGATTCAACACACCAAAAGTAATTCCTTGATAGAAATCTCAAGAACACGCCAACAGTAGCCACCAAACCATGGTGATTTTCTAGTTTCTATTTCTCAATTCATAACTGAAGTTACAATGGGGCTAAGGCCCTTCCCTTATATTGGTGCATAATGCACGACCTTGACTAAAACTCACGCACAACCTGGCATAAGGCCGAAACAAACTCCAATACAAACTAAAAGGGAAATATCTAAACTACTACCATCGGATTCCCTCTCAATTTGCGATGTGACTATGAGGATTTCATGGCTGACACCTTATCCATTGTATGGGGCTTCCAAATAGCTTTCCAACGAGTCTAGGAACGCCTAAATCGGACTCCGTTTGTGAAAGTTACGGATATTTTAGTATCGGTCTTGCCAACTGTCCCGAACCGAGTCCGAACCGGATTCAAATCTTTATATGTTTTGTTTTCTTGTTCAAGAGGCTTATAAATCCGTTTGGAACCTAAAAAGGAATCCTTCTCAACCTTTAGAAAGCCATGGTATAGTCAGATTTTACCCTTACTTGTATTGCAATACTCGGACTCTTTATGTTTGGCAAGTCTCGTGCGTCTCTCCGGACAACTCGTGCAGCATCCAATGAAATTGCCATAACTTTGTGTAGGAAGCTCCAATCAAGTGCCGTTTGATTCGTTGGAAAGTAGACTTCATTAGCTTTCCAAACATGTATTTTGTGCACTTTAGAAACCTCATAATTGGCATTTGAAACTCCTTGAACATTATGCACAGAAGTGCAAGCACTAACCATAATTGTAGTGCTACTTGGTGTCACATCACCCTCAGCCTGGGAATCGTGGAGCTAAAGAATGGCTAAGTAGATCTGAGAGAGCGAGACCTAGCCTTCTTCTGCTAGCTGAGCTGCTGCTACTGCAGGTTTCTCTTATAGAGGCACTCGAGGGCGGGGAGTTGGAGGAATGGGAGGATCAGGCTTATAAGCCTTGTGGACACCGCCAAAGCCTCCATGGAACTTAGTTTTCTGAAGGTTCAAAGACATGATATAAAGAGCATAATTAATTTGCTTGATCCTGTCATTCTTTGAAGAAGCAATGTCCCTTATTATGAGATCAACCACATCGAATTTTCAGCCTTGCATAACATAATCAATGAGGTTCCATTCTTTGGCCTCTTATGGCATCATAGTTTCCACTCTTTGGAAGAATGGTGTGGTTGATAATTCTGTTAACCAGGCTTGGAATGGGAAGAAGTCCAACAAGCTTGCCTAGAATGAATCTTAAGTTTTGATCATAGTATTCTGATAGTGCTGGGAGCTCAAGCACTACAAGAAAACCCCCTATAGTAACGCTGTATTATTATGTTTGATACGCTTTATTTCGTCTCTACAGGAATATAGGCATGCTTTTGTAAAGCGTGTTAGGAGCGTCTTCGCATGGACCGTGTCAGGAGTTGTAGAGACGAATTCTTTAAGCGTATCTATGAGATAAAAAGACGTTTTATAGAGACGCTTAATGCATGCCTACACATATTGATACACTTTTATAGACACATTTATACAACACATCTATCAGTATAGTTACGTTGTATAGTAGCGCTTCATCACGTATTAAGAATTGTAGAGACAGTCTCGTAGGTACATCTACATTACATGTCTACTAATATAGTCACGCTTTGTAATGACACTTTAATGCGTATTAAGAAGTATAGTCACGCTTTATAACGATGCTTTGATGCGTATTAAGAAGTATAGTCGCGCTTTATAATGACGATTTAATGTGTATTAAGAAGTATAGACACGATTAATAGATACATTTATATTACGTGTTTAATTATATAGACACGCTGTATAGTAACATAGCCACATGCTCAGAAATGTAGAAACAATATGATGATACATTTACATTGCGTGTGTATCAATATAGGTTCGTTGTATAGTAACATCTTGTTGCGTCTCAAGATATGTAGAGACGGTTTCATATGTACATTTATATTTCGCGTCAGTAATGTTTTTGTGTATATATTAATATATACACGCTTTGTAGTAACACCTTCTTATGTATTAAGAACTGTGATGTTTTCTTCAAAATAGACATCCAAATATAGATAATATCTGTATGATTAGATAATGACAATGCAAATCACCAAAAGTATTCCATTTGTAAAATCATCTCTTTAGCATCCACAAAACAAGATAATAATTAGTTCACTCCCTGGACATCATATAGACCAGTAACTATATCAAACTGAATGGTTCATCAAACATATGTGGAGTACAGGACAACCAGAAACTCCTAGTCCTAGTAGCAGAGAAATACAAAGGCTCCATCTTCATCACCACTGCTCCACACCAGCAGCAAGGCACTGAAGAAGACCCCGATCTGGATGCGGATCTAGCCCTGCAATTGAACAGATG
This sequence comes from Dendrocalamus latiflorus, assembly GCA_017311315.1. Lineage (NCBI taxonomy): Eukaryota > Viridiplantae > Streptophyta > Magnoliopsida > Poales > Poaceae > Dendrocalamus > Dendrocalamus latiflorus. The sequence goes on from CM029627.1 coordinate 43,976,737, forward strand.
CAGTTGATAATAGCATTGAGACAAAAAAAATTGCAGTTTGAAAAGATGACATGAGTTAAATAATGTAGCTTCAACATTTTTTCTTATTGCAGCTGACACAAATAAGAGACTAAGAGTCCAAGCATATCCATGAGAAGCAACAGGTATAGGCCGAACAACAGTCCTCTATGGTTAGCTTAGGCATGTAGCATAAGTCAGTATTTATAGAAAATTAGTCTGCAAACACCATCTTTTTATGCTGTTAGATAAAAACAGCTACTACTCAGGTCATGTGCTGCTAAGAATCATGGCATAGCTAATGACTTTATACCCTATGCCAAGCAGGCCGCAAGGTCTTCGAAAATTGATGTTGGTAGTCAACATAAAGAAAGTCATATAATAAGCATGACGCAGGCAGTGAACAGATATAATCTTAACATTACCCAAACATAAAATTTTTAGAAATGTCACAAGGATATGAGTAAATTTGAAACATTCACTACTAGTACATGGCACAGACCTATAATGGAAACAAAATTAAGATGCAACATTTCACTATGCTTCTTGTGAAACGGCTACTAGATAAATTGATTATGTAATATTATCTCTTACACGGTTCCTTCTACATGCCACTAGAATGTGAAAAATAAGCAAAGAGATCATGAATAAATTCTTAGTGTGCATTATTTTTGCTACAGCATAGAATACTTAGATACTAGAAAAATCATGTTAATATGAAATGCTTGCAAGTTTCTAAGACTAAAGCATAAGTAAATCTGCAAACAGCATGACACTACATTGCATGATGGCCATAATTAAAGAATAAAACATACCATGTTGTTTCGGGACTGAATTGAACTCTTAGGTTTTCTCACCTAAAAAAGAATGGGTTTAGATGAAAATCATAATTTGAAGAAACAGGACAATAATTGGTCAGGAAATGTCAGTTTCAATGGGCTCAACTTATTTTTCCTTTCCCCCAGACACTTATTTGTATGGGTACTCCAGCAGTCATTCCTTGAGAATGTGGACTAGTCCAGAATTGCTCTTTTGATGCATGGTAGCTTGACGTTCCACCTACTACTGTGATGGGCTCCGTTTGGGATTACAATGTTGTGAGGTCAAAGACAAGGCTCCATTTGAGATGACGGTGTGGGTGTGGTGTTGTGCAATTCAACAGCTATTGAAGATATTTACCATATCTAGTAAATGTTGATGTTAGTAAGCAATTAACAAATGAAGGCGTTTAACAATAGCACATGAAATGAGTATTGTGAAGCACATCTCAATGCAAAAACAGAGCCTTGGTCAATTTGGATCATTTCATACGCACCTGCTCATCAATTGGATGTAGTCATATGATTTTTGAAATTGGTAAGCACGACAGCTCGTAGAAACTGCCTCGAGCTGCATTTTCATACATTAATTGTGACACTGAACCTGCCTAATGAGCTGAATTTCTTATTAGTAGTATGCCATGCACTCTTGCTTTTGGAACATTGCTGAATTTCTGCAGCCCCTGTCTCTCTCTGGTGTGTCACAATTAGCATCCTGCTTCTGCTTCAAGAAGCTGCAAAAATCAGAAGAGCCAAGGTTACTTCTAATGACAGTTGCTCTGAGCCTAACAGAGACAAATTTTGTCTTCTACTTTCCTGAATATACATGGTAGCCCTATGACCTAAATGAAATTGATGTGGTTTCCGATCAAAGCGGTGTTATTTTAAGTCAAGACCAAAATGATGTTTTCCAATATGAGTCCCAACAACACGAATGTAAGATGTGCCCTAGAAGTTCATAAGCTCAGTATTCCTAACAAAAAGATTGTCTTGAGGAGATCTGATCTTGAGGCGAAGATCTTGGATGTGACTGCTTTGTCATTATTGTATAGGCAATCAGAAGCAAGAGTACTAGAAGTACCGTGGTTTGGTTGGAAGAAACTGAAACTCCAGAAAGTTCAGCTCTTCCAAGAGGCGTAGTCTTCTTCATTACTGAAAAAATAAGCTCGACAAACATACCATTAGCATGTTGATCTTCCTGGCAGCCTTCATTTGCTCAATTTCCTGACTCCCATCGCTCCAACCCTATCAAAAAACAGAATGGGACATTATCATTAATATTGGAATAAGTACTCAAATAAATAGTTTGCTTGCTAGCATTCCGCATTCGACAACCCAAATTTCATTTTTCTTTGAGGAATAGGTGCATCCAAAGTAACTGGCAGTTGATGATATGTTGGCCGTCCCACCAAAAAAAAGATATCCACAGATAGGACTAATCACCAAATTCACATCCACAAGAGAATATGTTAAACATGTATACTCAATATGAACAAAAAGTTGACAGCTCTGATCCAGTCTTTCCATTGCCCAGCTCGCCGGTGGGTAGCTCGATGCGGAGGCGGCGCAGCTCCTTGAAGGAGCGGAGAACCTCAGAGGGCGAGTGGTGGGAGACGTCCCCCACGGGCGGGGGCGGCGAGGAGGGCGGGGCCGCGGAGCGCCGGGAGACGGAGGCCGCAGCGGGGAGAGGATCTGCCCGAGCGCCTGGATGGGCCTGACGATGCCGCCGAGCACGAGACGCGCGATGTGCGCGAGCGCGCCGCGACCCCGCGTGGGGCCCCGCGGCGGAGCGGAGGAGCGGGGGGAGGATGAGGCGGCGACGCAGCGTGGGGAGGAGGAGGAGGCGGTGCGGGGGACGGAGAGGGAGGCGGCGGCGGCGCGGGGGGTTGGGGGAGTAGGCGCCCGGGGTGGCGGAGGAGTGGCGGCAGCGTGAGGGGGGCGGAGGGGGTAAGGGCGAGAGCTCGGGCTGGCGAGGAGGGTGGGGGCGCGGTGGAGGCGGCGCGGGGGGCGAGGGGCAGAAGTGGTGAGGGCGGAGGGAGGGGTGGGGGGAGGAGGAGGACGCGAGGGAGGGGCGGAGAACGTGGGGAGGCGGTCACGCGGAGAACGTGGGAGAGTCGGCAGGTGTTTTCATGCAGTGTTAAAACTTTCGGTGCCAAAAAAAAATCGGTCACCAACGAAAGGAACAAAAAACGAAATTTTGTTCGTTTTGTTCGGAATTTCGGACGAAAAAAATCAAATTTTTGATGAAATTTAGTAAAAATTTGATTAAAATTTGAACAAATTTTAAATGGAGGTAAATTCGGCCAATTTTTATAAGAAAGGGGTGGAAAAGATGCATCAACAACCAACTTCTTCTTTTTAAGGAGTAAAAGTGCCCTGCAAACATCATCTTTTTTGCTGTTAGATAAAAACAGCTACTACTCAGCTGTTAGATAAGATCCACGCCGGGGAGGTGGGGGAGGAGGAGAGGGAGGCGGGAGGCGGCCGGAGGAGGCGGGAGGTGGGAGGAGGAGGCGACCGGGAGAGGGAGGCTAAAAACTTCGTAGAAGGCAGTACGTACACCGTTTGGTTGTATCAACCTATACAAGCGAGCAGTCGTTCTTCGAATGAGCTGAAAACTTCACGTTTGACTCTCATCTGTACTGCTGGCATGCCATTGGAATTTGCCGTCAAAGTTCATTTTGTATTGCACATGAGAAATCGTAGAAGGTAGTACGTACATCGTTTGGCTATATCAACCTATGTGGGCCTGTGCAAGCGAGCAGTCCTACTCTGAATGAGCTAAAAATTTCACGTTTGGCTCCAATCTGTACCGTTGACATGCCATTGGAATTTGTCGCCAAAGTTCATTTTGTACTGTGCATGAGAAATCGTAAAAGACAGTACGCACACCGTTTGGTTGTATTAACCTATACAAGCGAGCAGTCATTCTCCAAATGAGCTGAAAACTTCACGTTTGACTCTCATCTGTACTGCTGGCATGCCATTGGAATTCGCCGTCAAAGTTCATTTTGTATTGCACATGAGAAATCGTAGAAGGCAGTACGTACATCGTTTGGCTATATCAACCTATGCGGGCCTGTGCAAGCGAGCAGTCCTACTCTGAATGAGCTGAAAATTTCACGTTTGGCTCCAATCTGTACCGTTGATATGCCATTGGAATTCGCAGCCAAAGTTCATTTTGTACTGTACATGAGAAATCGTAGAAGGCAGTACATACACCATTTGGTTGTATCAAATTGCAGTTCGCCATCGACGTTCATTCTATACTGTGAATAAGAAATCTTAGAATGCAGTACGTACACGGTTGGACTATAGATATAGAGAACAATCTGATTTTTGAATCGGTTGGTTGGCCTATAGATATAGCGAAGAATCTGATTTTTGATTTTTGGTTTGCACTAGACACTCCCCTGATATTATTATTGACAATCAGAATCCAATGGCAAATAATACCTTTTTGATGCACAACATTGACACAGAAAAGACTACAACTTCTTCAAAAGATAAGTGGCTCTCTCCGCCCTGGAATTCTTTCAGCACTGATGGGAGTCACAGGAGCAGGTAAAACAACACTATTGGATGAGGTAATGTGTTTCATTACTTTCAAAAGATTGTCCCAAGGTCTCAGCAAGTGCCAAAAATATCAGAAAGAAATGTATAACGAAAGCTAACCTCCGGGGGTTGGATAAAATATACTCTTTCCAGTAAAAAAGAGACCTTTTCGACAATGGCAATGGCAGTGTTCGGGCAGCACTGGGGAAGATTAAGCCAAATACAAATACAACAAATTTAAATCACAATATGTAACATGTCTCCAAGGGAGCTGTTCATCTATATCAACAAAAAATAGGGTGATATCAGTAATAGGTAATTCATCAAACTGAAAATATATTTTTTCATCAAATGCTACACTCATATAATTCTAAATCTCACAATTCAGATTATTATTCTTAAGGGACAACAAACTGATGTAATTTTGCCTGTACTTCACGCTGCTGGGGACCGGAGGGGCGGAAGGAGGCGGCGGTGGCTGTGCTGGGGACCAGAGGGGCGGAAGGAGGGCGGCGGCGGGGTGAGAGGAGGGCGGCGCCGCGAGAGGTGAAGGGGAGAGGGGAAGGAGGCGGGCGGCGGCGCGAGAGGGGAAGGGGGGAGGGGAAGGAGGCGGGCGGCAGCGCGAGAGGGGAAGGGGGGAGGGGAAGGAGGCGGGCGGCGGCGCGAGACGGGAAGGGGGAGGGGAAGGAGGTGGCGGCGGCGGTCCAGAGGGGCGAAGGGAGGCGCGCGGGCGTGAGAGGGGAAGGGGAGAGGGGAAGGCGGCGGGCGCGAGAGGGGGATGCAGGGAGGCGGCGGGGGCCTGGAGGGGGCCGAAACGGGTATTTTGGATACATCTAAACCTCTAAACACCTAAAATTCCATTTTTGACCTCTAAACCAAAAAAAATTCCCGAATCTAGACCCCCGCCCGAGCGCACGTTCGCATGGTACCGCCACCTGTCCAGTCGTGCGGTGTGGTACCGCACGACCGCACTGTAGCACGGGTCGTGCGGTATCACACCACACCATCACACTATTCATTGCACTGTAGCGGTAGGTCCTGCGGTCAAAAAATGAGATGTGCAGTCGGCGATTCGGTCATGCGGTCGGAGCGAAAGAAACGTGCGCTCGGGCGATGAACAGTGCGATCATGCGGTGTGGTACCGCACGACCCGTGCTACAGTGCGGTCGTGCGGTACCACACTGCACGACCGGACAGGTGGCGGCGCCAGGCGAACGCGCGCTCGGACGGTGGTCCAGATTCGGAATTTTTTTAGTTTGAGGGCCAAAAATGGAATTTCGGGTGTTTAGGGGTCCAAATGTGTCCAAACTTCCAGAAACGGGGGGAGGATTTAGGTTTTTATATGGGTGGCATTTGAGGATTTAGGTTTTTATATGAGAATAACGAAAAATATATTCTAAATTGCAAGGGAAAAACTTTTATGACATGTTGTTTGATACGCTTTACGACGTGTCTACATGTTACTGACGGTCAAAAGCGTTTCTAACTTCGTGACATATTGATATGTTTTAAATATCATAGAAAAAACATTTTTACATGTATATGAACGGTTGTTGATACGCTTTTCAATGTGTCTAAATGCTATTGATGATTTAAATCGTGTCGAACTCCGTATCATTTTGAGACGTTTTTAGTATCGTGTCAAAAGGCATATTTAGGTGGGTATGGGCGATTGTATGATACGTTTTACGTCATGTCTAGATGCTATTGACGATTAAAAGCGTATCTAACACCGTGTCATTTTGAGATGGTTTTAATATCATGTTAAAAAGTGTCTTTATATGTCTCTTGACAATAAAAGCGTGTCTAATGCCGTGTCAAGTTGAGATGTTAACAAAATCATGTCAATAAGTGTCTTTATGTGCCCATGTAGAGACGCTTTTAGCCTGCGTTACTATGAAAGCGTGTCTAGAGGGGGGTTTTCTTGTAGTGAAGTGCCGGTCTGTCATACACCTTTCCATATGCACTTGACTCTGTACTTAGAGCCAACTCAAAATCATGTTTGTTACCTTCAAGGGGTTGGCAGACTGTCATCCACGAGAGGTGCTGGAAATCAGGGGATATATAAAGTGTGGCATAAAACTGCCTGATGATGTCCTCATTATAATCTGACATCGATGCCACTAAATTTTGTATCCCAACCCTCTAAAACAATCTGTAGGTCCCATCATATTTGTCAATTGAGTCTAAGTGGTCCCAATCGATGTACTTGTGATCAGCAAATAATCTAGATTTTCCATAAAGCTACTCATACACTTGCTCCAGGAACATAGTGTGGAACCTTGGGTTGACCGAGTTGTAAGGAAGAATAAATTGGTTCCTATGGCGCATCCTTGCATACTCATTAGCTGAAATTTTCCTCAAGTCAATTTGAGGTTCTTCGCAGTCATGCAAGTCTTCCTCTGATCTTCACTTGACTTGATCAACACATGATCGTCTACTTTTGGACACGCATGAACTCATGATGCATTCGTTTCTTGATAGCCTTCAACACATGAAGTCATCTTCTTCTCACGTCATGACTTGATGATCTTCAATACATGAAATCATCCCAAGTCATCCTCATTTGTGGCACCTAACCTATTCATCCAACTCATGAAAAATGTTAGTCCACAAAACAATTGTCATCAATTACCAAACTTCACCATTAACTTATAATGGAGGGACTAAATTCTACAATCTTCCTTTTTTTGGTAATTCATGACAATCTCAACACATAATGAGATAAATATTATATTTGAAAGTATACAGTATGTACACAACATTTGTATACTCTAGGGAAAGAGTATATATGAATACACACGCTATATATACTCAAGAATGTATTTCAATGTAAAGATCCTAAATATGCATATATTAATTTTGGACTATTTGAGGAGTTCAATCTATATTTTGGATCCAAGGAATGCACTAGAATGTTAGAAAGTGATTTCGAATGCATACCTTAATGATTTCACCTCTTTATTCATGTGAGACTAATTAATATCATAATCAATGAACAATGTTAGTCTCACAAATTCGTTTGTCATTATCACCAAAATATCATAATAGTATTTGTCATTATCACCAAAACCATCTTAAATGGAGCTTGATCTTTCAAAATCGCATAGGCATTTAAAGAGAGGATGATAGCGGAAAGGATATGGGACGTGGGAGAAGCAAATAGCGAATCAAATAGTATGCGGAATAGATAGCAACTCGTATTAAGAAGGTGGCTATGGAGGTGGTTGGAGTGACCGAGGGACAAGAGTGAACCTAAAGACACGTGGTGGTGGAACGAGAAAGTGCAAAAGGCTATCGAGGAGAAGAACAAATCTTACAAGTATATGCATCATGATAATAGCGATGACAACGTACAAAAATACAAAGCAGCAAAAAAGAATGCGAAGAAAGTGGTGAGTGAGGTACGAGGCAAGGCATATGAAGAAATTTATCAGCAGTTAAGTATAAAAAAGGGAGAGAAGGATGTCTAAGAGATGGCTAAACTTTGAGAAAGGAAGAAGGGAGATTTCAACCAAGTTAAATGCATCAAAGACGACACTAATAGACTTTTGGTGAAAGACGAGGAGATCAAGGATAGATGGAGAGATTACGTCGGCAAGTTGTTCAATCATGACAATGACGATAGTATGATTCAACTAGTTAATACTTTTGACGACACCAATAGACGATTTGTTCGAAGAATCCAGGAGTCAGAAGTATGAGAGTCCTTAAAAAGGATGAAAGTGGGTAAGGCATTGGGGCCTGATAACATCTCTATCGAGGTATGAAAATGCTTACGAGAAGTGGCGAATGTTTGGCTAACTAATTTGTTGAATAGTATTTTTAGATTGAACAAGATGTCAAATGAGTGGTGGAAGAGCATATTAGTACCAATTTTCAAAAATAAAGGAGACATTGAAAGTTGTACTAATTATAGAGGAATTAAGCTCATGATCCACACTATGAAGCTTTGGGAGTGAGTAATTGAGCACCGTTTAAAAAAGTGACTAGCGTGACAACAAGTCAATTTGGTTTTATGCCTGGGAGGTTGACCACGAAGGTGATTTTCTTGCTATGACAGTTGATGGAGAGGTATTGGGAGTAAAAAAAGGACATTCATTTGATGTTTATTGACTTGGAGAAAGGCTATGATAAAGTGCCAAGAAAAGTCATGTGGTAGGTGCTCCAAATGAAAAAGTTCCAACAAAATATATTACCCTAATTAAGAACATATACGAAGATGTTGTGACTAATGTCAGAACATGTGGTAGTGCTACTAATGACTTTCTTACTACTGACTACACCAAGGATTAGCGTTGAGCCCATACATTTTTGCCCTACTGATGGACGAGGTCACGTCGAACATACAAGGAGATATCCTTTGGTGTATACTTTTTGCTGATGATGTGGTGCTAGTTGATGAGAGTAGGATAGGTGTTGATAGGAATCTAGACTTGTGGATAAAGACCGTAGAATTGAAGGGCTTTGGACTTACTAGGATAAAAACTGAGTATATAAGGTGTAATTTCAGCGGTGCCAGGGCAAATGATGGAGATGTTAGGCTGGACGGATAAGTAGTGCCTAAGAAGGGCATGTTCCGTTATTTGGGGTTAATGCTACAGTGGGATAGTGAGATTGATAAAGATGTGAGCCATAGTATAAGAGCGGGATGAGTGAAATGGTGCCAAACATCTGTATCCTGTGTGACAAAAATGTCCTCGAAAGTTAAAAGGTAAGTTCTAGAGGACAACGATCAAACCTGCGATGGTACATGGAGTAGAGTATTAGGCAACTAAAAGACAACATATACAAAAGATAAGTGTAGCAGAAATGAGGATGCTACGGTGGATCTGTGGTCATACAAGGCGGGATCGCATCTGCAATGATAATATACATGACAGGGTAGGGGTAGCACCAATTGAAGAGAAGCTTGTCCAACATCGCTTGAGATGGTTTGGACTAGGGGTGGAAAAAAAGCTCGTTAGTGGGGCTCGTTGGCTTAGTTCAAAATTGCTTCAATTATACTTGTTAATTAGTTAAACATTAAAATGAGTTGATTTCAAATGAAGTTGAATTTTGCTCTAGTTCCGCTCGACTCGGCTCGTTAGCTCGTTTCTAAAAATACTTTAAAATTATACGTAAAATGATATTAAATAAAACTATGTCAATTTTAGAAAAAGCTCGATAAGACAAGGAGTTGGTTCAATATCCACCCCTAGTTGGACACATCCAATGGAGGTCTCCTGAGGCACCGGTCTGTAGTGGAATTTTAAGATATGCTAAAAATGTAAGAAGAGACAGAGGTCAACCAAGACTGATATGGGAAGAAACAGTTAAAAAAGATTTGAGAGATTGGAATGTATCTAAAGAATTAGTTTTAGATAGTAGCGCTTGAAAGTTAGTGATCCATATACCAGAACTATAATAAAGTTTAGGGGCAGTATTTTAGGCTCTGGGCTCAGATGGCAAGTTGTATGGCTTAGGGCTTTTGCATGTAGGTTTTTAAAGCTCTTATTTCTTTGACTTTGAGGAGATTTCATTCCTAACCTACCATAACTTATTAGCGCCGTGCAGGGGTGCCCAGGAGGGGATACGTGTCCTCCAAAATTCAAAACAATTCTGAAAAATTCAAAAAAATCCAAAAAATTGTAAAAAGTACTTTTTGTAAAAAATACTTTTATTAAAAAGTTTTTTAAGTACTTAAAAAATACTTTTTAAAAAAAGTAAAAATCAAAAAAATTTAAGTAGTTAAAAAATACTTTTTACAAAGTTTTGGATTTTAAAGTATTTTTTTGATTTTTTTGAAATACAAAATCACGGCGCTAAGTGCAGGGGCCCTGCACCTGAGCTGGGTCCATTTAGTAGTCCACGCTAGGTCGTCGAATTTCAGTCATCATGATGGGTTCCGAGAAAAACTTATATCGGGAAAATAATTTCGTATTTATCTAATTTTTGTAAAAGTACAAATAAAATTGGCAACACAATCAAAATACATGTGTGCACATAGCTTGGTGGAAATCCTGTACACATTTGAGTGGCGCGACGTGGGTTTGACTTGCTGTAAGAGACAATTTGTTTAAATTTTTTCCCTTTTCATGCAAAGAATTCAAATTTGAGTTCAATTTTTTTTTAGGAAATTCAGTCCGAAATTAACAAAATTCAGTCTCGCTTGCCGGTGTCCCCAAGTAATTTTTTTAAAATATCGATTTCCCTCTACGGAGAGCCACAGTCAGCGGCGGAGCGCTCGATAGGGCAAGCCCTGGCTTGAGCCAGGGCTTGATTTTTTCAGCAACCCCTATATACCCCCTCGCCTCCTCCACCTCCGCTCCACCCGCCGTCTCCCCCTCGCCTCTCTCGCCGCCTCCGATTCCTTGGACTCCGCCGCCGCCCTCGACTTCCCCCTCGCCTCCTCCACCTCCGCTCCACCCGCCGCCTCTCCCTCGCCCCTCTCGCCGCCTCCGACTCCTTCGACTCCGCCCGCGGCGGGAGGGGCCAGTCGGTGAGGTTGGAGAAGCCGGTGTGCGGGAACTGCGCGACGGCGGGGTTCGGGTGGGCGGCGAGGAGGCCGAGGAGGTGAGGCGGAAGCGGCGGGTCGAGTGGGCATGGCGAGGCGGTGGAGAGGCGGCGGGAGGGGGAAGCAGCGGGGCGGGGCGGTGGTCGCTTGGCAGTGGCGGACTCGCCCTCCGCCGCGCGCTCCCGCTTGGCGCCATCCACCGCAGCACCCTCCTTGCCTTCTACTTCCGGCACCGCTCTCTCGCCGCCGCGCTCCACCTGTTCGACGCAATGCCTGACCGGACCCCTCCCTCCTGGTACACCGCTCTCCCACCTTGATCCGGAAACTAGCTTGCTTTCGATCCGCCCCACCTCATTTTTTTTCCGTCCTCCGCCACTGGCCACAGTGATTCATTGATATTAGATCTGACGGAAAGTTTACGTAGTAGTCAGCTTTAGGTAAGATAAAGTATTTGTTGAACTGAAATAATAATGATAAAAAATCTAATTTGAGCTATGTTTTAAAGTTGAAGAAAAATTCTAAAAAAATAATAACATGGTTCAAACCTTGAATAAAAATGGAACAAACTGAATATTTAGAGCAAACAACTGAATCACACGTTTTTTCAATTAAATTATTGTTTTGGAGAAAAACAATTAAAAACACGTTTTGAAAAGTATGGCGCTGTTAAAAATGCTGGAGCTCTTTCATATTCACGTTTAATTAAATTGTTTTATATGAAATCCAAACAAAAAATTCTAACACTACTACAGAAAGCCTAATACTAGACGTCAAATCACAGACGGTTTTGTGAAACCGTCTGTGATATACACTATTACAGACGGTTTTAATTTGGAGGCCGTCTGTGGTATTTGTGGTGGGAAAAAGGAGTATCACAGACGGTTCTTACCGCTGAACCGTCTGTGATACTGGAATATCACAGACGGTTTTATAATAAAAACACAGACGATTTTTTATTAAAAACCGTCAGTGATATGTTTCCCGCCTTGCAATTCCCCAAAATTTCATAATTTCCCGCCTGAGTCCGAGTAGGATTCAGTTTTGACACCTTCAGCAAAACGGGCATAACTTTTGCATACGGTGTCCGTTTTCGACGTTCTTGTACTCGTTTAAAAGCTAACAACGAGCCCGATCCAAAAAAAATGACCTGCTTGTGTTAGTCGCCCTCCGAAACCCCGAAAATCGGCCATCTTTGGACCTAAACCTGCGTCGCAAGTTTTTGGTTTCTGTTTTTGACCTTTTTCTTGGTCTTCCTTTCAGAATTTGGATTTTGCTTCAACTGAAAAGTTGTAGATCTCATCGAAACCTTTCAAATGAGTATATATAATTTATATAAAACTTTGCTATTTTATCTTTTCAGACTAGTTGTTTATATTACATCGGTATATAAAATGTTGTGCTCTAATTCACAGATGATTCTATATATAGAACCGTCTGTGATATTCATTCATTACAGACGGTTCTATATATAGAACAGTTTGTGATACTCTGTGGGCCCGTCGATCCTCCTCAACCCAATCCTAGCCAATAGAAATCAAGTAATCCTCACCCCACGGATCGTAGCTCCGCCTCTCCGTCCCCGCGCCTCTTCCTCCCCTATAAATAATAGTCTCCTCCTCTTTGCTCCTTTCTGTTCTCCTCTTTGCTGTTCTCGTTCTCCTTGCTGTTCTACTTCTCTTTGCTGTTCTCCTCCTTCTCCTTAACCCATATCATAATAGTCTCACGAAGCAGACGATGCACAAGGCAGCGCTCAATCAACACCGACGATGGTGGGCGTCAAAGACATCCAGCTCGCGCGCTGCATCAGGGGCGAGAAGGCCTAGGCATAGAGGATCTTTGCTTTTCTCTGTTCTTGTTGTGTTAGCTAGATGAGCAACCTGTTTGTTGTTCTCCCCCTCTTTATTGTTTGTTGTTTGTCTGTCTATTCTTGTAATGGTAGACTCTAATCTTAAAATGTGTTACTGTGTTTCATACTGTATTTGCTTGTTCTCATTTTAATTAATTGATTTGCGAAATGGATATTTTATGTTTGTGAAATGAATTGAGACGTGAATTGGATGTATACATGTACATGTTGATCTGCTTGTTTCAGAGAGTATGGCTAGCATTTCCTGAGGCTAGCCAATAAACAGAAATAGATTTAGGGGTAGAAGAGAATAGCACAGTTAAAAACCGTCTGTGATATTGATATATCACAGACGGTTTTTAGTGAAAAACCGTCTGTGATATTTACACCACAGACGGTTCAAAAACCGTTTGTGATAACCTTCGATTATCACTGACCCATAAATTCAGACGGTTTAGAAAATCGTCTGTGATGACGTTTTTGACCCGTCTGTAATAGGGTTTTCTGTAGTAGTGTAATGACGTTGCTCCGAGTCTTAAAAGGAGAACAAGTCTAGCGCACGCGCCGGCGGCCGGCCGTCCTGCACAAATCCACTAGCGGTGTTAGACTATGCATCATGCGCGCGCGTGTTAACAACAAGAAATCAGTCAATGCAATATATATTTTTCTAGAGGAAGTAATTCTCCTACTTAATAGTGAAATGACCGCATGAGCATTGTGCAGAGGAATCAGAAAAGTACAAGCCTAACTGGACTCCACAGCCGCAAGGCTGACTGATACCACTTACAACTGCGCCGATCAAGTTTTATGGACTTAAGCATTGATACTTATTAATAAATAGTCTAACTTTGAAACTACTGGTTATTTGACCCATGAACTTGCCAATCCAATTTACTAAACTTCAACTTGTTTCACAAAGTAGTTTTACCACATGGGTTGAGTAGCCAGCGGAATTGAACCAAATAAAGGATGCAAAAGCGACCATTGGCAGCCTCTATCTCGCGTCTCTTGCCTTACCTCCTCACCAGCATCTCGCTTCACACCCTTTATTTCGTCCAACTTCGCTAGCTACTAAGCCTATGTGGCGAAAAGTTCAGGCATCATATAGACATTTTTCCTTTCTATTTATACTAGCTCTAGGATTTTCCTTGTATAATATATAGGGTGTGGTGTTACTGTCAAAAAAAAAATCTGTCAAAAATAGGGTGTGGTGCGCATCAGTAAATAGAAGCAAAAATAAGGACGTAAGATGGTAGAAAGCTAAGGTTTTCTTGAACAATAGATTTATGAGCAAATTTCACATAAGGCTATGTTGCATTCTTCAGAAAACCTTCTCTCTTGATCACGCCAATTTCAAAGTTTGTTTCCCAGATGTATCTACCTTTTCCTATTGTTGTTGTGCGCACTGGCGTCGTGTCACACGAGATGACATATACCCACTTAATACGAGATTGGCACTTCCACTACGTGCAGTCAGAACAAGCGCTGCCACTACAGTGTACTAATCGACAAGCTAGATCATGCATACAACTCGACGAGGACAAATATATGCGGAACACACAAATACAATCTGATGAAAATGCTCCACAAATTGTTGACATCGATTGTGAGCCTGGCCACAACAAAAGTTGCTGTGTGTCCTCACCACCACGATGTTTGCAGCTATTGGGTGACTCAAATTAATCGTCGGGTCAAAGAATGATCATAGACCCCAGCTCAACTTTGAAACATAGAGTAGGACTGATGGCGGAGAGCAGAGGGTTAAATAATTTTTGCTCTTTTTAATTTTAATAAAATCAACCTCCATGAAAACAAAAGCCTATTCACTTCAATAACTACAGAGAGTTAAGAAGATCAAATGCACAACGAAAACAACCTTCAAACAGAAGCCAAATAGTCCAGGGAATAATTAAAGTGAAAGGCAATTCAAATCATCACTAGGCCGGTCTTATCGTAGGCTTAAGACAGGTCGGTCGGACCGCACCACCGGTCCGATCGGACCCCTGTTGCCAGACCTGGAAACCTCTCAGGTCAAAACTTAAACATCAACAGATTGCTAAAATCTCATTCAACATCTTGAAATTTTACATGAGACTTGTTCAAGGGATTAGGAATCTAAACCAATCAAGAATCATAAGGTTTTTAGGGTCAGATTCACTAATATGAACCAAATCAAATATAGGTTTCGAGGACACCCAAAACCATAAATCCAAATTAGTTCTTGTCCGAGGAGATTCGTTCAAGAGGATGATCTAGATCTACTCCTGTATGTTATATCAAACAAATTGAGGCATGGATTCAAGATAAAATTATCTTGATCACAAAACCCAAATTTGAGCCAAGAATAAGCCAAATTGGGCTTGATCTTGAATGTTGCTATAGAGGTGATATAGATAGGCAACTATTGATCAACTAAGATCTTCTAGTAACTCTTACATGTTATAGATCATAACAAGACCAAGATAGGAAAAGGAAACACCAAAAGCCAAATCAAATCAAGATTTCAAGACTTGAGCAAATAGGAGGAAGAATTGGATGAATTTAATATATATATATATATATATATATATATATATATATATATATATATATATATATATATATATATATATATATATATATATATATATATATATATATATATTTGAAGATGAATGTTACAACTTCTCCCTTGCCAACCACAAAGCATAATGATGACAAAAAACTTAAGACCAAGAGTCACACCCTATCTCCCAAACGTTTCTCCAATAACCCTAATTCTCATCCATTTAGTTTTCTAGAGAGCTCTTCCTAACTCTCTTCACTCACATCTGTATATAGTGGATGGTTACAAGGAACCCTAACCTCCTTATATAGCAGAGGCTTATAAGAAACCCTAACCAACACCTCTAGCAAGGTTTTATCTACTTACATAGGCTAACCTATTAACCTAACACCATAACAGGTTTTACACTTACATATGCATGCTTCTCAAAGCACATATAACCAATAGTGAATCAACACATAATCCACTTAATATTTTCAGTACATCCCTGACATAAACCACCTCTCTTATGCCTCCTTGTGTCGTGGTTTGAACAAATCTCGACTTCACGCTTGATCTTCAACTCTATGTGGCCTCAATGACTTCCCACCAAACCTTTTATGCATCTGAATCCCACCAGTAAAGAAGGGGACTAGTAGAAGAGGAAGGGGAGAGCCAGATCTATGGGAGAGTTGGTAAGAACGAGAGGATCCCCCTCCTCCTGCCCCTCCTGGGGTTTATATAACATGAGTGGGGTAGAATGAGGAATCCTCATTCTACCCCTTGGTACTTACAAAGGATGAGGGTACATTGGTATATTTACATTAGTGTATTCCTCTACACTATCAGGCCTATTACATATTAGGCCAGTTGCAAGGCCCAGTAACGGGGGGTTGGGCCACCCCCACAATAGTACTCCCTTGACAGCAAGCGCAGAGGTCCCGATGGGCGAGCTGACGTGATCAACTGCCCCAGCCCCCCGTTCCCCGACAGCAAGCGCGAGGGTGCCGACTGGTGAGCCGATGCAACTGGTAGCTTTCAGACCCCAGAGGCAATGCCTACGAAGAAATCAGCGAAATCCTACGCTGAAGCCTGAGCCGTCTCCTGAGGCGATGCCTTCGAGGTGGACGATGAAGTCAAACGCTGACGATGGGCCATCCCGCCGAGGCGATGCCTACGAGGCAGACGAGCAAGTCCTACGCTAGGGCCGGGCCGTCCCGCCGAGGTGACGCCTACGAGGCGGACAGCGAAGTCCTGCGCCGGAGTCGGGCCGTCCCGCCGAGGCGATGCCTACAAGGCAGACGGCGAAGTCCTGCGCCGGTGGCATGCCTACAAGGCAGACGGCTAAGTCGAGCGCCGAAGACATGCCGTCCTGCCGAGGCGATGCCTACAAGGTGGACGGTGAAGTCGAGCACTGAAGACGTGCCGTCCCGCCGAGCGATGCCTACAAGGCAGACGGCGAAGTCGAACACCGAAATGCCTATGAAGAGATCAGCGACATCCTACGCTGAAGCCCGAGACGTCCCGCCGAGGCGATGCCTTTGAGGCGGGCGGCGAAGTCTAACACTGACAACGGGTCGTCCCGCTGAGGCGATGCCTACGTAGCAGACGGGCAAGTCCTGCGCCAGGGTCGGGCTATCCCGCCGAGGCGACGCCTATGAGGCGGACGGCGAAGTCCTACGCCAGAGCCGGGCCGTCCAGTCGAGGCAATGCCTACGAGGCAGATGGTGAAGTCCTGCGCCAGAGCCATGCCTACAAGGCGGACGGCGAAGTCGAGCGCCGAAGACGTGTCGTCCCGCCGAGGCGATGTCTACAAGGCAGATGGCGAAGTCCTGCGCTGGAGGCAGGGGGTAAGGAGCCAAATCCGCTATTCCTCCACCTTCAAAAATGGTGCCCGCACATGCGGTGTGGGCCCCGGGCGCTACACACGTGGAGGCAGGGAGGTGGAGCCGCCGTTCCCCTATTTTCAAAAACTCGCGCCTGCGGAGGGTGGGCGTGAGTGGCGTAGGCCGAGGGCGCTACGCACGTAGAGGCAGGGAGGTGGAGCTGCCGCTCCCCTACATTCAAAAACTCGCGCCCGTGGAGGGCGGGCACGAGCGGGGTAGGCCGAGGGCGCTACGCACGCGGAGGCAGGGTGGCGGAGGCACCATTCCCCTACCTTCAAAAACTCGCGTCCGCGGAGGGCGGACGCAAGCGGCGTAGGCCGAGGGCACTACGCATGCAGAGGCAATGAGAAGAAACCGCTGTTCCCCTACCTTCAAAAATGGTGCCCGCGGAGAGCAGACACTTGCATTGTAGGCCAAGGGTGCTACGCACGCAAAGGCAGGGAGGCGGAGGCGCCGTTCCCCTACCTTCAAAAACTCGTGCATGCGGAGTGCGGGCGTGAGCGGCATAGGCCGAGGGCGCTACGCATGCGGAGGTAGGGATGCGGAGCCGCATTTCCCCTATCTTCAAAAACTCGCGCCCCTGGGGGGTGGGCGCGAGCGGCATAGGCCGAGGGCGTTACGCACACGGCGGCAGGGAGGCAGAGCTGCCGTTCTCCTACCTTCAAAAACTCGCGCCCGCAGAGGGCGAGCGGTGTGGGCCCAGGGCGCTACGCACGCGGAGGCAGGGAGGCAGAGGCGCCGTTCCCCTACCTTTAAAAACTCGCGCCCGTGGAGGGCGGGCGTGAGCGGCGTAGGCCGAGGGCGCTACGCACACAGAGGCAGGGAGACGGAGCTGTCATACCCCTACCATTTTGTCAAAGAGCTTCGCCACCGTCTTGATTAGCTTTCATGCGTTGTATTCGGCCAGCAGCCCCGGGCGGAGGCCCTGCACCGCTGCGTTGACGATGGTCGTCTTGTTGACATCCTTGACCTGGCAACGGACCTTCACGAAGCACTTGAAGTACTCCCGGAGCTTTTCCGAGGGTTTTTGCTTGACAGCAAAGAGTCGATCCGCGTCGACGCGCTCGATGTAGTTTCCCTCGAAGTTGTTGTAGACGTGGTCGCGGATCTACTCCCATGCGTAGATGGAGTTTGGCTCTGTGGTGAAAAACCAAGAGAGAGCCACTCCCTGTAACGCGAGGGGGAGTCTCTTCGCTTCCGTAGTGTCGTCCCCGCCTGCAGCTTCGATGGCGGCCTCGTACACGCGCACGAGCTCCCAAGGGTCTGTGTCACCTTTGTACGGCTCGATGGCGCTAGGGAACTTGAAGTCCTCCAGCCATGCCGACTGCTGCAGGCCCGTAGAGAGTGGGGACTCCGGGTCCACGCGTCGCAGTGGGACGCGGCTAGACGTGGGGGCGTCGTGGCTATCCGCCCATTCTGGAGTGGGCTCCGGCGCGACCACCTACGGGGTCTGCTAACTCCGAACCTCTTGCATATCCCGCACGGCTCCCCGGAGATCCGCTAACTCCCGTGGGAGCATGCTAATGGCCATCAGCAGGGCACTCTCCACCGTTGGCGTAGCCGGGGCCATCGGCATGCTCGGTCGCACTGCCGGGACAGCAGCGACCACGGCCTGTGCTCCCGGGTTGCCCGATGCGCCAGCACGATAGACCCCAGAGTTAGTGACGGGGCCAGCATTGCCGCCGGTACCGCTCGCCGCTCCCGCACCGGGTGTAGGGACGGCGGCCGTGCCAACATGGGTGTCGACGTTACCGCCCCTGACTACCCGGTCGGTGCTACCGGTGTCGACCGTCGCGCCACCTGTGGGGTCGATCGTCGCACGCGGGGCAGGGTCGACCGTCGCGCCGGCGGTGGTGGGGTCGATCGTCGCGCCATGAGCATGTTCGTGGCTGCCGCACCCACGCCATTGCCACGCCTGCGATTGTTGACGCCGTAGCTCTGATGTTGACGCGGGACTCCGTCGCGCCCCCCTTCTTCTTCTTAGCCGCCGATGACGAAGCTTTTTTCAGTGCCATTCTTCTTACGATCTTGAGGCTTGCTCTTGTCCTCCCCACGGACGGCGCCAACTATTGTGGTTACAGACCAAACAGAGAGAGAGAGAGAGGTATGGTAGTGGAGAGTTAGGTGAGCAATGCTTAGGGTTTCCCCCATGCCCTGGATGGTATATATATATCCACATGGGGAGTGTTTCACAATTATGCCCTTACACCAAGTATCCCTCTCATGGGCATTTATGCCATCATACATGTCCCATTTTGGGCCTTACAACTGTCTAACAGGCCTGCTGGGCTTAGGCGGGGCCACCCCTACAACACTCACAATGAGAGAAAGTATAATTAGAATTAAAATTATGCAATTGCTTAAGAGAACTATCCAATTTTATCTAAAGCAAAGCACAATTTGAATAAGAAAATGGAATAACATCTACAGGAATCATATCTAAAGCAATAGCATCCAAGAAAACATGATGCAGATTTCAGAGTTGACATTTCATCACGCAAACACAAGAAAGATTCAGAACTATCATCAGGACTAATTAATTTGAGCCTAACAATCTCTAGGTTCAAGTTTTCAATCATAATATGCTAATTCCTTATCATTTCGGCTTGTTTCTTTAGTTATTGTTTAGTTACAATAAGAGTATGTTTCATCACTTTGGAGGAGGGGTGTACCTTGTCGGGGTCACTGTAGGGCTCGTCGGAGTGGATGTCGTGACTGCCCTTGGCCATGAAGCACATACTGGTGAAGTCATGGGACTTTCTTCTAGCCATGGGTGTTATCCACATCGTTCTCTGTCCCCGAGTTCACATCGATCATGTCAATGTTCTCAAGAGTAGTAAGGACCTAATGGACGAACTTTCGGTAGTTAGGGTTCTTGACCTTTGCATCTCGAGCTTGAGAATTCTTTCGAAGGTCCTTCTCCTCCTTGCCCTTCAGATTGGGACACCTGGACCGAATGTGATTTGGCTCACCACACTCAAAGTAAGTGATAGAGCCACCTCTTCTTTTGTTCCTTAATTTTTTGTAGGCTCTCATGAATTTTATGGATAAGTGGGCTAGGTCATCCTTAGGTAGCTTCTCTAGTTGCTCATCGCTTAGAGAGTGCAAAGTGGACAAGAAAAAACCAGATGACCCAAAGTCTAAAGAATCAAGAAAGCTACTTTGAGAAGGTTCAATCTTTAATGCCAACGACTCTATCTTGGGGAGATGCACGATGGAATCAATCTCAAGTGTCTTCAACCTCAAGTAGAGCTCATCTATGGTAAGCTCACTCATGACAGTGTTGTCATTGATGGAAGTGATCTTCATCCCCCAAACTCTCACATCAAGTGTACTCAAGTGCTGGCGTGCAAACTCAGAAGACACAAGGCCAACAGAACACAAATCATTGACAATATTTGAAAACCTAGCCCATAACTCATCCAAGGATTCATCGGGCCTTTGCTCAATCTTTGAGTACTCATTTTTGAGTTGATTCTATCTCACGTTGCTGATCGTGGTAGAGTCCTCATGGTAATGAGCGAGGGACTTCTAGCTTGTAAGTAGACCTCAAGTGAGCAACACGCTCAAATTCAGATCGACTAAACCCTTAAATCAAAAAGTTGTGTGCCTCACCGTTTGCCTCCACATTGGGAGTGATCACATCATCATTGGCTAGCACTGTATAAGCATTGTTGACTTTGAGCCAAATTGCGTGCCTTGAGCCTCGATGTAGGCATGCATGCAAGCCTTCTAACATGAAAAATCGACTCCATCAAACATGAGTTGCTTGGTAGAATACTTGTTTGATGCCACAGCTCTAAAGACCAATAATTAAGATCTATGAGAAGAGCTAACTGGACTCTGATACCATTAGTAGGACTGAAGGTGGTAACAGAGGAGGGTGAATGATGCCTCAAAACGTTTTTCTAAGTATTCATCAATCCTTCACTTCAATAGCTATAAAGTTATAAAGATTTGAATGAAAAACTAACACAAAAACTGGCGAAACAAGAAACTTAACTTTAGAGAAAAGATCAGCAAAATCGTAGTACCACTACAGTACTATGGTAGTCCCTTAGGCCGGTAGCACCATAGCTACAGTAGCGGGTAGTATTGTAGCTACACTGAAATCCCCTCGATGAATAGTAAAATTAGCACGACTTCAATACCAAGAATCTATGTAACTTTTTATTAGTAGATCCAAATAACATGAAACTTGGCATGCTCCTTCTCTAGAATATCAGGAACCTATTCTAATCAATGATCAACATAATTGTTGCCAATGTTCTGATCTTTTTCTGTTTGAAGGAAGGTTGCACCAAAACCAAGTAAAAACAAAAATGGTGAATATGACTTGCTCATGAGTGGATGATGGCCAAGATGATTCTAAATGTATCCCGCATATCACAACAAGTTAGAATACTAAAGAAATCAAGTTAAAAACCTGTGGATCACGAAATCAGTTGTTGAGACAAAAATCAAGCAAAACTAGATTTCTTTATGAACTTGCTATCAAAATGCCTAGGTAGGTAGAGATTAATTTTCATAGGTTATCTCCATGTCTTATACATCCTTGGCACAACAAGATCAAGAAGAGGGAAAGGAAGAGATCAAAACCAACCAAATCAAGAGCAAATCAATCAAAACATAAAAGATCTGTGGAGATGAATAAAAATTGATGTATTACTATTTGAGGAGGAAAGTTTCACAGCCACTCAACCTTAGAGGATAGAGAGTACACAATTACTCGACTGTCAAACTCTAATCCTAAGCAAGAGAGTACAAGAGAGGTAGGTTGGATGGTTAATCACAAGTCTCCATTCGAACCCTGTAAATAAATGGGCTTGCCAGCCACATCCAACCTTTACTAGATACTATCCACTTAGCACAATGAAGGATACATGATAACCCCACACACGGGTTTTACTCACACATGTTCACTTATGCACGCTTTTCAAAGCGCATAAGCCTAAATCTGCTAAGTCCTTAACTTTGATCCATCTTGATCAAATCAGCTTCTCCTTGACCTAAACTGCTCTCCCAAATGCCGCACAAGCACCGCTATTTTGATCCAAGTTAGTTTCTAGTATTTTGGCCAAACTACCAAAATACCCTTTCTTGATCCAGTTTTCATCTTCCATTGCAAACAATCGCCATACTTGCCATGTGTAGGTGCATCATTGGTTTACCATGTATCAGCAAGTCTCTCCTGTTTTGGTTCTATCGAACCATGCCTCACTTGAACTGACCAAGCCACATACATTACACCTTGGCATAGCTTAAGGGCAATCAAACTACCAGAGAAAACAACGTTGAAAAGAAAATTATGTATCGGGAATAAGTTTCCCCGGCACTTATTGCCTACCCGGTAAAGTGCTGCTGGGAAAGACATTCCCCGACAGATATGTGTGTTCCTGGTAGTTGAGTGCCCTAGATAAGTTGCTTTTTCCACGGCAGTTAGGGTTTCTCCGGCAGTTAGTTGTTTCCTGGCAGTTAGGATTTCCTTGGTAGTTAATTGTATTACTAGCAGTTAATAGCCTTCAATTAGCCATTTCATCAGCAGATATGTTGACAGCTTTTGCATGATTCCCGGCAGATTAGGCACCTAGGAATATACATGTAAAATACCAAAAAAGTAATTATGCCGCAAGGAATAGTGAATTTAATTTTTCTCAATAGTTTGCACCATTCAACCAAAATTTAGAAAACATACAATTTTCACAATTATACAAATTAGAAAATGTCATATCAACAATCAAATAGAGCTACAACACAAATGACATTTAGATGATGTAAAATACATAAACCTGAAGTATGAAATTTTTGGTAAGCACAATAATACATATGCAGTACACCATACGTAGTTCATGCAATTTTAGAATTCTAAGCATTCTAATATAGCGACAATCTCCTTGGCATGTACAAAACATCCGCACAAAAGAAGTCCACAATACTAGTCTATCCTTGGCACATGTAAATACTCTAACCCCTTCTACCATAATACTAGTGTATCCTTGGTATGTATAAAACATTCATACAAAGAAAGTCAACAATACTAGTCTATCCCTTATGTTTTGTACCTGAAAAGAATTTTGAGAAGTCAATAACCACAAACCATATATAAGCCAAAACATGATATGAGCATAAAATAGTTAAACAAGATTATAAATTTAACAATAAACAGTCACTGTACACTGATTTATACCAACAGGATAAGATTATAACATTAGGGGATGCTATCCACACATTCATCCAGTGGCCTAAGAGCGACATTGCCCTTGACCCATCCGTGCTACGATCTCCACATCCAGTGGCCCAAGAGGGACATCGCCCTGGACCTATCACATCAGCTCTCGTGGCTCCACCGTAAGCTCCACTTTAGAAGCTCGTCGCATCGGCTCCCATGGAGACACCACCAAAAATGTATCACAAGCGAGGCGCTAAGACCCAACCGAAGAAGATTAAGGCATCTCCCGAGCAATGGAAGTTCATTCACGAAGTGTCATTGGTCCCCGAGTCATAATTACCCAGGCTTGGACTGGTTTGCAATACTTTGCATACCTGGTACATGTAGAGGTCCAACATGAAGCCAAACCGGCACAGTGGATTCAGCATGAGATACATAGAGGCGCATTTCCTCCACGACTCAGGCTACTTCGTCATGACCTTTGAAGACTTATTCTTACTATTCAACCTCGATGAACTCGACGTCTTACTTCTACGATGCTGAACACTATAAGTGTACTATACAATCATGTTCTACATTCACATAATACAGATAAATGTCATAACTCATTAGTTATGTATAGATCTATGATCCAACAAGTCCATCGACGGCGAGAACCGATGGGTTTCCTCGATACACACTTGGTCTCTGAGCAATCCATGAATGATAATGCACCCTTCATCCAAATTGCATAACGAGAGGATTGATTGCTCACAGTGACAAAGAGTACATCATGGTACCTTTCAACAAATGGTAAGTGATTCACTAGTTGCCATACAAATTTAATTTATAGTACTAAATGAACTTAGGATTAATCACTATGGTGATATACATGACTAGGGGTCATTGGATTCTAATCATGATTATACCAAAGTGGAGCAAAGTAATATACCTTGATTCCATACTTAGTGGCAACTACGACTGCACCCGTGTGTAACAAGTAATTGACAGGTAAACTCATTTCCTCCATACATAAGTCTATTATAATCTTCCTTTCATTTGCAATGGCCGAGGCTAACTTTTTGGAATCATGTAGGTCGTTCAGTGCTTCTGTTACCCAGGGAGTAGAGATGGCAATGGGTACCCGATACCCGAATACCCGACGGGTTTTACCCGATAAAGAGACGTGTATGGAAAATTTTATGTACCCATGGGTATGTTATTGGGCGAAATCCGGGTAGGCGGGTGCGGGTTTGGGTATATACTACCCATACCCGCCTACCCGCGGGTAATGAATACCCGCATTAGACAACTAGACATCCCACTCAAATGTTAATTTTATTATCTACTTGTTGTTGATTGTTTATTTGTGTTGTCATATGTTGATATGGTCATGTCAAGTATGTTTATGTGATGTACTAATTTTGATCATTAGACGCTTTTGTGCTTGGCATGTATGATTAATGAATGTCTAAATTGATGATATTCTTATGTGTTGAACCGGGTATGCTTGCGGGTACGGGTTACCCGTCGGGTAGTAATACCCGCGCGGGTATGGGTATGGGTAAATTTTCCTACCCGCGTGCGGATAAGGGTAACCCGACGGGTAAATTTACACCAAGCGGGTACGGGTATGGAATGGCAATACCCGATGGGTATTTACCCGTTGCCATCTCTACTAGGGAGGGAGACACAAGAAATCCAGCGCCACACTGTAACACAGGAATCTTATATCACACTTCGTTATATTGCCTCTAGAATTGACAATATCTATGTATATAATTCTATTTTTAGAGTGCCACTAGTAACTACAGGGCAACGTATGTGGATTCTATGTTTCCCGCCATACGAACGAAATCATGGACGCTAAGACGAATGATCCAGAGGTTTGTTAACCTGCCAATAATTATTTTGTGATTATTAATATATATGTATGTATGTATGTATGTATGTATGTATGTATGTATGTATGTATGTATGTATGTATGTATGTATGTATGTATGTATGTATGTATGTATGTATGTATGTATGTATGTATGTATGTATGTATGTATGTATGTATGTATGTATGTATGTATGTATATGCGCTAATGAATTTAACAACTTCTAGCGACAATGTGTGGAATTCGATGAAAGTGCAATCGATCTTGACAAAATCACCGAAATTTAAGGAAAGCTCTCTCAATTCTTGATAGCAGAGGTCATAAACAACACTGGAGAGTTCCACCCCAGTAATGGTGATTAGATGTTGAAACATTAGATAAAATTGTAATCAATCAATTGTGCTTAATCAAATAGTTCATTCAATTGTTTAATTCATTTGTGAGATATGTGTAACGATTGTCGTGTGCTATATATGTGATCTGCTTGCTTGCGTTGTTTAATTCATTTATGAGATTTGTGTAATGATTGTCCTGTGCTATATATATGTGATCTTCTTACTTATTTTCAGAGGGCATGGCTAGTATTTCCTGAGGCTAGCCGAAAAACAAAAAATAATGCAGCTTTTGAAATAGCTATCACGGACGGTTTAGTGCTCCAAACCATCTGTGATATATAGATACACATACCGTTTTTAAAAACAACCGTCTGTGATATGTACGATATCACAGACGGTTAATAACAAAAACCATCTGTGATATTCTACTATCATATATGGTTATTAAAAACAACCGTATATGATATATGCAATATCATAGATGGTTGTTAAAAACAACCGTCTGTCAAAACATGAAAAACCGTCTGTGATAGCGGAATATCACAGACCATTTTTCAAAAACCGTCTGTATTTTAACTAATCACAGACAGTTTAGAAATCGTGAACCGTATATGATAATCACCTATTATCACTAATACATAAATGAAATCCATAATGACAGTTTTGAACCATCTGTGATAACACCATTTATTAGTAGTGGATGCTTTAGGATACATGCAGATTTATCATGAAAAGTACGCATGCGTTCGAGTATTGTAGTCGTGCGTCGAGTGCACGGTGTGTCCAAGGTCTGTGTAATTGGTGTGTCTGAGGTCTGAGGAGTCGAAGACCTCGGAGTTAGTGAATCGGTTGTAGCTACAGTGAACCAGTTGTAACAACCGCAGTCATGAGTCGAGCTGCGTAGTAGTCGTAGTTACAGTGAACCGGTTGTAGCTACATTAAACTAGTCGTAGCGGTTACAGTTTAATTTGAGCTGCGTGGCGGTCGAAAGTTACAGTAAACAATCGGTACAAGTAAGCTACAGTACTCGATCGGTGCTCAAGGACCAGTAGTACCGTCTATGTGAGTGGTACTACTGGAGAAGCGGTCGAAGTACCCCGGTCAAAAGCCATGGTCGGAGAAGCGGTCAAAGTACCGCGGTTAAGCAGGCGTAGTTGATGTGGCGTGGTCGAGCAACCGTGGTAGAAGGACTGAAAGTTGGTCAGGTCTGTGTGCGATCATAGACTTGGTTATGTAGCAGTTTGTCTGCACTAGTCGTGTCTACTAGCGTTAGCTGGTCAATGGAGCATATCTTACGGGTAGTGCGCTGTGTGTGAGTCGTGACCGAATAAGTCGAGCATTTTGTTAGCCTGTGTACTTGTAACTTTGAGACTATAAATAAGAAGAGAAAATAGAAAAGTTGTACGGTAGTACGTAGCAACAAAACTTTTACATGTCTTGAGTTGAATAAAAGTGTTTGTGTGTCATGACCACTGAGGGAGCTCGTTTTGTTCGGTGGTCTGGACCAACAAGAAGGAATGGTGAGTGCGCATTGTGCATTATATTATTATTCTACTTCCTTTCCCCAAGTAACAGCCGAGCAAATTGCCTCAACCATCTCTTCGTGCAGATGTATCTATCTTTTGTCGATGACCTGCATATACAATACACAAGTAAGGGTGTCAAAGTCTTCGATGTTTTTTACGGCCCGGCCAGCTGGTGGCTAATAAAGATTCGGCGGCTTTTTGTGATGATGGATCTCCTGCTTTGTAGCAGCAATTTCTTGATACTCCCAAGTATTAACAAAACTAAGGCGAGGATATATTGGCTTGGAATTTGTATCATGGAGCTAGATTTTTCTGTGAACAAGAAATAAGGACAAACAAAACAATGGGCAATAACCCGTT
The DNA here is from genome assembly GCA_017311315.1 of Dendrocalamus latiflorus. NCBI lineage: Eukaryota > Viridiplantae > Streptophyta > Magnoliopsida > Poales > Poaceae > Dendrocalamus > Dendrocalamus latiflorus. The sequence goes on from CM029627.1 coordinate 44,004,112, forward strand.
GGATCTCCACTGCGAACTCAAATAAACTTGCATTACCAGACACCAACATCTGCGTCCTTGGATAGCTGGGTAGAATGGGTAAAACTATCATCCGTTAACATAATTAATTCTTGATGTTTCAGCACATTTTATTTTTAAAAAAGATGTCATCCAAATAGGCAGTAATCAAAGGAGTGACATTGGAAATTTTGAATAACACATCATAAATCTTTAACACAATATTTCCACTTCCAGTATATTATTTACACTAAATTCATGATGGATACAGATGTACAAACTTATTTTTGCAACACAATCTGATATGCATTCGAACATGAGGCTGTAATTATTCAATGTGTGTATATATATAAATCTGTGGCACTAGCGCATGTAAATTCTGTTTACGCTGTGGGGTAGGAAGGCTGCATGGCCAGGCCGCACATGCCTTTCTTGTCAGCTATGTCCTTCTCCATTCTCAAGTAGCCGTTCTCTCCCCATGTTATACCCCATGAGTTCTTCATCAGCCAGTACTTTGTGCCATCGCTTGCCTTGCCATACCCAATCGCGGCAATCCCGTGGTCAAGGTCCGTGCCACAGGAGCCGGTCATCACACCGCCGGAGTAGAACTGAAACGTCATGTCACCTCCGTCCACCGCCACTGACACGGGCTGGCTTGCCACCGCCTTCATGAGAGTGGCCTCGTCGTTGGCAGGCATATCCTCATAGCCTTTGATGGTCGCGGCGCTGTTAGATCCACCCTTGCACTTGCCATCTTCCGCCGTGTAAGGGTAGTTGGACTCGGTAGTGAGGCCACCGTTCTTGATGATGAACTTGAAGGCACCGTCCATCTCGCCTCCCTCGCAGCCATGGTCCTCGCCGTGGACATCGCAATCCACCAGTTCTTGCTCTGACAACGAGATGAGCTTGCCTGTGCTCAACTTGACGATGCCCTCCATTGCCGCAACTGCTGAAAAAGCCCAGCAGCAGCCTGCCATTGTGTTGTAATAGATATCGTCACACCATATTGCCACAAAAATAAGATTCAACACATGCAGTATCCTAGATAGATGAGCTTACCACATTGGCCTTGGTCCTTGATGGGTGTGACGGCACCCTTGGTCCTCCAGTCCACGGTTGCCGGAAGCGCATCGAGGCTGACATTCTCATACCTAAATCCGGTAGGAACGCTCATTGAGTTAGGATTGAAGCCCTTGTTAGTCTTGGTTGCCCTGAACTCGTCGTTGGTGAGGTCTGCGAACTGGTTGGCACTGAGCCAGAACGTGTGGTTTCCTGCATTAAACGACTCGATGAACTCGAGGTTAGCCGTGAATACCTCGAATCGCCGTGCCTTCTCGGCGGCGTTCTTGTAGACGCGGCCGTATCGCGCCATCCATTGCTCGTGCCTCTCCACCATGGCCCAGTTACTCGGCACACGAGCAGCAAGTGCACTGGAGGAAAGGGTGCAACCAGCAATGGCAATAAGAAAGGAAGCAGTTGCGAGACATTTCGCACTACTGAGAAATTCCATGTTGTTTGCCTGGTTGGATGAGATCTACAGACTACAGCTCAGGCTTGCTTAACGGATGTATGAGTTTTTTTGCTTGTGAAGTTGTGTAGGGTTTCATGGGTATATATAGGCATCTGGTTGCATGGTGGTAGGACATGCTGTACGTGCGCAATCATGTAGGTGGAGAGCAACTTGTGCGGAATATTAGTATTGTATTTTATCTCATGACCACGAATGAGACAAGTTGGTCAACAGTCAACATTATGGAAGTGGCGTACCGATAAGCATAACAATTAGGCTTCCCTCCAAACAATATATGCTTCTAGCTTTTAAAACACATCGATTTTTTAATTTTATCTTTTGGCTATTTGGGGCTTATTTTGTCTTTTCTTTTTTGCTTTCCTTCTTTATATTATCTGTGATGATATAATTTTATTATATTTATTTTTATTTTGTAAATTTAATTACTCAGGAAAGGTACAAATGCATAGTCAGAAGTTGGAAGTCACGTTTGAACACTACCTTAATCTGCGGGGTAAAAAGCTGTTCAATGTGGAGCAGGAAAATAGTGGGACGTTCAAAGAATGCACGCTGATTACATCCCGCACGTACGACCAGTTTACATCACCAACCATGTTTCACGTTAGTGCCTTTTTTATTTTACCTTTTGAATTTCATGGACCTTAAGCAAGAATTTTTTTACAAATATTCTATTTTTTATTCAAAATAACAGAAATATACCTGCGGCAATAATTTTTACAAAAAAATAGACTCCAGTTGTTCCCCCTACCTTTTCTCCTTCAGAGTACGCACTAACAACATCTCTCCTGTATTCACAGTCCCCGAAACCCCTATGTGGCTACAGCAAATAGATCGATCTTGAGATCCACCCAGAGAACCAGTGGGCCCTCGACTTCGAGGAGTGGAATGTTGCAAGGTCCTCCGAGATTCGGGAGGAGTGTCATACGAATGAGCAAACCCTACGTATACAACGCGAGACGAAAACTCATCTCGAGGCGTGCACGCGTAGGGAGTGGGATGCTCGCGAGAGGGTGCGCGAGAAAAAGTGAAAAATGACAACCAAGGCAAAAGAGGCCACCGAGGAGTTCAATGTCGAGGTGGCAAGGAAGGGAAAATGACTCCAGTCCACATAGTAGGTCGTACGAGCAGTTGGATGGGTTAGTCACACATGATGCTATATGTTATGCATCTAATAAAAAAGTACACGACATATTACTCCCAACTGTATTATGAAGTCTATTTAAATTTAGGTAAGCTTATTTTCTCGTCTTTTCACATTCAATTATTCACATAGCAAGTCATCTAACAATATTAACATACCAATTTTCCTTCGTATACGAATTCACAGTAACATCACAATATCATTTACTATCATACTTACCGATCGTTCTAAGATCAATCGTTCTTAAAAAAATTTCACAAATTTTTTACGCTCGTACAACATACAACGACCATAAACTTTTATTACAAATCCAGCATATTATCTTTCAATTATAATCTACAAAATTCACAAAATCTACAAAATTCACGGGTGGCAGTTTGCAGTCACCCTATGGGTGGGCGACTCCACATGCAGTCGCCCTGTGGCTGGGCGACTGGTTCCAGTCACCCAATGGTTGGACGACTGGAACTCTATCGCCTGTTTGTTGGGCGATCGGCTCCAGTCGCCTAACGGGGGAGGGGCGATTGGAGCCTATTTCTGTAAAAAATATTGCCACGGGTATATTTCTATTATTTCAAATGAAAAATAGATTATTTGTACAAAAAAATTCTCTTAAGTAACACGTTAGGGAGGTCCTGGGCGATATGCTAATCGTGGTGGTGCACATGTCCTGGTTTTTGCAAATACTGGACCAAACTATGAAGAGACTATAATAAAGAAGATGATGGCATTTTGACTTGATATAAGCAAATATGAAAAAAATTTGAAAACACTTTTGTTTTCAACAAAACTAGGATTGAACCCGCACGTTTGCTGCGGAAAACCTTTTTATAAAATGTTATGAATGGTTCTAAGGAACTTATGATCTAGCATCATAAGTTGGTAGTCGCCAACTTTCGTTTTAGGTTATGGGTTCAACAGGATAAGGTCGCCAAAGACATGAGGATGAAGTGGTGGAAACTCAAAGGGGACATCTGTAAGATCGAGGAGACCGACTAGAGGGAGTAAATAGGTAGTCTAAATTTTTTTTCTAATTATTAATATCAATTCAAGACCTTTTCTATTTACCTAAACCAAGTAAATAAAGCGGAAGCTTAAATCAAATTGGTTTAGCACAAGTAGAGCCTAAATCAACCAAGTTCGCCTAAGTGCACTCACAATTCTAGCCTAGATCAAGGTTTGCAGTTCTAGGTTGACAAGTAATCAAATTGATTCTATGAATGTAACTTGCTTGAAAGTAAATTGAGCGCAAGAAAAACAAACCATAAATAATATGGTCTCTTATTACCGTGGTGTTCGAAGACTTATCGGTCTCCCCTAGTCTACGTTAAGGTTAGCCCAAACAAATTCGACAGGCTCCATAAATTAAACCTTTCACCTCAAATCCACTAGTGGTAGCGCTTTCCCAGTCCGGGTAGGTGAGCTCCAACCTTCACAAATTTGTCGGGTCTTCTCACAACCTTCTTTGAGAAGATCACTGCGCATGACACCTCCAATACCGTCTAGGAGTTGGCAAACTCCAAGAGTAACAAGTCAAATCTCTCACTTGACTCTCATCACGTGCAACGAATGCACAAACTTAATTGGACACTAAGTCCACCTCTACATGCAACACATGCAATCTAGATACTCTCTGCTTGCTCACAAAGTGCAACACACGCACAATTGAGTGGAGAGTCTCACACTAGCTCAAGAGAACAGAAATGAGTCAAGCAACAACATCTCCAACTGGCCACAAGGGGGTATTTACACCCCCACAAAAGAAAACTAGCCGTTGGAGCCAAACCTTTGAAAAATCAGGGCGAGCGGAAGTACCGCAGGCCAAGGGCTGGTTCTTCCGCACCTAATCTGACGCGACAGTAATGGCTACGTTAGAGCTTCTGAACTAGCCATTGGAAGTCGGCGCGGAACTACTAACGTTGAAATTCTGGTACTTCCATTAATTGGTAGTTCTGGGAAGTCGATGCACTACTACCGCTAGATCAACGACTGAGAGTTGGCGCTCTCTGGAAAAAACGTTCCGCTCGAACTTTTCGGAGCCATGCTCCGGAAGTACCGTTTAACTCTGTGGTATTACCGCTCTACAGTAGTTTCACCCTTGAAACTCTGGTACTTCCGTTTGCCGCGGAGCCAAAGACCCTCCGGAGGAGCTCTCTAGAAAAAAGGCTCCGCTCGGTTTTGCCGGAACTTTCGAGAAGCGGAAGTACCACGGTTTGCACGCTGACACTTCTGGTTGTCCCGACAGAGCACCGACCAAGTCTCAGGGTGCTCTCTGAAAAAAGACTCCGCTCAGTTTTAAGGAAATTCCAAGCGCCGGAAGTACCGTTCAACGTTGCGGTACTACTGCTCTCCGGTAATTCCGCCGTAGAAACGCCGGTACTTCCGTTTTTCCAAATAGGTGCAAATATCTCAACAGATTTTGCAAAACACATTTGCAAACAATAGTATCATGCACATAAGGATCAAACATGATTCCCAACCAGTCGCAAAACATATTTGCACACTTTTGTAATCATGATACAAAGAATAGGTACATGAACTCCTCACATTTGCAAAACACATTCGCAAACCTGAGTCATATGCTACAAGGATTATATATGGGCTTCAACTAATTGCAAAACACATTTGCAAACATAAGCCTCATACAACATACAATGACAACATAGACTTCAAGCACTTGCAAAACACATTTACAATGTATAGTCCCATATTACAAGAATCCAACACATGAGCCTTAACTATTTGTAAAACACATTCGCAAATATAAGCATCATGCTAAGATGAGCTAGAGTAAGTGAGATTGAGCTATCAACACATGACGAGACTCAAACTACTATGCATGACCCCTCTTAATAGTACAACAACTTATACTATCAATCCGGTCTTCCAACAAAACACCAAGACCAGTAAAATACTAGGAACACATTCTTAACACTAGCTAGTCATACCTTTACCTTCGGTCATTGTCTTGATATGCATCAACTCATGATGCATCATTTTTCTTCAACTTCCATCAACACATGATGGTCTTCACTTGACTTGATGATCAACATATGATCATCTCTTCTTCGACACGCATCAAATCATGATGTATTCATTTCTTGATAGCCTTCAACACATGAAGCCATCTTCTTCTCACATCATGACTTGATGATCTTCAACACATGAAATCATTCCAAGTCATCCTCATTTGTCGCACCTAATCTATTCATCCAACTCATGAAAAATGTTAGTCCACAAAACAATTGTCATCAATTTCCAAACTTCACCATTAACTCATAATGGAGGGACTAGATTCTACAATCTTCCATTTTTGGTAATTCATGACAATCTCAACATATAATGAGGTAAATATTATATTTGCAAGTATACAATATGTACACAACATTTGTATACTCTAGGGCAAGAGTATATATGAACTACACAAGCTATATATACTTAAGAATGTATTTCAAAGTAAAGATCCTAAATACGCATGTATTAATTTTGGACTATTTGAGGAGTTGAATCTATATTTTGGATCCAATGAATACACTAGAATATAGGAAAGTGATTTTGAATGCATACCTTAATGATTTTACCTCTTTTTTCATGTGAGACTATTTAATATCATAATCAATGAGCAAGGTTAGTCTCACAAATTCATTTATCATTATCACCAAAACCAACTTAAATGGAGCTTGATGTTTCAATCTCTCCCTTTTTGGTGATTGATGATAAATCCATTTATGATAATAACACTTGGGTGAAAATGACTAAATGGTAGGACATTAAATCATTAGAGAAGGTGAAAGCATTATTCAACATTTAGATTTAAAATTTTAACATGCATGAATGAATTAATTTTTTTCCATTAGCATTAGCATTTTCATTTCTTCATTATCCAATTATTTTCTCCCATATTTTTTTTCATATAATTGATCTCTCCCCCATATCTAATAGATATTATCACAAACTTCTCCCCCATTTGGCATTAAGCACCAAAAAGAGGCAATTATCACCAAATAGCATTGATTATCATAAAAACAAGGGAAGAAGATAGGTTAAGCTAGAAATGGAGATATTTCAATGTATAGAGTGTAATACCAACTAGTTTAATTTGATATAGTCATAAGAAGCAAGTTTTGAATGTACCATTTATTTGAAAACTAGCTATATATTCTTCTATGACTTGAAACTCCCCCTAAACATGTGCATATAAATTAAGAATATATTGCAAGCACATGTAATGAATTTCTCTCCTTTTTTTAATATTTTGGCAAAGTTTCACTTGTTTGTTGATATTGAGAAAAAATAGCAATTAACAACATGCATACATTCTAGAATTCAACATGAATATGGCATTTAACATAAAGACACAAGTTCATTACATGCAAAAGATCATTACACCATAAACTCATGCATAAGTTCATTACATAAAAAAAAGTCATTACAAGACAGTTCATTAAATAAATATATAGAGAAATTTTGAGCTAAAATTTTTCTTCTTTGCTGCTTTCCTCGCCCATCTTCCACACCTTCCTTTCTTCTCCCCCTTTGGCATCAAATAACCAAAAAGGCTACTCTTGGGGTCCCTAAGGAGAAAGGTCACGTCAACGACGATGACCATACCGGATAGGAGAAGGAGGATGAGCCAAAGCCTGCTCAATGGATGAGACTCTCCCATCAAGGGAGTCCATCTGGGAAGAAAAGTAGTCCATCCGTGAAGAAAGGGAGGCAAACCCCTTAGCTTAGGAATTGCGGAGCTGAAGAATGGCTGAGTAGATCTGAGAGAGCAAGACCTGGCCTTCTTCTGCTAGATGAGCTGTTGTTGCTGTAGGTTCCTCTTGTTGAGGCACTCGAGGGCAGGGAGTTGGAGAAATGGGAGGATCAGCTCTAGGCGTATAAGCCTTGTGGACACCACCAAAGCCTCCACAGAACTTAGTGTTCCGAAGGATCAAAGACATGATATAAGGAGCATAATTAATTCGCTTGATCCTGTCATTCTTTGAAGAAGTAATCTCTCTTATTATGAAATCAAGCACATCGAATTTTCGGCCTTGCATAACATAATCAATGAGGTTCCATGCATGGCCTCTTATGGCATCATAATTTCCACTCTTTGGAAGAATGGTGTGGTTGATAATTCTGTTAACTAGGCTTGGAATGGGAAGAAGTCCAATAAGCTTGCCTGGAATGAATCTTGAGTTTTGATAATAGTATTCTGACAGTGCTGGGAGCTTAAGTGTCGGTCTGTCATACACCCTTTTCATATGCACTTGACTCTATCCTTAGAGCCAACTCAAAATCATGTTTGTTAGCTTCAAGGGGGTTGGCTGACTGTCATCCATGAGAGGTGCTGGAAATCAGGGGATATATAGAGTGTGGCATAAAACTACCTGATGATGTCCTTGTTACAATCTGACTTCAATGCCACTAAATTTTGTATCCCAGCCATCTGAAACAATCTGTAGGTCCCATCATATTTATCAATTGAGTCCAAGTAGTCCCAATCGATGTACTTATGATCAGCAAATAATCTAGATTTTCCATAAAGCTTCTTATACACTTGCTCCTAGAACTTAGTGTGGAACCTTGGGTTGACTGAGTTGCAAGGAAGAATAAATTGGTTCCTATGGCGCATCCTTGCATACTCATCAGCTAAAATTTTCCTCAAGTCGATTTGAGGTTCTTCATGGTCATGCAAGTCTTCCTCTGATTCTTTCATGGGTGAGCTCTCCTATTCTTATTCTGTCTTAGAGTTAGATGCAACAGCTTTGCCCTTGTCCTCTCAGGCTTTTCTCTCAGCCTCAGAAGAGGATGGAGCTGCAAGGGGAAGAGCACTTGCTTCGGGATTTTCTAAAGACTATTCCGAGGTGTACCATCTTCGCCCAACATTCCTTGTTTGAGGCATCTAAGAACAAGGAGAAAGGATATTAGAGATATGGAATGAAAGAATCAAAAGAGTTTGAAAAGAAATGGAGTGAAACAAGTTGTTTTATCAGCACAATCGGAAGTACCTCCGTTCAGGCTGTGGTAGTACCGGGCTACAACAGTGCTAGGCTACGGCAGTACTGCGCCTGTCGAGCGGTAGTTCCGATTCTCTTGACTATTTCTAGGGCAAGCAAATGTGTAAAATTTTGGGTGTTTTTCTTGGATTGAATCTATGGAATATATGCATAAACATCATTAGACACCAAAATTAACAATTTGCTCGAAACTAACAACCCTAAGTCATTCACATTTCCAATCTACCCTAAACTTAAAACCTAGGGTTCTAGTGTAAGGTAAAAGGAGGGATTTGATCTGGATTATCTTATGGAATGGAGGAGGTAAACCCTTAGGATGCGAGAAATCATGGAAAACAAAAGAAATCCCCGCTGGATTTGGAGATCAAGGAGCGGTTTTGGAGTTCTTGGAGGAGAAGAGAGAGAGAGGAGGCGCACGGTCTCGGGCAGAAGTGAGGACGGAGCTTCTGGAGAGGGGAGTCCACGAGTAAAAACCTAGATTTTGATAGTTACTGCCCATATTTGCATGTGGAAGTACCGCGGTTATACCGCCGGTAGTTCCGTAATGCGGAAGTACCGTAGGAGACTGTCAGTAGTTCTGATTTTTCTGGGAGCAAGCCAAGAGATATTTACTAAGAGCAGAGACAAGATATAGTGTTGTAATTTCCTCCAAAGCTTTTCACACAGAAAACAAATCACTTGTGGAGCATTTTCCAACTATATGCCAAGATTAAAACTCTTTTCAATATAGTTTTTTTAACAAATTAAGATTTCAATTTTCACAAACAAACTCATTTTTAACAAAATCTTCAAGATTGCACACATGAGCATTTAGGGTAATTTTAAGCATTCAATTTCATGTATGAGTTGTAAATACCCTTGGGAGCCAATATATATCAATAATTTGGGCTCAAATGGCAAAACTCACTTAAGTGCTAGATTGTGACCACATAGGTCAACTTAGGATTTTGGATGAGTTTGAAAACCAAATAACTTTAGATTGGTTGGCTATTTGAATATTTTTGAATATCAATAATGTTTGAAATAGCTAACTATAGGTTTTTGGTATTGAACACATTTTCAAATTCTTTTTATAATTGATTTTAACAATCTTTTGAGATTAAAGCCAAAACAAGATACTAAATTGATATTTTTGGGTTGGAAACTCAATTTTACTTGAAATAAGTTTTCCTAAAGTCAAAATCTTTCTAAAACCTTTGAAATGCATTTGTATACACTTTCCAACTAGTTTTTTCAAAGATATACTAAAAATTTCAAATTTTTGACTTTTTGTTTGAATGGCTCAATTTTGAAAGCAATACTAGCACTTAATTAATTTAGGCACACTTAGAGATGTGATATACATGAATATGATTTAGCACTCCCCCTTAATGTGCCACTAACATCTTGCTCATGATTACAATAATGAAATTTTAGAACAAGAGCAAGAACACCCCTTTTAGAGAATTTTCATGTAATGCAACCTACACAGGGCTAGGGGCTAAATATATCCAAGGTAAATACTTGTTACCAAGATAGTGTTGGTTCATGATGTAACAAGATCATCCTCAAGCTTGACTTCCATTTTGCCCATGGTGGAATTCGCCTCTTCATGAATGAGCCAAGTCTCCAGCACCTATTAAGCTTTTAAGCATATTTTGGTACCCAAAACTTAGTTGGGTCCATTAATGTTAGTCACAATAGATTGGGCACCCAAATGGCCCGGACATTTAACTTTTGTGATTTAACATCCCTAGCAAACACATTGCCATTTTTATCTTTCCTAAGCAAATAATATTCATTAAATAGAGATGGCTTAGGAATGATACCTTTGGGACAATCCTTACTTATATGTCCTTTTTCCCGGTAATTGTAGCAACTTTAGCAATTATTACCCCTTCTTATCTTCTTGCTTTGCTCATTTCCGATTTGCCTCTTCATTGAAGGATTTTTCTTATTTTTCACCTTGTTGGGGGGCACTTAGAGGCAAAGTGACCCATCTCATTACAACCATGGCACTTGATTTTCTTCGTGTGTCTTGCATTGTGCCTTGTTTTACTATTTTCCTTCTTGGAGATGAAGCCTAAACCTCTCTTGTCATTTGGCAATCTTTGACTTCCTAATATTTTGTCAAGAGAGGCCTTCCCTTTATAGTTTTTCTCCAAGTCATTCTTCAATTTCGTGGCTTAGGCCTTGAGCTCATTATTTTCCTTAATAAGGTTAGTCTCAATGAGCATAAAGGAAGTAGATGCATCTATTTTTTTGAGCAATAAGGTAAATATAGCAAATCATTACACGATGCAAGAAATAGGAGCTACACATGGCACATCATCTATTAAATTACATGTAATTCCTATATCCATATATGGCTTAGAATATTCCTTGAGAAGGAGAATTTAATGTTCTTCTTTTAACTTGTTATAATTATTTTGAAGGGAAGCATGTTCATTCTTCAAAATCTTATATTTAGCTTTTTCTTTCCCAAGAAATTCATTAAGTTCTTCTAGCATATATCCATCAACTCATCATAAGAAGGTGCATTATTGTCATCATTATTATTTACCTTCTTGTTACCTTTTGCCATGAAGCATTGAGTTGGTGTGGAGGGAATTGTGGATTCTTCATCATCGGAGCTAGAAGTTGAGCATTCATCGCCCGACATCCACTCTTGTATGCAATCTTCATCGGTTGATGTGGACACACTTCATATTTATCTTGAATATTTGTCCACATGTCATGAGCACTATTGAGATTACATATTATGTTAAACACCTATATACTGAAAGCACTAAATAGAGCATTAGTAGCTTGAGCGTCGAGACGTAAGCATTTCTCATCCTCAATTGTTGGAGCTAGAGGATCCTTAGGAGGAGAAAACCCAACATCTATAATCCGCCATATTTTTGGGCTTATAGCCTTAAAATAACAAATCATGCAGATTTTTCAATTGTCATAATTTGTGTCATCAAATAGAGGTGTGTTATCTAGGTGCACAATCCCACTAGTTGCCATCCTTTATACTCTCTAGGCGGTTAAGCCAAATAGATGAGAGACCAAACTCTGATACCACTTGTAAGATCAAGGAGGCCGACTAGAGGGGGTGAATAGGTGGTCTAAAATTTCTTTCTAATTATTAATATCAATTCAAGACCTTTTCTATTTACCTAAACCAAGTGAATAATGTGGAATCTTAAATCAAATTGGTTTAGCACAAGTAGAGCCTAAATCAACCAAGTTCGCCTAAGTGCACCAATACTTCTAGCCTAGGTCAAGGTTTGCAGTTCTAGGTTGACAAGCAATCAAATTAATTCTATGAATATAATTTGCTTGAAAGTAAATTGAGCACAAGAAAAACAAACCACAAATGACATGGTCTGTTTTTACCGTGGTGTTCATAGACTTGCCAGTCTTCCCTAGTCCACGTTGAGGAACCCAAACGAATTGAACAAGCTCTATGAATTAAGTCTTCCACCTCAAATCCACTAGTGGTAGCTCTTTTCCGCTCCAGGTAGATGAGCTCCAACCTTCACAACTTAGCCGGGTCTTCTCGCAATTTTCTTTGAGAAGATCACCGTGCACAACACCTCCAACACCGTCTAGGAGTTGGCAAACTTCAAGAGTAACAAGTCAAGTCTCTCACTTGACTCTCACCACGTGTAACGAATGCACAAGCTCAATTGGACACTAAGTCCATCTCTAGATACAACACATGCAATCTAAATTCTCTCTCCTTGCTCACAAAGTGCAACATATGCATAATTGAGTGGAGAGCCTCACACTAGGTCAAGAGAACAGAAATGAGTCAAGCAACAACATCTCCAACCGGCCACAAGGGGGTATTTATACCCCACACAAGAAAACTAGCCGTTGGAGCCAAACCCCTGAAAAATCAGGGCGAGCGGAAGTACCGCAGGCCAAAGGGCGATACTTCCGCACCTGGTCTGATGCGACAGTAATGGCTATGTCAGAGCTTCTGAACCCGTCATTGGAATTTAACGCGGAACTACCAACATTGAAATTTCGGTACTTCCATTAACCGGTAGTTCTAGGAAGTCAGTGCAGTACTATCGCTTGATCAGTGACCGAGAGTTGGCGCTCTCTGGAAAAAACATTCCGCTCAAACTTTTTGGAGGTTCCATGCTCTAGAAGTACCATTTAACTCTGCGGTACTACCGCTCTACGGTACTTTTCAGAGTTTCCTTAAAACTCTAGTACTTCCATTTGGCACGGAGCCAAAGACACTTCGAAGGAGCTCTCTGGAAAAAAAGGCTCCACTCGGTTTTGTCAGACCTTCCGGGAAGCGGAAGTACCACGGTTTGCACAACGGTACTTCCGGTTGTCCGGATAGAGCACCGAACAAGTCACAGGGTGCTCTCTGGAAAAAAGGCTCTGCTCAGTTTTTCGGAGCTTCCGAGACAGAAGTACTATTCAATGTTGCAGTACTACCGCTCTCCGGTAGTTCTGCCGTTGAAACGCCAGTACTTCCGTTTTTCCTGACAGGTGCAAATACCTCAAAAGATTTTGCAAAACACATTTGCAAACAATGGTATCATGCACATAAGGATCAAACATAATTCCCAACTAGTTGCAAAACATATTACACACTTTTGAAATCATGACACAAAGAATTGGTACATGGACTTCTCACATTTGCAAAACACATTCGCAATCCTGAATTACATGCTACAAGGATTATATATGGGCTTCAACCATTTGCAATATACGTTTACAAATATAAGCCCCATATAACATAGAATGTGAACATGGACTTCAAACACTTGCAAAATACATTTGCAATGCATAGTCCCATGTTACAATACATGAGCTTCAACTATTTGCAAAACACATTCACAAATATAAACCTCATGCTAAGATGAGTTAGAGCAAGTGAGATTGAGCTATCAACACATGATAAGACTCAAACTACTAGACATGACCCCTCTTAATAGTACGGCAACCTATGCTAGCAATCCGGCCTTGTAAACAAACACCAAGATCAGTAAAAGACTAGGAACACATCCTTAGCCCTAGCTAGTCATACCTTTGCCTTAAGTCATTGTCTTGATGTGCATCAACTCATGATGCATCCTTTTCTTCAACTTCCATCAACACATGATGGTCTTCACTTGACTTGATGATCAAGACATGATCATCTTCTTTTGGACACGCATCAACTCATGGTGCATTCGTTTCTTGATAGCCTTCAATACATGAAGCCATCTTCTTCTCACATCATGACTTGATGATCTTCAATATATGAAATCATCTCAAGTTATCCTCATTTGTGGCACCTAACCTATTCATCCAACTCATGAAAAATGTTAGTCCACAAAAGAATTGTTATCAATTACCAAACTTCACCATTAATTCATAATGAAGAGACTAGATTCTATAATCTACTCTTTTTGATAATTCATGACAATCGCAACATATAATGAGATAAATATTATATTTGCAAGTCTACAATATGTAGAGAACATTTTTGTACTTTAGGGCAAGAGTATATATGAATTACACAAGCTATATATACTCAAGAATGTATTTCAACATAAAGATCCTAAATATGCATATATTAATTTTGGACTATTTGAGGAGTTCAATCTATATTTTGGATTCAAGGAATGCACTAGAATGTGAGAAAGTGATTTTGAATGCATATCTTAATGATTTCACCTCTTTATTCATATGAGACTAATTAATATCATAATCAATGAACAAGGTTAGTCTCACAAATTTATTTGTCATTGTCACCAAAACCAACTTAAATGGAGCTTGGTTTTTCAAAATCGCATAGACCTTTAAAGAGAGGATGATCACGGAAAGGATATGGGACGTGGGAGAAGCAAATAGTATGTGGAAGAGATAGCAACTCATATTAAGAAGGTGGATATGGAGGTGGTTGGAGTGACCGAGGGACAAGAGGTGAACCTAAAGACATGTGGTGGTGGAACGAGGAAGCAAAAAGCTATCGAGGAGAAGAAGAAATGTTACAAGTATATGCATCATGATAAGAGCGATGATAACGTACAGAAATATGAAGCAACAAAAAAGAATGCGAAGAAAGTGGCGAGTGAGGCACGAGACAAGGCATATGAGGAAATTTACCAGAAGTTAATTATAAAGAAGGGAGAGAAGGATGTCTACAAGATGGCTAAACTTCGAGAAAGTAAGAAGAAAGATTTCAACCTAGTTAAATGCATCAAAGATGACACTAATAGACTTTTGGTGAAAGACAAATAGATCAAGGATAGATGGAGAGATTACATCAGCAGGCTATTCAATCATGACAATGACGATAGTATGATTCAACTGGTTAATGCTTTTGACGACATCAATAGACGATTTGTTCGAAGAATCCAGGAGATGGAAGTAAGAGAGGCCTTAAAAAGGATAAAAGTGGGTAAGGCATTGGGGGCCTGATAACATCCCTATCGAGGTGTGAAAATGCCTAGGTGAAGTGGTCAATGTTTGGCTAACTAATTTGTTCAATAGTATTTTTGGGTTGAACAAGATGTCAAATGAGTGGTGGAGGAGCATATTAGTACCAATTTTTAAAAATAAGGGAGACATTCAAATTTGTACTAATTATAGAGGAATTAAGCTCATGAGCCACACAATGAAGCTTTAGGAGTGAGTGATTGAGCACCGTTTAAAAAAGTGACTAGCGTGATGATAAACCAATTTGGTTTTATGCCTGGGAGGTTGACCACGAAGGTGATTTTCTTACTATGACAGTTGATGGAGAGGTATAGAGAGTAAAAAAGGACCTTCATACGATGTTTATTAACTTGGAGAAAGCCTATGACAAAGTGCCAAAAAGGTCATGTGGTGGGTGCTCCAAAGGAAAAAGTTCCAACAAAATATATTATCCTAATTAGGACATATACGAAGATGTTGTGACTAATGTCAGAACATGTGGTAGTGTCACTAATGACTTTTCTATTAAGATAGGACTACACCAAGGGTTAGTGTTGAGCCCATACATTTTTGCCCTAATGATAGACGAGGTCACGTGGGACATACAAGGAGATATCCTTTGGTGTATACTTTTCACTGATGATGTAGTGCTAGTTGATGAGAGTAGGATAGGTGTTGATTGGAATATGGAGTTGTGGAGAAAGACCTTAGAATTGTAGGGCTTTAGACTTACTAGGATAAAAACTGAGTATATAAGGTCTAATTTCAGCGGTGCTAGGGCAGATGATGGAGATGTTAAGCTGGACGGATAAGTAGTGCCTAAGAAGGATATGTTCCATTATTTGGGATTGATGCTACAGTGGGATAGTGAGATTGATAAAGATGTGAGCCACAGGATAAGAGCGGGATGGGTGAAATGGCGTCAAGCATCTAGTATCCTGTGTGACAAAAAAGTCTTCAAAAGTTAAAAGGTAAGTTCTTTAGGACAACGATCAAACTTGCAATGGTATATGGAGTAGAATATTGGACGACTAAAAGACAACATATATAGAAGATGAGTGTAGCAGAAATAAGGATGCTATAGTGGATCTGTGGTCATACAAGGCGAGATCACATCCGCAATGATAATATACATGATAGGGTGGGGGCAGCACCAATTGAAGAGAAGCTTGTCCAATATCGCTTAAGATGGTTTGGACACCTCCAATGGAGGTTTCCTGATGCACCGGTCCGTAGTAGAATTTTAAGATATGCTGAAAATGTAAGAAGAGGCAGAGGTCAACCAAGACTGACATGGGAAGAAACAGTTACAAAAGATTTGAGGTATTGGAATGTATATAAGAAGTTTTAGATAGTAGCGCATAAAAGTTAGCGATCCACGTACCAGAACTATAAGAAAGTTTATGGGCAGTGTTTTAGGCTCTCGGCTCAGATGGCATGTCGTATGACTTAGGGCTTTTGCATGTAGGTTTTTAAGGGTGCCTTTGGTTGAGCTTTTGGGAGCTGCTTTTGCTTCCAAAAAGCCAAAAGCCAACCAAAGGGCTGGAAACCAGAAGCTGCTTTTTCAGAAGCAGCTACTTTTGGGTAGTACAGTTTTAAAAGCAGCTTGGACCCTGCTTTTGGCTTTTGGCTTTCTGCTTTTTGAAATGGTGAAAATAGAGAGCTGTTTCACAGTTGTTTCAAGGAAAATAGAGATAGGAGGTAAGTTTTATACTTGTTTGAACCAAACAGCTTACAGCTTTTCCACAGCCCACAACCTACAGCAGCTTTTCCACAGCCCACAGCTCACAGCAGTTTTTTCAGAAGCCACAACTCAACCAAACACACCCTAAATCTCTTATTTCTTTGACTTTGAGGAGATTTCATTTCTAATCTACCCTAACTTATTTGGGATAAAGGTTTTGTTATTGTTGTTACGAATGGTTCTTAGGAATTATTTGAGCGAAGTTCGATCTTTACTAAATGCATATCAAGTCTGTCATTATTGAATTTTAGACAGTTTTGTCAAGTAGCTTCTTATGTTGGGCAAGTCTCAATATAGAACAAAAGTTGATGAAATGAACTTTCGAAAATTGTATAGAGTTTTGAACCAGCCCATTGTGAGAACCGAGAAGAACCATTTAAGAGATCCGGTATGTATATGCTTCATACTCATGTGTGAGGTGACTGTGAGATGTGATGAGTTTGTGCGCGAGTGCGTTTGCTGAATGTAGTCATCCTTTTTATTTCCATGCGAAGTATAATTTTTCTGTCCTCCTCCCTAACACGCTAATCGATGACATTACTCTCGTTGGTTTAGTAGTCCAGGCTAGGTCGTCGAATTTCAGTCATCATGATGGGTTCCGAGAAAAACTCATATCGGGCAAATAATTTCGTATTTATCTATTTTCTGTGAAAGTACAAATAAAATTGGCAACACAATCAAAATACATGTGTGCACATTAGCTTGGTGGAAATCCTGTACACATTTGAGTGGCACGACGTGGGTTTCACTGCTGTAAGAGACGATTTCTTTAACTTTTTCCCTTTTCATCCGAAGAATTCAAATTTGAATTCAAATTTTTTGTAGGAAATTCAGTCCGAAATTCACAAAATTCAGTCTAGCTTCCCGGTGTCCCCAAGTAAATTTTTTTAAAAAATATATCGATTTCCCTCTATGGAGAGCCACAGTGATTCATTGATATTAGATCTGACGGAAAGTTTACTTAGTAGTCAGCTTTAGGTAAGATAAAATATTTGTTGAACTGAAATAATAATGATAAAAAATCTAATTTGAGCTATGTTTTAAAGTTGAAGAAAAATTTCTAAAAAAAATAATAACATGCTACAAACCTTGAATAAAAAATGGAACAAACTGAATATTTAGAGCAAACAACTGAATCACACGTTTTTTCAATTAAATTATTGTTTTGCAGAAAAACAATTGAAAACACGTTTTGAAAAGTATGGCGCTGTTAAAAATGCTGGAGCTCTTTCATATTCACGTTTAGTTAAATTGTTTTATATGAAATCCAAACGAAAAATTCTAATGACGTTGCTCCGAGTCTTAAAGAAAGAACAAGTCTATGCGCACGCGCCGGCGGCCGGCCGTCCTGCACAAATCCACTAGCGGTGTTAGACTCTGCATCATGCGCGTGCGTGTTAACAACAAGAAATCAGTCAATGCAATATATATTTTTCTAGAGGAAGTAATTCTCCTACTTAATAGTGAAATGACCGCATGAGCATTGTGCAGAGGAATCAGAAAAGTACAAGCCTAACTGGACTCCACAGCCGCAAGGCTGACTGATACCACTTACAACTGCGCCGATCAAGTTTTATGGACTTGAGCATTGATACTTATTAATAAATAGTCTAACTTTGAAACTATTGATTATTTGAACCATGAACTTGCCAATCCGATTTACTTAACTTCAACTTGTTTCACAAAGTAGTTTTACCACATGGGTTGAGTAGCTAGCGGAATTGAACCAAATAAAGGATGCAAAACCGACCATTGGCAGCCTCTATCTCACGTCTCTTGCCTTACCTCCTCACCAGCATCTCGCTTCACACCCTTTATTTCGTCCAACTTCGCTAGCTACTAAGCCTATGTGGCGAAAATCGGCCAGCCATGATGGCACGCTGACAATATCACCTTACAAAATCCTTACGAGGTTAAGTAAACCGGATTACAAAGTTTAGAAGATCAACTTACTAGTTTCAAAGTTGAAAGTGTTGGACGGAGTTTCAAGAAAAGTTCTGGAGTCATATAGATATTTTTCCTTTCTATTTATACTAGCTCTAGGATTTTCCTTGTATAATAGGGGGTGTGGTGTTACTGTCAAAAAAAATCTGTCAAAAATAGGGTGTAGTGCGCATAAGTAAATAGAAGCAAAAATAGGGACGTATAAGATGGTAGAAAGCTAAGGTTTTCTTGAACAAGAGATTTATGAGCAAATTTCACATAAGGCTATGTTGCATTCTTCACAAAATCTTCTCTCTTGATCACGCCAATTTCAAAGTTTGTTTCCCAGATGTATCTACCTTTTTCCTATTGTTGTGCGCACTGGCGTCGTGTCACACGAGATGACATATACCCACTTAATACGAGATTGGCACTTCCACTACATGCAGTCAGAACAAGCGCTGCCACTACAGTGTACTAATCGACAAGCTAGATCATGCATACAACTCGACGAAGGATTAGAGGACAAATATGTGCGGAACACACAAATACAATCTGATGAAAATGCTCCACAAATTGTTGACATCGATTGTGAGCCTGGCCACAACAAAAATTGCTGTGTCCTCGCCACCACGATGTTTGCAGCTAATGGGTGACTCAAATTAATAGTCGGGTCAAAGAATGATCTTATTTGTATGTTATAAATATGTATTGGGATGTTGAACCATGATTTTTATCAGGTCCTAATGCTTTGTTTTGATGGTTGATCGCCAGTCATCACGTCTTTCTTCATGGTTAAGACAAGTGCATGATAGAAAAGTAGATGGTTATCTCTATTTCTGTTGGTTATCTAAATTTACTTACCATATTATATTTACTTGATTCTTGTTAAATATAATGTGATATGATGACGATGCGTACATGATATCGATGGTTGTTACTACTTAAATCTGATTCAATATCTACCTTCTATTATGTGATGATTATCATTGTTTCATGATAATCTTATAATGGCTATAGGTTGATGGCACGATAATGAATAATGGTTCATGATACATGATAGATGCTAAAGTGAATTGTGGCATTACATGCATGCATATCATGGTAATAGATGTCCTATGCAGGTATCTATGGCCAACTTAGTGTGGACCTCCCACCTACCCACGCATCACCAGCGCTAGCGCAAGTGCATGCCATGCTCTATCGCCAATGTGCATCACTGAGCATTCACTTGCACGTTGCACACCACGTGCTTCGCTCGCTGCTCACCACCTTTGCTCGGCCGTGTGACTGCATGCTAGTGCAGCGTCCGCGTGTTAGCATGCATTGCACCACCAGCACACAAGCCTTGCCTCAATTCCTCAAACACATAGCCAGCAATTGTCATGACACATCGCCAGCCAGGGGGAAAATTAGAGAAGGAAGAAAAGATTAGTGGTGGGGTAAAGATCAGGTGGGAGAAGGGAAGAGAAAGTGAAGAAGGGATCATGATTTTAGCATAATTTTCAGTAACAAATTTAGGTACTGTATGGATATAATATGAAAATGTCATCTACTTGATAGTTGTAGAGAATTTTGTTAACTTTCTATAGGGTGATTAATCATGTCACCCGATTGGTTAGATTAAGAGTTATGATTTTTGTAAGCCTGCCGTCTGGAGAGTTGTTGTCATTTGGCAGCAGGGTGGTAAATTGTAGATTAAAATCATTAAATGGATGAAATAGGGTTTTTAGTATACATGAAAAGTGTAGATAATTGTCTAAGGATATCAGAGAATCCAATAACACAAATTTTGGTTGGGTAAATTAGAAGTTATGATTTTGGGAAGACCGCTGTCTAGAAATTAGTTGTTGCTGGACAAAGTCATGGGAAACTATTAAATTGACTTGGTAGATGGCAAAATTGAATTTTAAGCATAACTAGAAAGAGGTAAATAACTTTATATAGATTCCAAAAATGCTATGGTTTACTGTATTTGCTTGTATAGATTAATGGATATGAAATTGTTGAGCCTACTATCCAAAAGATGACATAACTATCTTCTGGGTTGAAAACAGAGGGTTAAATGATTTAATCAAGAATGTGGCCAACTAATAAATTGTGCGAAATTTTGTGTACATTATAGAACTGGTGTGGTTTTCCTTGTTAAAGCTTAGGAGTCAGAAGTTGTGCTATTTTAGTGCCAGGATAGCAAGGGTGACTCTTCAGTAAATGGGAAGTATTGCGGATTTAGGAAGTGTGTAGTAGTGATGTCGTTTAATTGTTATTCTTATACTATTGTAGCTTGTTATTGAAATTAGTGTTTACTATAGGAGGAGTGGAGTCGAGTGGAGGCTCGGCGCGGAT
Organism: Dendrocalamus latiflorus; assembly: GCA_017311315.1. Taxonomy (NCBI): domain Eukaryota; kingdom Viridiplantae; phylum Streptophyta; class Magnoliopsida; order Poales; family Poaceae; genus Dendrocalamus; species Dendrocalamus latiflorus. The sequence continues at coordinate 44,025,198 of CM029627.1, forward strand.
GGTGTGGGAGTGGAGCTCCCTGGCGTTGTCCCGTGCGTAGAGGTAGACCTCCATGGTCCACAAGTCCATATTATGGATGCGGACTCTCCTGCCTCTGAAAATGGGCGGGCGGGTGTACCCGAGACACTGCAGCAGCTGCCGCAAGATCTCGACAAACCCCCTTCGCCTTCTCCATGGGAGAGGTGATCCCATGGACCAACTGGTGGAACTCTGGCTATCTAAAATTTTGAACAACAAAAGGCTATAACAGATGAAAATGCAAAAGAATTTTTGGGTGAGTATTGGAACTAAGAGAGTTAAGTAAAGCAGTATTACGCTATATTTTGTAAAAGTCTTTCATAGTTTTTTGTAAATAGAACTTAGACCTTAAGTCGTGACCAGTCTAGCTAAGGTTTCTACAGTCGTATGCTCTGATACCATCTCTGTCAGACCCCAAGTTTACTAACTTGGAATCCTCTGTGATAAATTGCATTATTCCCTGGATCAGTAGATAATGCTCACAGATACAATGCTGCATCATTTCATACACGACAAAACCATACATTACAAATACCAGAGTTTAAATAGACCACGTCGGGTTGAGGTTACAATAGGGTCGTCAGGCCAAATGTCTTACATTACATAAAGAGTGGAAGCGGAAGCATACATAAGCGTAGGGGCACAACTTGCCACAGGCAAGTGACTGGGTCAACCTGAGTACCTTTGCTATTAACCAAGGACCTGACTAATAACGGAGGCACCCACCAAAACTAGCCTGGTCAGCCGGACTGAGGCAAGAGGCAAGACTACCGAGGCCTAATATAATAACCACCATCTTCATCTCCTTCGGCATCCTGATCCTCGTGGTAAGCGTAATGCTCTTGATTCTCAGCTCCTGAATGGGGGGTTTAGAGTGAGAATGAGCACAAACAACCGTGCTCCGTGAGCCAACACATAGAATGCAGATAATTATAGATGCAAGGCTGAACAAGGGTGGCTCGGGTTCTTTTATTTGCTTAAAGCAACATTTGGAATAACCATAATTTAAAAGTTCCTGTGACCTAGCATTTTTCAAGAACTTATATTTTGATAACTGAAAGTGTGCAATAATTTATAATGGGGTAGGTTCCATCTACCAATGTCATGGTTCTATCTACCAATGCTAAATTTTTGAGTAGCAGGTTACTTCCACCATATTACCAACATTGGGGTACATCCCTCCAGGATAAATTACCCAAGTTAGGTTACATCCACCTAATAAACCCTTATTCCCAACCTCAAAAGTTTTTGAAATAGAACTAACTCGAGGAAGATTTCCATGTCCGCCCTTGACCGTGGGCACGGCTATTCGAATAGTTTGTGTATACTCTGCAGAGACTGTACATCTTTACCCACAAGAGATAATCGTCCCGGTGATTCTACATGATTCCTTGGACATGCAGATCGAGAGAATATCACGAGACCTTTACAATACCTCGCACTCTAGCATATCACTCCTATGGGGTTACTTCCATAGGTTATGCAGGATGTCCACCATAGGTTAGCGCAGTTGGACTCCACTCTCCACATACGCTATCCTAGGCAACGTCACCTACATTCGGTGTATCGTTCCAAGTGGGGCTTTCATTACCCACCTACACACGTTCTCCGTGAAATGACTAGAGAGTTCAGTAAATTATTCAGCCAAGCCTACAATATGCCAGCTTGTGGTTGTACTGTTATACACGGAGGGTCCACACAGGATTAAGTCCTTAGTTTGTCGGGGCGGTTCATTCCACAATCCCCTGTGTTACATCCACACCTACCGTTCTTTCCACCCGCCCAAACCGCTTTAGCAATTTTTAGGGTTTTGAGAAGCATAACACACTTTAACATAAATACTCAGCCACGTACATCCCATGACTGACCCAAAACTAGTTTCCATGATTAAAGAATGATTATCAGGGCTACTGATGCCCTGGATTCGACAAGACCAACATGGTAGTAATATGACTTATAACTATCTTAGTTATAGTTTATACCTAGGGTGACAACGATCATGTGGGTTCAATGTTACTGGTGGGGTATATCGTTATGAGGTGGATACAGGTTATTAGCTACCTTAAGAGTGACATACGTTTGCTTATAAAGTAAAGCATGCAGATTTTCATAATTTAAATGAACATAGTTTCACATGAAATATAGGCGCAAAATGATCAATGTATTGACTCGCCTGGATCGAGAGCTTGGGTGTCTTGTGCGGCTTCAAGCGGGGGCTCGTTCACATCTTCGAACTCTACTCGGGAGATTGAACCGGAAAAGCAACACAAATGAACGAAGGCGAATAAATACAAAATAAAATAAATCTGCACTCAATTTAACTCAAAACGGAACCAAAACAGAACCATCAGATAGATCTTGATTTTAGAAAAATTTAGAAATTGGTTTCATTAAATTTGGAGCTATGGTTAGGAAGTTATAGCATTCCAAAGGCATAATTTCTGGAAAATCCCAAAAATAGAAAAGGGGAGGGAGTGTGTGTGCTGTTGACAAGTGGGGCCCGTGGGGAAGTAAATGCACACTTAATAGTAGGATTATTGCCCCGCTAATTGCTTAGTTTAGGACAGATTTAATGATGGGTTAGAGCAGCATTTATTGAACTAATTTAGTGCTTAGCCTGCTGCTCTGCTCTGGCTCGTCCCGACCGCAAGGGAGGCGGAGCCGGCTGGCGGCGGAGGGGGCACGGAGGTGCGGCGGCGCCGGCAAAAATGAGTCACTCGACCCGGTGCGCGCCTCGGGGAGGACGGAATCGACCGGAGTCGGCCGGATTTGGCTGGGCGGCGGGCGACGGCGGGCAGGGCTGCGGCGGAGACAGGGGAAAAGGGCACTGGCAAGTCGGGTCGTTGGAGCCCAATTCCTCGGCATGGGAGTATCTTCGGGCGTCCCTAAGCTCACCTGGGGCGTCAGCCGAGGCCGGGATGGAGCAGGGCGGGCCGACGGCGAGAGGGGGCTTGGCGGCGAGGATGAAGACGGCGGCGGCTCGCTGGGGAGGGCGGCGGGGTCCGGCAAGGTGGGGAGGGCGTTCACGGGGTCCCGGTGTTGCTCCACGCACAAGGAATCAGCCCGGGGCTCCGCGGTTCACCGGGGAGATCCGACGCCGGCGGTGGTGAGGAAGCGCGTCGCCGGCGGCCTGCGGGGAAGGAGAGAGCAATTAGCTCGGGCAAGAGGGGAAGAAGGTGAGGGTGAGTGCAGCGGTGGGTCGAGGGGACCCCGAAGTCCACCGGGTGCGCTTGGCGGCGGAGATTTTCGGCGGGCGCACGCACGGCAGAGGAAGCGGCGGGTGAGCTCGGTGGGGCAGCGCGGCGAGGCTTCGGCGCTTTTTATAGATGCCGGGGATGGGTTCGTCGGGGAGCAAGGTGGCGTGGCGCCGTGCGCGCGGTGGCATCATTGCCGTGCGGCCACAGTGCGCGCAAAATGACCGGGGCATACCACGGCGGCGCAGCGCACGGGTGGGGGCCGGCGAGAGGCGTGCACGGCAGTGCGAGGTCAGCGCTGGCGGGGGCCACGCGGGAAGTGACTGGAGACGCTGCTGCTGATGGGCGCTGATGGCGAGGAGCGGTGCTGAAAACGAGGGTTGTGCCGCAATAACTCACCGACAGGGTTGGTGGCGAATGGCGACGAGCGGCGGCATAGCCAGGGAAGGAGTAGGCGCTGGCGCCAGGAAGGAGGAGGGAAGAGCACTGCTGCCAGGAAAAAGAATGGGCGGCTGGGATGGAATGGAGGAGAGGATGAATGGCTAGGAAAGGCTTGGGAAAAAATTTCCTTTTATAAATATTCCTTTTCTTCCCTTTCCTCTTTTAAAAGATTAAACATAATTTTTCCTTCTCTGAAATTTGCTAATTTTTGCAGATACTTTCATATTCTAGAGTTTAAAAGATTACTTTGAAATTCTTCTTTGGAGATAGAACAAAGTTTTCATTTTAAATTACTTTTGCATTTTCTAGAATATACATACATACATACATACATACATACATACATACATACATACATATATATATATATATATATATATATATATATATATATATATTGAAAGCAAAAAGGAATAACCAACTAATAATAAAATCTTTTAACTTTATTAACATAAATTTGGAATTTACATTATGCCAGGTTTTGAAAATGGGGTGTTACAGATCCCACCCCCCTTAAAATGAATCTCGACCTCCAGATTCGACTACTCTGGAAAAAGAAAGGGAAAGTCGGCTCTAAGTTGATCCTCTCGCTCCCAGGTTGCCTCTCGCTCGGAGTGGTTGCTCCATTGGACTTTGCAGAGGCGAATAGTCTGGTGTCTGGTTTTCTTCTCCATCATGTCAAGAATCTTGATCGGTGCTCCGGGTAAGACAGATCTTTCTGGAGTTCAATGGCTTCTACTGAGGTCTGCTCTTCGGGAACTCTGAGACACTTCTTGAGTTGAGAAACGTGGAACACATTGTGCACATCTGACAAACTTGCTGGTAGCTCCAATTGATAGGCCACTTCTCCACACTTGGCAATAACAGGGAATGGCCCTATATATCTCAGAGCAAGCTTGCCTTTTACCTTGAATCTGCGGATTCCTCAGAGGGGTGACACCTTAAGGTACACATGATCCCCAACTTGGAATGTCAATTCTCTACGGCGGTTATCAGCATAGCTCTTCTGTCTTGACTGAGCAGCTTGTAAACGATCCCTGATTAAGTGAACTTTTTCTTCTGCCTGCTTCAGAGTATCGGGTCAAAAGATGCACCCTTCTCCTGTTTCCGACCAGTGTAGAGGGGTTCTACATTTACGTCCGTAAAAGAGCTTCAAAAGGTGACATCTTGAGGCTTGATTGATAGCTATTGTTGTAGGCAAATTCCGCATAGGGTAAACATTTCTCCCAATCTGAGGTGAACTCCAGAGCACATGCTCGTAGCATATCTTCCAAGACTTGGTTTATTCTTTCGGTCTGTCCATCTGTTTGGGGGTGGTATGCGGTATTGAACGCAAGATGGGTCCCTAAAGCATCGTGTAGACTGGCCCAGAAATGCGAGGTGAATTGGGAACCTCAATCTGAGACTATCCTCTTAGGCACGCCATGCAGATATACAACGCGAGCCATATACAACTCAACCAGTTTGTCTCCCTTGTAAGTGGTCTTTACGGGGATAAAGTGGGCAACTTAATTTAACCTATCAACTATTACCCAGATGGAATCATATCCTGACTTGGTGCGAGGTAAACCAGTTATGAAATCCATCCCACTTCTTCCCATTTCCACTGAGGGATCTGTAGGGGTTGAAGAAGTCCGGCAGGTCTCTGATGTTCAGCTTTGACCTTCTGACATACGTCACAACAGGCTACATACTCGGCGATATCTCTCTTCATACGCGGCCACCAATATAAGGTCTTCATTTCTTGATACATTTTAGTACTTCCTGGGTGTAGAGTATAAGCAGAGCTATGGGCTTCCTTGAGTATTAGATATTTGAGGTCTTTCTGGTGGGGAACAAAGAGTCGTTGCCCATACCATAAAATTCCCTATTGATCTTCTACCATCTTAGGAGCTTTTCCCTGGGCCATGAGGCGCTTGAACTTCTGAACTCCAGGGTGTCCCTTCTGGGCTACCTTAATTTGCTCCTCAAGAGTTGAGTGTACTTCTATGGTAGCTAGAGTACCATGTTCTAGAGCTTCAAACTCTTTGCAAAGCTCAGGTTGCAATTCTCCCATCATAAGGTTGTTGCAGTGGGGTTTGCGACTTAGGGCATTGGCTACTACATTAGCCTTTCCGGGGTGATAGTGGACGTCCAAATCGTAGTCCTTGATTAGCTCTAACCACCTTCTCTGTCTCAGGTTGAGGTCAGCTTGGGTGAAGATGTACTTGAGACTCTTATGGTCCGTATAAATGTCACAGTGATTCCCAATCAAGTAGTGTCGCCAAATTTTTAAGGCATGCACTACCGAAGCTAGCTCCAAATCATGAGTCGGGTAATTGTCCTCATGGGGACGGAGCTGTCGGGAAGCATATGTTGGACCGAAATGGCGACAGAGGGGGGTGAATGTCAACTTCTAAAACTGACCTCTCTAACGACCACTTCGAAAATCTCCTTCGCAAGCTATGTGTGAAGCTAAGAGAAGAGATCAGGGAAGTTTACTGCAACTCAAATACTCAGAAGTGAGAACAAGAACCCACAAGTACCAACTCTCAAAATTTTCTCCAATAGCAATCTATGCTATGAAGAAAGGAAAACTACACCCTACAGGCCTCTGGAAACTCAAGGAAGCATTAGAACTAAAGGAAAGCAACTGGAACTAACAGCAAAATACAAATACCAAATGGCCGGTCAGACTCCAGTGCAATGGGCGGTCAAACCTCACTGGGCCGGTCAGACCACCACGGACAGGCTAGTCTGACCGCCCCTGGCCGGTCTGACCGCCATGGCTCGGCCGGTCAGACCGGTTTGATGCCTCCGGTCAGACCGCCTTGAAAGCCACGGTCAGACCGCCTCTCGGGACAGCAAGCCAAAAATTCAGGTTTTCAGACAATAGAAAGTGAATCTTGAAACTGCAGCAAAATAGATGATTTCCCTTCAAGTTTCTTGGCCCAGAAAGATAAAGTTACACTCAAAATATCCAGAGAGAGCCTAGGAGTCAACTGAAACCATTTCAAAAGAGAGAAAATCAGATTATGCCCAATAACCTGAAAGTAACAGAGACTTCACAAAAAATCAAATTTCTCTCAAACCCTTAATCCTTTGGCCTTAAGACTTTGCAGGCATATTAGCAATAGCCAAGGGACTCTCCAGACTCAATTTCAATCCAATTCTCAAGGAAATTCACAGGGGACCAAGAAATCCTAGAATACTGAAAAACTTCAGAGCCAACATCTAAATCCAAACTGCCATCTCAAAACTGATCCTTTGACCAAGAGACTTTGGGGATATGTTAGCAATACCTTCAAGACTCAAAACCCCAGATATTAGCCTATCTCATGAGGGGAATCAAAAGATCATCAAAACCCTAGAACTGCACACCATGAACAGAGGAGGGCGCCAACTCAAATATGAGATTAAGCACTTGTCTCTGGGATTCTAGCTGACCAAATGGTCTAAGATCATAACCCCATCACAGAGCAACCCATTTTGGACAATCCCAGCAAGCAAGAACACAAAACAACGAAAATCATAAAATCACCAAAAGAGCAGAACGAAGAACAGGGCATGATCAGAGGAAATAAACTTCAAATTTTCATTCATTAAAGCAAAGAGACTACAGAGGAGTCACCATATGCATGGACATTAGAACAAAATGAATGATTACAAGATTCTCCACTCAATCCTCTCCTCACTCTCTCAATCCTCTCCTCTCTACATGATTTCTTGGAGGAGACACACAGAGGAAGGAAATGAACGTGGGGGACAACTCCCTACCTCTCCAACCACTCTCACCCACTAAAGAGCAAAGGAGAAACAACCTCCCAAAGCCTCTTTTGACTAGCAAACCCTAACTCACTCCCAAATCCATGAGGAGGCATGCAGCCCCTCCAACCTATTTATAGCCCTCTGGCTAACGGGTCTCCGCCCCGTTATGCCCGCTAGATCCAACGGAGCCCGCTCCCGCTTGTGCAGCCTTGCGAATTTACCGATTCGCCCTCGTGCACCTTCCGGGAAGCTTCCGCGCTCCTTATCGTCCAAGCCTCACAACCACCTCGAGTCTCCGCCGTCTTCGACACATCCCGACCGTTCTGACCTCGACACCGCCCGTGTCTAGTCCGGTCCCTCGTGTCTCACCACGACTCCGCCTCGACGTCCTGCAGCCACACAGACAAGAAACACGTCAAATAGCACCGCTCGATACATGAAAGCGTAAATGGCATAAACATACCATACTTACACACACTGAAGTCCAAACCTGTCGAATCATCGGAATATGCATCCTAATCCATACGACCAAGTTTGACCAAAGTCCGACCGAGCCCGTTGCACCACGCAACGTCAAGGTCCAAACCACCCAAACCAAACTCGACTTACCTAAACCAATGTCAATAACTCATCACACACACGGGAGGACCTCCACATGGTCTCTCAGGCTACAACTTTTCCTCCTTGCATAAGTACACAGCCTAGGCCTTGGCGCGATGCATCACAATATACCTCAAAATCCTTGTGTATATCCGGCAGAACTAACATAGGGGCTGTGGTCAACCTTTTCTTTAGTTCTTGAAAACTCTTTTCACATGCCTCTGTCCATTCATACTTCTTCTCTTTCTCGAGTAGGTTTGTCATTGGCCTGGCTATCTTGGAAAAGCCTTCTATGAAGCGCCTGTAGTATCCGGCTAGACCCAGAAAACTACGCACTTCGGTGACTGAGGTGGGCTGCTTCCATTCTAAAACTGTCTCTACTTTGGAGGGGTCGACTGCTACTCCTCCAGCAGATACGATGTGCCCAAGCAAACTAATCTCATGCAACCAGAATTCGCACTTGTTGTACTTGGCATACAACATGGGCCTCTTAAGTGTCTCGAGGACTACCCGTAGGTGCTCCTCATGTTCTTTGGCAGTCTTAGAGTAGATCAGGATGTCGTCTATGAATACAACTACAAATTTGTCCAAGCATTCCATAAAGACTTTGTTCATCAGATTCATGAAGTAGGCTGGGGCACTGGTCAATCCAAATGACATGACTGTATATTCAAAGAGGCCATACCGTGTAGTAAAAGTTGTCTTAGGAATATCTTCTGCCCTGATCTTGAGCTGATGGTATCCTGACCTTAAATCTATTTTAGAGAAGATGGTAGCCCCAGATAGTTGGTCGAACAGGTCATCTATTCGAGGCAAGGGATACTTGTTCTTGATGGTTACTTCGTTAAGGGCTCTGTAATCCACACATAATCTGGCAGTGCCATCCTTCTTTCTGACAAACAGCACGGGGGAACCCCACGGAGATGAGCTGGGTCTGATGAATCCTTCAGCTTGAAGATCCTCAATTTGAGTCTTTAATTCCTCAAGTTCATCTACTGCCATTCGGTATGGTCTTTTAGCAATTGGGGCAGTCCCAGGCTTTAGGTTGATCACAAATTCTATCTCCCTATCTGCGGCATGCCTGGTAGCTCTTCTAGGAAGACTCCTGGGTAATCCTGAACTACCGGTGTTCCTTCTAATGGCCTTGCTTCCAGGTGATGGATTGCAAGTCCCGAAGAGGGGCGATCCACACTAACCCTTATTACTAGTCCAGGGTATTTGGTGAGTACCACCTTCCTATTAGCACAATCTATCATCCCTTGATACTTGGCTAGCCAGTCTATCCCTAGGATGATGTCCAAAGTCTGCGATTGCAATACCAAAAGGTTTGCTGGGAAATCAAAATCTTCCATCGTGACTTCTACCTAGGGCTAACTAGAGTAGCAGTTAAGGGTCCTCCTGGGAACTAAGTACCACAGGTTTCTTTAATCTAAAGGTTGGCAACTTAACCTTTCCAACAAACTCCCCAGAAACAAAAGAATGCGAAGCACCGGAATCAAACAGAACTTGTGCGGGTATCGACTTAACAAAAAAAACCCATAAGTACTCCGGTAGCATCTCGGGCGTCTTCTACAGTGACGTGGTTGACACAACCATGGTGTGGAGTTGATGCCGTCCGTGATGCTTGAGGTGCCTGATAAGCTTTGTTTGATGCTGACGACTGAACTCGGGATGAAGAGATTCCTAGATTAAACTTCCCTGATGTGGCTTGGCGATCCGGGCATTTGTTGGCGAAATGCCCCTTTGCTCCGCAGCTAAAACAGTTGAGGTTTGCAGCTGGGTTGGTTGTGGAAGATTGTCCTATAGGACGGGACACCTGAATTCCACTGTTGTTAGGGCGTGGTGCTTGGAATGGAGCTCTGGGTGCTGGTGTTGCCACCTGGCGAAAAGATGAGCTGCCTTGGTATACTGGTTTGGGTTGGAAACTGCTCTGAGGCCTTTGAGCTGTCCACTTCCTCTTCCTACTGGTTTCCAAGATTTTTCCTTTCATTCTCCAGGATGAGAGCCTTATTCACCAAGTGGTGGAAACTGGAATGGTCGTGCAGAATCAGTTGTGCTCGCATCTCCTCATGCATCCCTTCCAGGAATCGATCAATCTTCTCTTCTTGTCTGACTACATCCCTTGAGGCGTAGCGAGCTAGCTGGTTGAAGCACGTGAGATACTCCAAGACGGACATATTGCCTTGCTTCAAGTTCCTAAACTCATTCTTTTTCATCCTCATGATGCCTGTTGGGACAAAGTTTTGCCTAAAGGCAGTCTTGAATTCAGCCCAGGTGACAGCGGACTCATTTGCTACAGATTCTGCTTCCTCTTCATTGTGATCTTCTTCGTCTCCTTGCTCTTCCTGTGATCGTCTGCTGGGTCTTCATTTTCTATTTCTTCCTCTTCTTCTTCTCCTTCTTGTTTTTCTTCTTCCTCTAAGTCGTTGCCTAAGGGGTTCCTCTTTCCATGACAGGCGAGGTAGTTTTCCCACCACGCTGCCACGGCACCTTTAAGCTGGTGGGAGGCGAAGTGCACCTTATCATCGTTGGTGCAATGGGCAAGTCTAAGCTTTTTCTCTGTATCTCGCAGCCAATCTTCGGCTTCTAAGGGTTCATTTGCTGAGGAGAAAGTGATTGGTCGGGTTCTCAAAAAGTCAGATAACTTGGAGTTGCGGTCAGCTGCACTGGTTTGTTAACTGGAGAGCATTGCTTGAAGGATCTGTGTTTGTTGTGCCAATACTTGTTCCATGGTTGGCGGTGCTGGTGGTGGTGGCAAGTTCAAACCACGGCCTCTGCCTCGGCCTCTTCCACGGGCTATGGCCCTTGGAGCTCGACCCCTACCACGAGCAGCAGTCCTCCTGGGAGCCATCTGGAACAATCTAGAGCCTTTTTAGATACTAAAAGATGGAGGGAAAGGCATATATGAGGGTTTGCTAGCCCCCTAATAGCACAACAGAAAACCAAGCAAAAGAGAGGCAATAAAACACAAGGCATTATGCTTAGGGTAGTTCATTACATTAGGGGTTAGGTGTTACACGACAGCCGGGTATATCGCATGGCTTACAACAAGTCATGACACCACATACACACTGACTGGGTGCATAGGGGGGGTACATCTGGGGGAGTGTGCGTACACCAAAAAAAGACTGCCTAAACATTCTACTGCCTAACCTACAGTAGTCTACACCTCCGGGGATGGGTCGTGGTTCTGGCCGCAGAAGACGCAATCTCCTGGGAAGCGGGAACATGAGATGATGCTGGGAGATCGGGAGCGAGAACGAGACCGGGAAGGGCTCAATTCATTGCTAGAGGAGTGACGCTCCCTGCTAGGCTCTGCGAGGGTGCCATTGGGCGGTGGGCGCACGCTTATGCGCGCCGTCAGCCTGGGGCGAGGTCCCTGGCGCTGAGCTGGTGCTGGAGCTGGTGTTGGAGCTGACACTGGAGTGGGAGCTGGAGCTTGCACTGGAGTTGGAGCTGGAGCTGGCACTGGAGTTGGAGCTGGAGCTGGCACTGGGGTTGGAGCTGGAGCTGGCACTGGGGCTGGTGGCGTAGGAAGAGGGTAGGTTGCCCTGGCTTGAAGGCACTCGAGCCCTGCCTTAGCAGCGAGCCTCTCACGCTCTGCCGCCTAAAAGGCGATCTGGCAACGGTTGAGCTAGGCGCTGAGGACGTCCGAGTGCTGCAGGCTCGCGGTCAGGAGAATGCACAGATGCCCAATCTCCTGCAGGGCGAAGGCATAGGAGACAGACATTGCCTGCGTCAGCTGGATCTGGTGAGATAGCTGGGGGTCGTCCACCCTATGGTCGAGGCGGTCTGGAAGGAATTGCCCCTGTCGGATGCGAGGGTAGTGGGCGAAAGGGGACTGTCGCAGCCTCCCCTCGTGCACCTAGCACAGGTGGGCTACAGTGAGACGTGCCACATCCTGGATGGCGTCGACGAGGTACATCCGTGGAGGCTCGGCGCGGATGGTGTGGGAGTGGAGCTCCCTGGCATTGTCCCGTGCGTAGAGGTAGACCTCCATGGTCCACAAGTCCATATTATGGATGCGGAATCTCCTGCCTCCAAAAATGGGCGGGCGGGTGTACCCGAGACACTGCAGCAGCTGCCGCAAGATCTCGACAAACTCCCCTTCGCCTTCTCCATGGGAGAGGTGATCGCATGGACCAACTGGTGGAACTCCGGCCATCTAAAATTTTGAACAACAAAAAGCTAGAACAGATGAAAATGCAAAAGAATTTTTGGGTGAGTATAGGAACTAAGAGAGTTAAGTAAAGCAGTATTACGCTATATTTTGTAAAAGTTTTTCATAGTTTTTTGTAAATAGAACTCAGACCTTAAGTCGTGACCAGTCTAGCTAAGGTTTCTACAGTCGTATGCTCTGATACCAGCTCTGTCAGGCTGTCAGGCCAAATGTCTTACATTACATAAAGAGTGGAAGCGGAAGCATACATAAGCGTAGGGGCACAACTTGCCACATGCAAGTGACTGGGTCAACCTGAGTACCTTTGCTATTAACCAAGGACCTGACTAATAACGGAGGCACCCACCAAAACTAGCCTGGTTAGCTGGACTGAGGCGAGAGGCAAGACTACCGATGCCTAATCTAATAACCACCATTTTTATCTCCTTTGGCATCCTGATCCTCGTGGTAAGCGTAATGCTCTTGATTCTCAGCTCCTAAATGGGGGGTTTAGAGCGAGAATGAGCACAAACAACCGTGCTCCGCGAGCCAACACATAGAATGCAGATACTTATAGATGCAAGGCTGAACAAGGGTGGCTTGGGTTCTTTTATTTGCTGAAAGCAACATTTGGAATAACCATAATTTAAAAGTTCCTGTGACCTAGCATTTTCCAAGAACTTATATTTTGATAACTGAAAGTGTGCAATAATTTATAATGGGGTAGGTTCCATCTACCAGTGTCATGGTTCTATCCACCAATGCTAAATTTTTGAGTAGTAGATTACTTCCACCATATTACCAACACTGGGGTACATCCCTCCAGGATAAATTACCCAAGTTAGGTTACATCCACCTAATAAACCCTTTTTCCCAACCTCAAAAGTTTTTGAAATAGAACTAACTCGAGGAAGATTTCCATGTCCGCCCTTGACCGTGGGCACGGCTATTCGAATAGTTTGTGTATACTCTGCAGAGACTGTACATCTTTACCCACAAGAGATAATCGTCCCGATGATTCTACATGATTCCTTGGACATGCAGATCGAGAGAATATCACGAGGCCTTTACAACACCTCGCACTCTAGCATATCACTCCTATGGGGTTAGTTCCATAGGTTATGCGAGATGTCCACCATAGGTTAGCGCAGTCGGACTCCACTCTCCACATACGCTATCCTAGGCAACGTCATTGTAACATCCCAAATTTGGCTTCCTGGAAAAATTTAAATTCAAATTAATTATTTTAAAGTATTTGGAATTTATTTGGCTTTTCTGAATTTTTTGGAGTTTAAAACCTATTTTTAAAAATTTAAAAGGTAATTTAAAGTATGAAAATAAAATACCAACAGTAGTTGGAAATATTTTTGTTTAGTCCAAAATATGTCCAGAAGCTTCTGTGAATTTTTCTGGAATTTTTGGAGGTATTTTCATATTTTTCTGAGGCCTAATAAATTTCCTAGCCTTTTTCTGAAAATAAAAAAAAATCAAATTCTTAAAATAAAAATTCCTCCCCTCCCTCCAGCCGACGCGTGGACGGCCCAGGTCCGCCCACGTCGCCGACTGGCCCATCCAGGCCGCACCCTCCTCTCTCTCGCTGACTCGCGGGCCCGGCCCGTCAGCCACCCGCCTTCCTCTTCCCTCGGGCCGACACCTGGCCGGCCCGATGTGTGCCACGCTGCCCCGCAGTCCATCCGGCCGTCCCCTCCCACTTAAGCTCACCCGCCGCCCGATCCGCCTTCGGACCACGTGGCTGCAATCTGCGCCGTCCGCACCGCGCTCCCCTCTCCTCTCTGACCTGCGGGCCCCGCCCCTCAGTCGCTCGTGCCCGCTGCCACCCGGGCCCCGCCTGTCAGGTCCTTCGTCCCCGCGGAGCGCCTCCTTTCCTTCCCTCTTTCCTTTTGCGCCGGCCGACCGAGACCGCGCCGGATCCCGCCTTGCCTTCCCTGGCTTTCCCTGGTTTTGGAAACCCCGGACGCCGCCGCGCCCGAATTCCCGATCTCCCGTGCTCCCCTTCCTTCTACGGCCCCCTATTCCCTTTTTCCCTCGCCCCCTTCCTTTTTCCGGCCGACACCCCGGCGAGCAATTGCCGCACCCCTGCCTCTCCTCCGCCCTATAAAAGCCTCCCTCGGCTTCGCCTCCCTCCGCCCAACACACAGACGCGCTCCACCTCCTTTCCCGAGCCCCGTAGCACCCCAGCACCGTGCGCTCTCTCTCCCTGAGCTCCGCCGCACTCCGGCGAGCTTTTGCCGACTCTTCGGTCATCCCCGGAGCCAGCCACCGCCACCCCGAGCATCCCCGTGCCCGTACGATCCTCCCCGACGCCTCGACCGTCCCTTCCCGCCGCCGGAGCACCGTCGCCCCGGAGGACCCGAGCTGCGCCACCGTCTTCCTCGTCGCCGGCCGCCTCCGCACGTCCCCGAGCTTTGCCGACCCCTCCAACCGAACCCACTCCGCGCCGGGATTGCATTTCACGCATCACCCGAACACCTCCGGCCTCCCGTCGCCGCCGCCGACCCTGCCTCCATCCACAGATGTCGGACCCCTCCAGCAGGTAACCCTCAAAGGGATTACCTACCCTTATGGGGTAGGCAACGCCTCCCTGCCCGACTGGTTACCCGCGCTACTCCTCCCTCCCCCCGGCTCCCTCGGCGCGCGTTCGAGCCCCCGGCTCCGCACGCTGAGGTTGAGCCTTTCTATTATTTTCTGCGTTGACAAGTGGGTCCCACCCGTCAGCGGCCGCTGGTCTGTGCAGGCCACTGCCATCTGGGCCCCACCCCTCTGTGCTGGTCACTGATATGCGGACCCGAAGTTCAGTGGGTCCCACAGGTCAGAGGCTAATCCCGTGGGCTCACTGACCAGTGGGTCCCACCTGTCATAATCTCAGGATGAAAATAAAGGATTAAATTTAATAATTCCAGTGGGCCCCACCTATCAGAAATTTGGGAATTTCTATATTTATTCAATCTGAAATTTTCAAATAAGCATAACTTTCTCATTTTAACTCCAAATTCAGTCATTCAAATTTATAAATTCTTCTAAAATCATGATCTATCTAACTATGGCCTCTAATTGGATTTTTGAGTTTATTTGAATTTTTGTTTGTATTTATTTGTTTTGTGCTCTGTCTTTTCTCGCATAGAATCCAACGTTGACGAAGACCTCTCCACTCCCCAGCAGGAAGACCCAGAGACCCTGCAAGAAGGAAAGTCTCCTTTGATCATCTTGAACCTATGATTTTGAAATGTTTTACTTATTTTAAATTATGTGCATTGCTATTTACATAAAACATTAGTTCAAATCTTAAGGCATTAGTTATATCCAACCTTGTTATGCCCTCACTTGAAGTTGATTGCCATGTACCTTTGCAACCCTAGAAATTCCTTTGACTCATTAATGAGAGTAATATATTAAATTGTTGGTATTAGAATGATAGAACAATGCTTAGCCATGCTATTGGATACCTCATAAATCTTGCAAATGGGAAATTATGAATTATTGTAATACCCTTGTTTCTAAAAGTTTAGTGGTAATTGGAGTTGCCACTGTTATTTTAAAATAAAATAAAATGTGAAAATTTGTTTAGATTAGGGTGGATGGTTGGTTTGGATTGGTGCAGCAAGCACGAGATCTTGTTAAGTGTATGTTCCACCCTAGTCAATTAAGGACCGATGCTTGTGTTTGTCCAGACTGAGCATTAACCGTACAACCACAAGTCTATATGGGTACGACCTAGCTGACTAACTTATGATAGTCTAGTTTAGGTGCCACCAGTGGAAAGTGGGTGCCAGGGATGGACTGGTTATTCACAGTGAGGGACAGGGATTTACTGTACTCATATGGCGCAAGAGGGGGCTTCGGTTCGGGCAGTTAGCCTACCTGCGGTGAAACCTCAGCGGGTGGTATCTAGCTAGATTAGAGTAAGGTAAAGGCTTTGTGATATTTTATCTGGGTCTCATGCCAAAGGAAGCGTGTTGACTTTTAGGATAATTTATCTCTTGTGGGTAAAGTTGTACAACCTCTGCAGAGTGTAAAACTATTCGAATAGCCGTGCCTACGGTCAAGGGCGGGCAAGGAATGCATTCACATGGTAGCTTTCTGGTTTTAAAATCAAAGTTTTTGTATTCCGAGAGTGGAGGGAACTCTCGGAAGGGAATCCTGGCGGTTGGAGCCAGAGAGGGTGGATGGAACCCGCAGTTTTAAACTTGACCAATTGTAATTGGTTAGCTAGTGTTGGTAGATGGAACCTTCACTAGAAAGTTGATGATAGTTTCTACTAAAACATTTACTTTATTAAATTGATTCCTTCGCAAATAATTAATAGTAATTGAAATAAAATTTTGCTTTGTGCAAAAGAACCATATAGCCTTCCTTTGTCAAGCCTTGCATCTACTGCATTTTTCCCAAGACTTGCGGAGTACTTTATGTACTCACATACTACACTTAAAAATAAATCTCAGAAGATTGCGAAGCTCAAGAAGGTGACTACGACTACTGCTTCGCCTGCGGCTGTGATGGATTCTTCCCGGAGAACTAGGTCGCGCTTCCCCAGTCAACTGCCTGTGGCATATTGATGGGTCTTCATCGAGTTTATCTGTAGCTTCCGCTTTATTTTGTGTGTGCGAGGTCTTGAAACCTCAATTGTAATAATGAGACCTGATGGTCCGTACTCTTTATTATTGTAATAATGCGTGGTTGGTTATGAATCATTCCTGTTTAACTGTGTGCACTAGCTTTGATCTGGGACTAGTGCAGAAATACACAGAGGGTCCGGGTTTGGAAACCCGGGGTCCCGACAGTCACCTACATCTGGTGTCTCGTTCCAAGTGGGGCTTTCATTACCCACCTACACATGTTCTCCGTGAAATGACTAGAGAGTTCAGTAAATTATTCAGCCAAGCCTACAATATGCCAGCTTGTGGTTATACTGTTATACACGGAGGGTCCACACAGGATTAAGTCCTTAGTTTGTCCGGGCGGTTCATTCCACAATCCCCTGTGTTACATCCACACCTACCGTTCTTTCCACCCGCCCAAACCGGTTTAGCAATTTTTAGGGTTTTGAGAAGCATAACACACTTTAACATAAATACTCAGCCACGTACATCCCATGACTGACCCAAAACTAGTTTCCATGATTAAAGAATGATTATTAGGGCTACTGATGCCCTGGATTCGACAAGACCAGCATGGCAGTAATATGACTTATAACTATCTTAGTTATAGTTTATACCTAGGGCGACAACGATCATGTGGGTTCAATGTTACTGGTGGGGTATATCGTTATGATGTGGATACAGATTATTAGCTACCTTAAGAGTGACATACGTTTGCTTATAAAGTAAAGCATGCAAATTTTCATAATTTAAATGAACATAGTTTCACATGAAATATAGGCGCAAAATGATCAAAGTATTGACTCGCCTAGATCGAGAGCTTGGGGGTCTTGTGCGGCTTCAACGGGGGCTCGTTCGCATCTTCGAACTCTACTCGGGTCGTTGGAGCCCGATTCCTCGGCATGGGAGTATCTTCGGTCGTCCCTAAGCTCACCTGGGGCGTCAGCCGAGGCCGGGATGGAGCAGGGCGGGCCGGCGGCGAGAGGGGGCTTGGCGGCGAGGATAAAGACGGCAGCGGCTCGCTGGGGAGGGCGGTGGGGTTCGACGAGGTGGGGAGGCCGTTCACGGGGTCCCGGTGTTGCTCCACGCGCAAGGAATCGGCCTGGGGCTCCGCGGTTCACCGGGGAGATCCGACACCGGCGGTGGTGAGGAAGCGCGTCGCCGGCGGCCTGCGGGGAAAGAGAGAGCAATTATCTCGGGCAAGAGGGGAGGAAGGTGAGGGTGAGTGCGGCGGTGGTTCGAGGGGATCCCGAAGTCCACCGGTGGGAGCACGCACGGCAGAGGAAGCGGCGGGTGAGCTCGGTGGGGCAGCGCTCTTTATAGAGGCCGGGGACGGGTTCGTCGGGGAGCAAGGTGGCGTGGCGCTGTGCGTGCGGTGGCATCATCGCCGTGCGGCCACAGTGCGCGCGAAATGACCGGGGCGTACCACGATGGCGTAGCGCACGGGTGGGGCCGGCGAGAGGTGTGCACGGCAGTGCGAGGTCAGCGCTGGCGGGGGCCACGCGGGAAGTGACTGAAGACGCTGCTACTGCCGGGCGCTGATGGTGAGGAGCGGTGCTGAAAATGAGGGTTGTGCCGCAATAACTCACCGACAGGGTTGGCGGCGAATGGCGACGAGCGGCGGCATAGCCAGGGAAGGAGTAGGCGCTGGCGCCAGGAAGGAGGAGGGAAGAGCACTGCCGCCAGGAAAAAGAATGGGCGGCTGGGATGGAATGGAGGAGAGGATGAATGGCTAGGAATGGCTTGGGAAAAATTTTCCTTTTATAAATATTCCTTTTCTTCCCTTTCCTCTTTTAAAAGATTAAACATAAATTTTCCTTCTCTGAAATTTGCTAATTTTTGCAAATAGTTTCATATTCTAGAGTTTAAAAGGTTACTTTGAAATTCTTCTTTGGAGATAGAACAAAGTTTTCATTTTAAATTACTTTTGCATTTTCTAGAATACACACACACACACACACACACACACACACACACACACACACACACACAGATATATATATATATATATATATATATATATATATATATATATATATATATATATATATATATATATATATATATATATATATATATATATATATATTGAAAGCAAAAAGGAATAACCAACTGAGAAGAAAATCTTTTAACTTTATTAACAAAAATTTGGAATTTACATTATGCCAGGTTTTGAAAATGGGGTGTTACATCTACAACTTTGTAGTCGAGGCGAACCCCAAATTCGGAACGGAAGATTGAAACTTTTGGCAAAAACAAAAATCAAAAACTTGTGACACAATTTTGAGCCTAAAGATGGCCAATTTTGGGAGTTTTGTGGGGGGGCTCGTCGTTAGCTTTCCAACGAGTACAAGAATGTCAAAAACGGACACAATATGCAAAAGTTATGCCTATTTTACTAAAGGTGTCTCGGAACGGAATCCTACTCGGACTGAGGAGGCAAGAGAGTACGAATTTTTAGGGGATTGCGAGGCTGGAAACATATCACAAATAGTTTTTAATACAAAACATCTGTGATAACTTCATTATCATAGACGGTTTGTAATACAAACAGTTTATGAAATATCACAGATGGTTTAAATAAAAAACCGTCTATGATATTTGACAATATCACAGACGGTTCATGGTAAGAACCGTCTATGATACTTCAAAGACAGTTCTCATCATAATCCGTCTGTGATATTATCTCTTCATATATGGTATTTATCACTAGCAGTAACACAAACAGTCTCTAAACCTAAACTGTCTGTGATTGCATTTAACACTGAGGGTTTTGGTGAACTGTTTGTGATAAGGCGTCTAATATAAGCCTTTTGTAGTAGTGATTATTATGATTGTTTAAATTTCTAATTTTTTGGATAAATTGGATTATTTGGGCATAAGTAATTAATCTGACCATTCGGGATGGTTAAGTAAGGAGGTTTTGGAATATTGCCTTAGTAATATTAACCTTTAATATGTCTTCTATTTAGATACTTGATGAGCATGTACAACTGCTAGATTCATCTAAATTTTTCCATGCTAAATTGTCGAAACATATATAAAGAAATGGATGAAGGCTGATGTATTGACTTGTGAAATCTTGTCTTATAACGCTTATATTATTGAAGTTAAAGATATTTCATTCTAATTTCTGAACATAAGGTATAATGTTGAATCTATGCTCATAACTGTTTTTGTGATTGCAAACAGAGATAGGATCATGAATGCTTCCATGACAAAAATAATAATCAATTATTAACGGTAATGCCTAGAGTGCAATCAGTGTGTGCTAAATAAGTGATTTATAATAGTGTGTTTTTGTGAGATTGTCATGTTCAAGCATCATCTTGTTAAAAGAATTTTGTTTCAATATGGTGGCTTGTGCATTAGGCTTTCCCTAGATCAAGTAGTTGCAATCTTATTTAGATCATAGAAACATGATGAAACGATTTATTGTGTTTCTTTTGGAAAACATTTATGAAGGGATAAGAGGATATGATGATTCTTGCTAAGAGTGTATTATTTTGTTTTTAGTACGATTGTCGGTATGTGGTTGTGATGATAATGTTGAATGTTCTATAAATAAAAGAATTTAACAGATTTCATGATACTATTTAAATTAAAGGTTTTGAGATTTGTGTTTGCAATCTTTTGGACCTCATGATTTATGTGGCAGCTGAAATTGTTTTGAACAAAATGACCTATTGAAAGGTTTTATTAGTTCTTAAGTGATTAATGTGTTGTGATCTTCAAATCTCTTCTTGTTGGAATTGGCAAGGTGATGCTATAATCAAAGAAAGTTATTTTGTTTGTCAAAAGAAAGAGTGCAGTAGAAGTATTTGAGGTTGGAGTCAAGTTATGTAACTTACGGAAGTGTGCTTAACCTTTTTGTTTTTGCTGCATAAGAGTTTCTCAAGTTTAAATAGCAATGTTTTATTCTTATTGGTTGAGATTTGATATTTTCTTATTGAGGTGCATGTGCCCTCTACTGTGAATGGTAACATTTTTCCTTGTGCTGAAATTTATTTCTATTTACCTCTTCTTATAAGAAAGGGTTAACCGATTTGTGTTGCAAAGTCTTTTAGGATGTGCAATGGCAACCGAATAGTTTGGGTCTAGTTGATGATTTTGTGAAACTATAAGTGTGAAGATGTTTGAAATACATTGGGTGATATATTGATTTATTGGAATAATCCTTGGAAAGGATTTGATTTAAACATAATGTTTGTCTTTGGAGCTAACTGATTACGTTGTTACAACTATTAGAACTTATAGAGATATGTGGTTAAGATCTTTTATTGAAAGTATGGGAATCTTGATCAATCCATTAGAATATCGCGATTGGGTGCTTTGCAAGATTGTATAGGAGAATTATGACAGTCTAGTTTAATAAAAGTAGAATTGCTAAGAATTCTAATTGTTATGACAATTATTGGGATATTAGGGATTGTTGAGTTATTGTCAGGTATGCCTTGGCTTTAGTGAGCAACCCTCTGAGAGTTAGAATCTTCCTAAAGATTTTGGTTGAGAAAATGTTTGCAAGTTGATGTTAAGGGTTGAGTATGTGTGGATTGTGGAAATTTTAGGGACTGAATCTAAGGATTTCCCTATCTTTTATATGAGAAGTTCGTTGTAGGAGTCTTGAAAGTTGAAATTGGGCTTTGCATTTTTTTATGCTAGAATCTTGGAGGCCCAATGATGTTGTGTAGAAATAGTGGAATAAAGTGGGTTTCAAATAGTGTGATGATTGTGGATAGCATCCTTTGGGTGTAGTAAATGAGTGTGTGTGTGTGAGTGTGTGTGATGTGAATTTTGAGTTGATTATCCTTAAGGGATTGAGGTGTATTGGGAATTATCTATCAAAGTAATTGTCAGGACCTAGATTTTACAATCCGGATTCCTCTGTGATTCCACCGCACTATTCCCTGGATCAGTAGATAGTGCTCACAGATTACAGTTCTGAATATCAAAGTACATATCATGCAAGAGCGTAAATACATAATAGTAGACTTACTCATGGGCCGATTAGGCCGAAATCAATAAATTGCAGCAGCGGAAGAACGAAGCACACAGGTGAGACCTTCAGGACATGCCCACAGGCAGCCAACTGGAGGTGCGCGACCTAGCCCTTGAAGTCTTCATCATCCTTGCCACCATGACCAGTAGTGTTGCTGAAGCGTAGTGATCTGATTCCTGCTTCTGGATTTGTTATGAGAGCGAGTGTGAGCACACTAACCACCGTGCTCCGCGAGCCAATACACAGGATGCAAATAAATAGTATGCATGGCTTATCAAAGGAGAGGCTCGGGCTATTTTATTTGCCAAAAATTGCTTTTAGTAGCATTATTATTATTAAATCATAGTGTTATTAATTCTACCTAAACTCGACACGGCGGTTGCCATAATTGACTTAATCGACACCAAAGACACACTTTCCTTACTGATTGTTGTCTAAGACTCCAAACAACGAGTGTCATCATTTACATAATCCACCGAATATACTCTTTTCAAATTGATTGCTATCTAAGACTCCAAACAGTGAGTGACATCATTTAATTATTCCACCGATCATACACTCTCTATATTGATTGCTGTCTAAAACTCCAAACAGCGAGTGACATCATTTAATTAATCCATCGATTATACACTTTCTATATTGATTGCTGTCTAAAACTCCAAACAGCGAGTGACATCATTTAATTAATCCACCGATCATATACTTTATATATTGATTGCTGTCTAAAACTCCAAACAGCGAGTGACGTTATGTAATTAATCCACCGAATTCACATTTTTGATATTGAGTGATGTCTAAAACTCCAAACAGCAAGTGACATATCTCCAAATTCCCAAAATTTTAATTGACTCATCTAATAACCGATCAGTTCTATTAATCCCAACATTACCAACATATCCCAAGACTTTATATTAATAATCCGTGTTGTAATCCAGCAATTATTATCACACTCCATAATTCTCCAAAAATTATTTAAACCATCTATCTAATCTATATACTCATTCAGACTGTACCAATTTATTTCTACAAGAATCTACACTACCATCTCCTTTTTATGATCGACATGAATCCACCAATATCTTTATGTGTTTACCGCAAACATCTATCTCCTTTACTCATGACTCTATTTAGTCCTCCCTATATTTTATTTTGTAAGAAGGGAAAGCATTTTATTTTTAAAATATGATACATAAAAATTTCCTGGGACCAAGCAGTTTTGAACAAAAACATAATGTGTAGAGAATGCAATAATAATAGCGATCCAGATTCCATCCAACGTTACATGGCATCTGCACCATATAGCATCTTTCAGCGTTATAGCCACTTAACTTACCACTGGGACGACACCCAGGACAATTCAAATCATGGCTTTCCACTGCCCTCCACTTTTTCCATTCACACCCACAAAGTTTTTGAAATAGAACTATATCTAGTTAAGTTCCCATGTCCGCCCTTGACCGTGGGCACGGCTATTCAAATAGTTTTGACTCTGCAGAATTTGTACACTTTCACCACAAGAGACAATCAACTCGTTGCCCCACACGATTCCTTAGTCATGTGGTTGAGCAGACCATCACAGTAACCGTTCAAAGTACCTCGCCCTTCCATCATTTCACCCTATGGGTCGCTTCCACTTGCGGTGGGTCCCATACGTTGTGCGGGATGTTCTCCTTCTGAACGTCTAGCAGCTGGCTACCCTCCTGCTAGCCCGCCACAGCAGAACTTCACCCTCTGCAAGTGTCCCATTCAAGTTGTCGCACAGATAGCCGCTTGCACTACCTCACCACCTCCACCTATGAGGATGATTTTCAGGGTCCGGTAAATCTACTAAGCCAAGTTGTACTTTACAGACTTGTGGTTGTACTATTTTACACAGGAGGTCATGACAAGATTCAGTCCTTAGTGGTATCTGGACGGTTCTACCACACTCTCGTGCACCCCTACACCATACCCCCGAACCATCCGCCCAGATATATAAGCAGTCTGAGGGTTTTGGGGAGCATAAAATAATTACATCCAACATACTTCAGTTATTACCATCATGACTGCCCAACCAAATTTTCTCATGATTAAAAGTGATAATGATGCTTAGGGCATTTTAGTGCCCCTGAGTATCTAAGCAGTACTAAGCATGGTGTATAATTACGGACTTACTTTTGAAAAGTTACCATTATAATTTTGCTAAGGCGACAAGGTTCACATATTCAAGTATTCCAAAGGAGGTGTAATATTAATCAAGCAAACAATGGGCATATAACTAAAATCTTAAATTAAACATGTATTTGCATATAAAATAACAGCATGCAATTTGATAATTTAAACAAAAATAATTTGCAGAAAAATGTAGGTTCAACATGATCAAAGTATTGACTCGCCTGGCGTGGTTTACCGCGGTCTTAAGCTGACATAATGCTTTCTCTTGAGCTTTTGGGTCTCTATCTTCACTTCGGGCTTGATCTCGCTTGATCCACTGAATCTTCACGACTCCCAATTTCTAATTACGTGACAAACGACAGAATCCAAATAAAAGCAAATAACTCAAAAGATCCAAATAAATCTGAATAAACTCAATTTAGTTTTATTATGAGTTAATGGGTTATTCGGATGATTTGAGGCAAGGCCGGTGGTGGGATACAATGACTTGATCTTTTTATTAATAACCCCTTTTATTATTCTTGTATTTATCAAGGAAGTTCCATGGGTTAGGTTAGACCTATGAATCAGCGTGCAAGAGTAGCGGAGCATTATTTTGTCGAGCGCTAATATTCAGGGTGTACACACTATCTATGCGATATATATATATACACACAATTTGTAGCTTACCGAATTAATCTTTAGAGTCCAAGTTTATAGTGTTTTGTAGTATGATATTTTATGTACTCTTAGTTAGTACTAGACGTAACTTAGTTTGAACTAGGATCCATTTATATGGGTACTAGCTTGTTATATGCAATCATGCTTAACATTTTATTAAATCTAATGTCAGGATTCAATTAATGGCACCCCTACCATTTTGTTTATAACTCAATTATTATTAGGCTTAGTTTTAGTTTCAATTTAAATTTTATTCATCTATCATGGCTTGTTATACGGGTTCATGTTTTGATATAGCTATTAATTAAATCTACAAAAGGGAATTTGTTGAAATGATGGTATGACAAATGTTAAAGCTTATATTTTTAATTTCATGCAGGGGTAATCTTTATTTAAACTTCGACATTTTAACCAAAGGCACGTTTCGTTACCTATGCCCTTAATTAATATCTAGATGTTTAAATAATTATTTAAACTACCTTAATTATTCACATATGATAACTAACCCATTATTAAATATTTAACCTTCATATGTTTTTTTATATACTAATCAAATTTATTGGTTTCCCTCAATTTATTTGGCAACATATTTTTAGTTTACATTTCTATTTGCATTTTAGTTCCATAACTAATTTTGGGAATCCGAGCCTTTAGGAAATATGCCATTTATTTATTTCGGGAGAGGTTTTAGTCGGAACCTAAGCTCCTATTTCTCAATGCTACTTATTTTGTTAACTAGCCAATTTAATCACCCATATGCATATATTCCTATGTTTTGATGGCAGCATTTTAATGTTAGGTCATAAATTATAATTAGGGGAAATCTTTAATTTAAAATTTTGCTTTTAATAGGTAAACATATTATTCATTTTTCTTGATCTTAATCTTGAATACATTTTTAATTAGGATTTTTTATTAACTTTGGACTATACACTAAACCACATTTTATTAATGCCTTTAATATATAATTAGACCTAAATTAAATATTTAAACTATATTAGCTGCTCACGCATTAAATAACCAGATATTAAATGTTAAGTAATCTTATTTTACCTTCTAACTAAATTTATTACCTTCCCTAGATTATTTCCAAATTTGTTTATAATTTTTACTAATTAGAATGAGGTACAAAACTTGAAATAGAACAAAACGGAAAAGGATGTGGTCGGTGGGATCGAACCCAGACCTGAAAGCCAAGGCTTTAGGGCGTGCGCTCGGCTACCAAGTGGGCGGAAGATGAAGACTGATGGAGGAGTGGTAATACACCTCAAGAGGTAAACGGCGGGAGGGCTCAAAACAGAGTAAAACAGCGCTGACGGGGAGGAGCCTTGCCGGCGGCAAGCGACGACCGGAGGGAGTTGGGGAACCGCCAAAACGGGTCGCTGGGAAGGCGTGTAGTTCAAGGGGCGGTGGTGTAAGCCGGGAAGGGGCGTGGCGGCTCGGCTAGCGATTGGAGTGGCCGGCGGTGAGGGTGGAAAGGGGCGCCGGCGACTGGGAAGAAGGGGAAGAAATTGGGCGGGCGCGGGAGCACAAGGGAGGTAAGGGGATGCTCACCGAATGCTTGGCCCAGCCGGAGGGAAGCCACGGCGAGCTGGCCGCGATGGCCTACGGCGGCGCGGGCGAGCGCACAGCGCCGGCGAGCTGGGGCGGACCACAGCTCCGGCTGGTGGTCGGCGGGGCTCCGGGACGCCGCAGAGAAGCTCCCACAAGGAGGAATTGTGATGTGATCACGCCACCAACACATACGACCATAGCGGTCAATATCAAGATTGAACTAAAGGTGAATTCGTTTCTTCAACTTCAACACAATTTAAATGAGGATATGATGCTACCTAATGATGAAAATATATATATTTGTAGCACCACATCACTTTGGAACCAATTGAAGCAAGGGTTCAAGTTGGACAGGTTTTGGAATCCAATTCGGCCTCCAGATCAATTCGGATTCAGCCTAACAGGCCAATTTCAAACAGCCATAACTTTTGATCCAGAAGGCTTCTTTGGGCCCGTCAGTACTCGTTGGAAAGCTCTTGGAGTCTACTTTCAGATGGATCTGGTCTCACCTCCAAACTCCATCGGAGCAGATCAGAAACTGTGAAACAAGTCACGTCACTTTTCCAGTCCGAGTCAAAGTGGGCCGAGGGCCTTGTAACTTGGGCTATTTGGGCCTGTACTGTTCACATGAACAGTACCATGTCCACATGAACAGTAACCGCAAATAGTACCATATCCCTTGTCATTAGATAAGTGCTGTTTTCCCCTCCCCTATTTAAGGAGGCCGCACCCCTTTAATTTTCCTTGGGTTTTGCTTAGATTAATCTGTCTTTAAACAGTTTCGCCGTTCATCGGTTTGTGAGACCCCAGCTTGTGAACTTAATATTTATTCGCAATTTCAGATTGCATCTTGCACTCTCTTGCTTGTGTTCTCGATTCGCTTGCAGGAGATAGCCTTCTTGGCGAGGTCAATCGTGTTTGGCACGGTTGATAACCAACGGAGCAGTGGTGTAGTGATTGCAAGGGGTTCGATCTGTTTTGGTCGGAGCCTTTGGATCATCAACGTCGAGATCTCCACAATCGACTTATCAGTACCTCTCGGAAGATCGGGCCATCGTCACATCAAATTGGGGGGAGATTGGCTGTGGAGGAAACGGCGGCGGTGGTGGCACGTTTGGCTGGCGGTGAGGGAGAAGCCGATTCCGGCGAGCTCGGGCGATGCAATTGGGGGTCTCGGTCGAGCTTTATAGACGACAGGGTGTGCTGGCGCCGGGCGGGGCCGACCGGGCGGCAGGGCAGGCGGCAATGGCAGGCGGCGGAGCAGGGCAGCGGGATTCGGGGGATCCAGGCATGATGATGGCGCCGCGCTCATGCTATGTCCTAGTGGAGCGGGGCCGTGGAGCTCCGAGCAGCGATGGGACGGCGACGTGCGACCAGGGCGTGGCGCAGCCGGGATTCGCGGCGGCAGCAGGCGGGTGCAGAGTAGGGGCGGCGCAGAGGGTGGAGGCGGGCGGCGACAGTAGGCGGCGGGATTCGGGGGATTTGCCGCTGCTCGGTGTGGCTCGCGCGGCCGTGTCTTGCAGCTTTGACCGAAGCAAAGAGGAGATGGAGGGGGGTCCGGGCGCACGGCAAAAAGAGAGGAGGGGGAAATGAGGAGAGGAGGGAGGAGCGCAGGGGCTGGGGCCCGCAGGGCAGTGAGAGGGTAAAGAAAAGGAGATGCATAAGGAATGGGGCCCACATGTAATAGAGAGTAGGGGAAAATGAAGGGAAGGAGAGATAGGATTAATTATTTTCTGGACGTTGGATTTTTAATTTTGAACTTTTAACTTGCATTAAAATTTACTGATTTGTGGATGGCATTTAGAATTCAAGCTTTAAATTTTCAACTATTAAATGAGAGTTTTATTATTATTATTATTATTATTTAGATTCATATTTGAAATTTTATCTTTCTATTATTTGCACATTTCCTTTTAGGGTATTACTAATATTTGTTTCTTTTTGAGCTTCTTAAATTTTTGGAACCTCAACCAAATTTCAGAAAAATGCCATAAAAATCCAAACTCAAATAGAATATATTGCAAAACCATTCAAGAAATGCATATTTTAAATTTCTGATTTTTCAGGATGTTACAGTAATTTCGTTGGTCAAGGACTTGGCTAGAGTTTTTCATGGGGTTAGTAGAGTCTCTCTACAAAGGATTTAGATGATGTACTCGGTTTGAGCATAACGTTGAGGTTGCCAATTTAAGATAAACGAGTTGGTGTGCTAGGTGATGATTTGAAATTCCATGGTTCAAGGGAAGTTAGATTCTTAAAAGAAAGGATTGAGAAAAGATTGTTATCTTGGGTAGTGAAATGCTCTCTTGATTCTTGTTTAGGCTATGTGTTTATGACAGAGGTCATTTACAAATTGAGTTGCTTTATGTTGGGGCGTAGTCTTTCTAGTTAAGAAAAGAAAATGATTGTGTTGGTTATTCGAGTGATTTCACACTTGGCTTATGTGATGTTTTTCTCCAACTATCTACATGGAAAGTGGAAAAGTTTTCGTGATGAATCTTTTGATTTTGGATTGGAGTCTTTTACAGGGAAGTTGGTTATGATTGGGTTGCATTGAGAATCCTTTATTTTCAGTTGGGTTCCATTTGTAAAAGATTTTGCTTAAAACAAGTTCTGTTGTGCGTCTTTGGATAAAAGAGGTGCTCCTTGTTAAGGTGATGAGATCTATTGGGAGATGGAACAAGAGTTCCGTGTGTTATGTGCAGGTTGTGTGGTTTTGTACCAAAGGGAAGGTTGGCCTAAGGTACATTGTTTTGTTTCCAATAGTTGTGGGGATTTTGGAAGATGGTGTATTACTAGGACCGCCTCGGGTCCATGCGCGGGGTACGCATCATCTGGTATGTTCCAAAGCTGAGTGAGTATTTGAGAGATCAGGAGTGTGAGGTTTCATTAGAGCCGTTGACCCACGAGAAAGACTGTACTTTCGAGTCCCGATTGGAACTTGTACCAAGTGGGCAGTTGGCCACATGGGAGGGGCGCAGCCAACCCTAATCCCTCCCCTCCCATGTGCCACCCCCCTTCTCCCCCCATTCCAGCCGCCACCCTCCCCACTCCTCCCCCTGTCCAGCTCCTCCCCTCTTGTGCAGTCTTCACCAAGTCATCGATCGGAGGATCAAACATCATTCGATTGGGCTGAAACTTGGTCAGTATGTTCCTGACTTGTTGCTCTTCGAATTGTATGGTTGGATTAGGATTAGTTGAGAGGAGCACCTGTTTTGACAGGGGTTTTTTCAGCTTAGACTACTGTAGTTTTAGCACAAAGCAGTTTCGGTAGATTATCTGTTTGAGTAGTGAAACAATCACGGATTGGGCTGAAATTTTTATAGTTTGTAAAGAACTCGTGTATCTACCATTCTACCAATTTGCACGAAATTATTAGCTGTGGTTTGTGAGATATGAGTTAATAACCGAAGGGGACAGAACTGTAGTTTTGGGTAGCAGATTGGTTTTCTGCTGATCGTATTGCACTGTAGTTTGGCTTCCGTATCTGCAAAATTAGGTCTAATCCTTGAGAATTGTGGGTAATGTCAGTATCTTTCCATAGGATCTTGAATTGCGATTTTTGGATGAGTAGTTTTCGAGTTTTGGTCATTTCAATTGCTGCTGTCCGGAATCATCATCAGGTTAGGGTAGTTGTAGTGTCTGGCAGATTAAAAATAAATAACGGCTGGATCAGGGGTGCTCACCCAAACGACTTTTGTAGATAATTAAATTAGCTTTTCAGAATAGTAAACAAAACAATTTTTGGATCAGCAGAAAGAAAGTTATGTATGTTTCAATATAACTGTCCAGAATGTTTGTCAGATTCTGACAGTTGATTTGATCTGTTTGTTAAAATTAGTTAAAGGCAAAATTTGACAATCCGGCCAACTAGAATTTTTTAGAAAATTTCGTATGCTTTCCATAGAGACTTAGAACACATTTTTTTTAAGAACAGAATGAGAGTTACGTACTTTAGATGGCCGCTATCCAGTATTGAGTTATGTTAGTTCGTTGGTTCGCTTGAGTACAATAAGTTTATGACATATGGGTCTTTGGGAGTGTGGAGTAGGGAATTGTGAATAGTGTTATTCTATCTTCTCAAAACTTGTTTTGAGTAAAGTATTTATTGTAGGCCGAGTGAGGTGTGATTTCGCCTTCTTTACCTTTCAACTTGTCGCAGCGCCAAAGGCATGTACAGATTGAATTGTATTGATTGTTTATTTGTTCAAAATGGTTGTATGCTTATGAAATTGCTAAATTCTATGAATTGTGAGTAATTCATTATTTACATGATTCCGTTCATGGTTGATATCAAATGTTTCTTTGAGAGTATGCTTTTCATTCCAAGATCTTCATTGCAAGCATTCGTGATTTTTTTCCCTAGGAGGGGTATTGAAAGTCCCATCATTCCAATATGGGCAAATAAGTCTCATCATCCCAATATGGGCAAGTAGATCCCCGTACGAAAGATTCTTCATACGGGCCTTGTATCCCTGCATTTTGGATAATGCGGGCCTGAGTGAACACCAACAGGTGTATCACTGGCATACCAGTATATGAAGAAAAGAAGTGGAAGTCATATTCATATCTTGCATCAAGTGCATAGAATTTTCTTATGTATTTGATAAACTGAGATTGGTTTATCTTGATTCAGTGTTTTCTATTGTATTCAATGTACTTGCTCAGTCTTAGACTCATTCTTATAATTTTTGTTTTTAGGTAATCATTGAGGACGACACACATTGAGAGGGAGTAGATCACATGAAGAAACCCACTCTATCACATATTTCACTGCTTAAATAATGATTCCATTGCTACCTTTCAATTGGAAACTGATGAATGTAATAAATGGATTCATGTTACTTGTATTGTTCATCCTTAAGATTATTCATGCTAGATGATAAATTAGACTACCCGAATCTATTCATGTTAACGTTATGCATAAACGTGTGATATAATTGCTATGTTAGTACATAGGTCTTTGCTGAAATTGAGAATGGCTACATTATTATAATTGTTTTTGATGAAGTTTAGCTATCTTTATAGATGGTTTTGATGAGAAAAATTTATAGTGTCAATTGGTGTTAGTAATGTAGGTTGCATCTTGGCTTTCGCATAGCCAAGGTGTTACAAAAGTGAAGGCATGTGCATTGCATTGCATTCATGAAAAAGAAATAAGATAATGAGACATGTGTATGGAACTTGATGAGAATAAATATGTGAAATCATGATAATGGTGAAAGGATATAAATTACTAATATGATGTTTACCTCGTTTATTATTCTATTATGTACTTGTTGAGTCGTGGACTAACCCTTACTTTGTTGTTGTTTTTAGGTGCTCGTTGTTAATGACATGCATAGGCGGGATATAGCACAAGTTGATCTCGCACTTTATAGTTCTTTTTTTCACTTAGTAACCACTTATTAATTGCTAGAAATAAATTATACTAACCATGCAAATCCTTAGATGTAGCTGTAATATCCCAAAAGTCTTTCAGGAAATAATTGTTTAATTGGAGAGGGGGGACCTTAAAGGGAAGAATAAAATATTATTTCGGGGGGGTTTTCTGAATTTTCCGGACAACCTGGGACTGGGCCAAGGCCCAGGAGGGAAACCAGCCAAAGAAGGGGGGGGGAGAGGCGCCCACCCCCTCCAACCCTAGCCGCCCATCCCCCTCTCCCCCCTTGCGCTGCCCCCTTGCGCCGCCCCCAGCAGCAACCTCCCCTCCCCTCTCCTCCATTGCCGGTGATCAATACCTCTACTCGCTGCCGGTCGAGCGGAAGAAGAAATGAATCGCAGCAAGACGATTGGATCCGGAGGAAGGGAAGAGGAGGGGAAAAAGAGGGAAAAAGAGAAGAGGTGGAACTCGTGGGGTGTTCGTCGTGTTCTTCAACGAATCATCAAGGGTAATCCCTGTTTTGCCCCAAGTAGATGTATATTTTAATTGTGCTAGCTATGTCGGTATACTGGACTGCTAGAACAGATTGGGTTAGACGGCTGTTTTGGGATAGATTCGTGGGGATTCAGGTCTGGACTTCTCCTGGAGAGTTGTATAGGACGTCATTATCTTTCCATGAAGTTCTAGAACGCGTTATTCAGACCTCTGTAGCAAAAGTTATGATTTTTCTAGTAGGACTGTTCTGCAGATCGGGGGAATTTCTATCAGGTTTCGGTAGATTGGTCTGGGCGATTAGAAAACAGGAGAATAAGAGGATCTCCATATCATGAAAGTTTCAGATAATTTCCTTAGATTTCCAGAAAGGTCAAGAAATCCTGATTCCGACTCTCGGGGTGAAAGTTATGACAATTTTAGTGCGCTGTCCAGAGAACCCGTTATGAAACTGATGTTTTAGAAAATTGGATGGTGCGGGTAGAAGATGGCCGAATCAGGGAGACTCACCAACTAGGTTTAGTTAGATAATTTAATTATCTTTCCAGAAAGTCTGAGAATGCCCTATGCGAACTTCTGTACCAATAGATACGAATTTTTGAAGTTGACTGTCCGTAGAGGGGGGACAGGATGGCCGAAAGGATTTGGGGTTTTGAGTCAAGCTAAACATGTTGGGTTAGTTTGGGGGTGTTTTTATTTAATCTAAAGACTCGCTATTGTTGTCTTAGCAATCATTATAATTATTATTCAGGAGGAGGACGGATCCCAGGGGCCGCACCTTCTGCTCATTCCCCATTTTCTCGTGATTAAGGCAAGTATAATGATGGTCTAAACTTTATAGTGTGAATTGTTGATGATTGTTGGTTTGTAGATGTTTGATCTATATTATGAGTATATGTGATCTTGATTATCTTAATGATATGTTGGTATGGTTTATGGTCAATTGCAAATGAAAGTGTTCAGGAGAATTTTTGGTGCATAACTATTGTGAATGCAAGTTTTATTTGTTGAGACATTCACGCATATGCATCATGCTGATTTATTGAAGTCTTGGTCAGAAGATGACCAAGCGTCGAGGTCCCCGTCATGTTGATGACATGACGGGCTAAATGTCCCCATACTTGAGGAGTATGGGCAATTGGTCCCAGTACCAGATGGTACAGGCATGGGTGTGCATTGACGGATGCACACTCCGCATTACCGGTAAAATGCAAAAGAGAAGAGATAAAGAGATTTTTGATCATATTGCATAGCATGGTTTATTTATATGATTGATGGATGAACTTGAGAAATGATGTTCGCTTTTATTCTTGATACTACTATTTATATTTGCTGAGTCGTTGGACTCACTCTTGTTGTTGTTGTGGTTGTGGTTGCTGTTTGTTTTAGGTACCTTTATGAGACCGGCATGCATGGGGATAAAGAAAGATTAGTTTGTTGCACCTGCACGATCTACCCACCATGGGAGAAAGAAAGAACATTAAACACTATCTGCTGTATAACTTAAGTGGTATTTGATTAATGATCATCATGTTTAAGATGTAATAAAGGATTAGAACTCTTTTACATTGCTTCCGTTCTTTATTTAAGCATTGTGGTTATGAGTGCGATGGTAAACATAATCCAGTTTTGTTTAGAACTGATTATATTGCTTACTGTTATTCATATCATTGGATTATGCTTGTTGGAACCTCTGATTTAGACAATAAACAAAGGAGGTTCTGCCGAAATTTTGTAAAACGTATTTTAGTTTATCCTTGCTTTGTTATTAGTTTGGTAGCATTCCAGGTCATTGTTTGGCTGGGGTGTTACAGTAGCACTCAATGGTTTTATATTGTTGCTACTTGCTAATTCCCTTTGGTTAAATGTATTAGTAACTTAGCTTATTGTCATCTAGTTTATTTTAGTGTCAATTACTGTTTCCATATTTGCTAAAATTTATATGTTCATGGTCATATGGAGAAATTATACTTTAAGCCTTGTTATTGGTAATAAGTAATTAATGGTTTAAATTGATAGCATTTATAGTTGTGGTAAAATTTTGGACTTTTGTGAAATCAGGGTGTTACAAAAACTCCCCCTAACTATAGGAGGACACCACTTGCAAGAACAAAAAGGATTAAGCTCTCCCTAAACACAAGCTGCAAGAATAAAAGGCTGAAAGAACCTGCAAAAGATATGACTTGCGACCAAAAGCAACACTCAAACTCTCTTCTCACATGGGATGAGACTAGAAGCATGTAGAAGAGAATAGAATGACAACCAAAGCTTTGGACTTCACACACTCTTAACACAAGAAATCTCTTACTATACATGGTCTCTAGGGAAAGAATCTCTCACAAATAGATAGCGAAACACCAATACTAGCTATCGCAAAAGTCCATATAGGACAAGCTACAAAGCCTGCTAAAAACTAGCAAGTGATAGATAAGCTCAGCCAACATTGCAAAAGGATATTCCTAGCAGATCACAAAATAAGAAAAGTGCCTAAGAAAAGACAAGAATAGTGCCTAAGAAAAGACAAGAATAGTGTCTAAGAAAAGACACATACTAGAGGTGTACGGTCTATCTATTCCATATCAAACTCCCCTTACAACTAACCAGACCCAAACAAGATGCAATGAAGAGCGAGAGTACATTGTACTTTGTAGGAATAAAGCTCAGATAATGATAAGCTATAATGAGGCACATAAGCATGCACAAGCATATCATTATGATGTATATATCAAAAATAGTACATGCTAGCAAAGAAGTGATGAGGCTCAAGGCATCCATAATTTACACTAAGGAATAAAACCATGTAAGCGTAAACATGACTTTTTAGAAATCATGGATGATATATGCTAATATGTATATCAGGCAACTATATGAATACCTAGGGAAAGACATCAACAAGTGCATGATAATAAACATGTCAATAACAACACATGCTCATGATGACAAGTCAAATCTCATATATCTATAGAAATCATGATTAATAATTTGGTATACACACACACAAGAATAAATACATAGAGCATGCCAAATGATATATCATGAATAAATCATGCTAGTGATGGTAAGACAAAGCTTACATATCCATAAGATAAAAAAAACATGACACAGAACACATCATGAAAATAGATGGTACAAGAATATCTAGAAGTACATGGATACGTAGAGCAATTCACTAGCAAGAGAATAGTAAAAGATGTTCCAAGAATAACACATGCTCATAGGAATAAAACAAAACTCATACATCCACAAATCATGAACAATAAGCTGAAAGATGGATACACAAGCAAAATACTCCTAGAGACATGACAATGAGTACAATAAGCACTACAAGAAATACATCCACAAATCATGAACAATAAGCTGAAAGATGGATACACAAGCAAAATACTCCTAGAGACATGACAATGAGTACAATAAGCACTACAAGAAATACATCCACAAATCATGAACAATAAGCTGAAAGATGGATACACAAGCAAAATACTCCTAGAGACATGACAATGAGTAAATAAGCACTACAAGAAAAACACCATCTAGAGACATTTTTAGAGGCACTTTCCAACTTGCCTTAAAGTTGGAGTTATATAACCAAAAGACACTTTAGAACTCATCATAAAATTTGTATTGTAGAGGCTGTTTTGAGACATTTTATTCGCCTATAGTTTTTTGTTATGTAGAGATATTTTT
The DNA here is from genome assembly GCA_017311315.1 of Dendrocalamus latiflorus. Lineage (NCBI taxonomy): Eukaryota > Viridiplantae > Streptophyta > Magnoliopsida > Poales > Poaceae > Dendrocalamus > Dendrocalamus latiflorus. Next base: position 44,060,899 of record CM029627.1, read on the forward strand.
TTGAGGTGCTTTTAACTATCTAGAGGCGTTTTTTAGTGGTTTACATGTGTTAAATGACCTACATGTAAATATTGTAAGGCACAACTAAACACATGAAGCAGTGAGGCTGAGGTGGCTAGTGCAACATGTTAGAGTACTATTCCCATGTGGTCGAGAGTTAGAGTGCCATCCTTTGCAAGTGTCCACACATTTTTTTTAGATTTCTTTTTCTACAATACACCATACTAGCATCACAATTTGACACCTCTATAAAGTACCTTTATTCCCTTAGAGATACAATAAAGTGGCCCTATAAAATGTCACAAAGGATATAGAGGCATTTTAATAATATGTCTCTTTGTTCATAGCAATGATGTATAGGAAGACGCTTATGAAGCGTTTTAAAAAATGTCTCTGCAACGACGTAGAGATATGAAAACACACCACTACTATATTAAAAAAGCGTCTCCACATGGGGTTTATATTGTAGTGAAGAGAAATGCATGCAAATGTGGTACAACTGAGTACATATATAAATACAACATGCCAAGAGTTGATCATCATGTATGTAAAGACATAAAGATAAGAGATAGCTCATAAAGTAGGTAAAGGCATCATACATGAAAGTACAATCCTCTGAAGACCAACAAAAGGAGTGGACAACCATTTAGTATCCTGATCACATGATAAGGAAAAAGATTGGAACCAATCACGCTCATGTTCTCTATCCCTCGTCCGGTACGTACACATGAGAAAAACAAGATGCCCAAGTCTTGGATCCTAAAAGGTTAGTAAACAAATACATTACAATCCAAAATTGGACACAAAATCAATAGAAGCATATGAGATGTTAGAATGATGCAAATGATAATTCATGCAAGAAGATCCAACAACATCGTTGGAGGCATGTTGCGAGTGGACAACTCGATGACGAAAACGAAATCCATCTCTAGGAAATTGATGAATGCCTTGCTTGGAGTCACCATGATTAGAGCAAACAAAAGCACCAAAGGAATTCACAAAACCTCGTCATGGGTGCGCACCTCGATGGGGGAAAACGTGGTCCACCTTTGGGAAATGATAGAAATCCTACCATGAGATAGCTCATGGACTAAAACCCAAACCACATAACTAATTCCACGACATTGTCGAACGCACAAGAGAAGGTGTCAAAGAAACTATCAACAAAGTGTGTCCTTGTGCTAGACTCTTTAGTGTTCATATCATGAGGAAGACTATGAAACTTAAAGATTTAGAAGCAAGGGTTTGATGCATGCATTTGGCAAGCCAATAGTAGAAATCCACAATATACCAATCCTTCTCACAAAATGAGTAATTGTGTAAAGGTCCATTAGGAGATACGGCCCGAGAGGACAAAGCACAATTCTTGCTCAAAGGAGAAGTCCCATGGGACAAACGTGAAGAATCATCAACACTACTCACGCTCGTCTCGGTACTAGGTGCACACATGCCATAAGGTCAACAATACGTGTCTCTAAAAGCTCGACAACGCACTCAACGCTTGTATTTGACACGGCAAAAGCAAAACTCAACAGTGTTTTCATCCTTCTTACAAAATATGCAATGGTATTTTTATTTGAGAGATGTTGTATCTTCTAAGAACGAAGTACCCTTGTCTTTGGAAGTCTCTTGGATAACATTGGAAGAACCATAACAACTCTCACTAACAAAGAACGAGTGATCCAAAGCAATGGCACAAGTGCCAACATCAAGCAACTCAAGAGAAGAACAAGCAGGATCCAAATCCGAATGCAAAAATGCAAAATCAACTATTAAAACATCAATTTTAGATTGGAAAACAATACAAAAATGATAAGACTTGGCGCTCATATCATTGTGCACTCTCTTCAAGGATCCAACCTCTTTTCTCAAAAAATGAAAGACGTGCAAGATACGAATGATTCATTCCTAACAACCTTACAATTTAATGTATCAATTTCAACTTGTAACTTAGTACAATTTGCACAAGAGGATTATACCAATTTAGATACATTTAGGACAACTAGGTTCTCTTTCTATTCTCTTTCCCACATTTGTCTAGCAATGTCCTATTCAAAGCATCTACCTCAATTGTCAACTTGCACAATTATCACAAGAGACTAAACTATCTTCAAGCAATTTATTAGTGACTTTGTAAGATACACAATAAGTAGCATAGTGCAACATGTTAGAGTACTATTCCCATGTGGTCGAGGGTTAGAGTGCCAACCTTTGCAAGAGTCCACACATTTTTTAGATTTCATTTTCTACAGTACACTATACTAGCAGCACAATTTAACACCTTTATAAAATAACTTTATTCCCTTAGAGATATAATAAAGTGCCCCTATAAGATGTCACAAAGGATATAAAGGCATTTTAATAATATGCCTCTATGTTCATAGCGATGATATATAGGAAGACATTTATGAAGCGTTTTAAAAAATGTCTCTACAATAATGTACAGACATGAAAAAATGCCACTACTATATTAAAAAAGCGTCTTTACATAGGATTTGTATTGCATGCAAATATAGTACAACTGAGTACATATATAAATACAACAGGCCAAGAGTTGACCATCATGTATGTAAAGACATAAAGATAATAGATAGCTCACAAAGTAGGTAAAGGCGTCATATATGAAAGTACAAGACTCTGAAGACCAACAAAGGGAATGCAAAACCATCTAGTGTCCTGATCACATGATGAGGAAAAAGATTGGAACCAATCCAGCCCATGTTCTCTATCCCTCGTCCGGTACATACACATGACAAAAACAAGATGCCCAAGTGTTGGATCCTGAAAGGTTAGTAAACAAATACATTAAAATCCAAAACTTGGACACAAAACCAATAGAAGCGTATGAGATGTGAGTTAGCATGATGCAAAAGATGATTCATGCAAGAAGATCCAACAAAATCCATGGAGGCATGCCATGAGTGGACAACTCGATGAGGAAGACGAAAGCCATCTATAGGAAATTAACGAATGCCTTGCTTGAAGTCACCATGATGAGAACCAACAAAAGCACCAAAGGAATTCACAAAACCTCATCGTGGGTGCGCACCTCGATGGGGGAAAACGTGGTCCACCTTTTGGGAAACGATGGAAATCCTACCTTGAGACATCTTATGGACAAAAACCAAAACCACGTAAACCGATTCCACGATGTTGTCGAATGCACTAGAGAAGGTGTCAAAGAATCTATCAACAAAGCGAGTCTCGTGCTAGACTTTTAGTGTTCATATCATGTGGAAGACTACGAACACTTAAAGATTTAGAAGCAAGGGTTCAACGTATGCATTTCGCACGCAAGTAGTAGAAATCCACAATATGCCAATCCTTCTCACAAAATGAGCAATTGTGTAAAGGGCTATTAGGAGATATGGACTGAGAGGACAAAGCACAATTGTCGCTCAAAGGAGAAGTCCCATGGGACAAGCGTGAAGAATCATCAACACTACTCAACCTCGTCTCGGCACTAGGTGCACACATGCCATAAGGTCAGCAATACATGTCCCTAAAAGCCCAACGATGCGCTCAATGCTTGTATTTGACATGGCAAAAGAAAAACTCAACAAGGTGTCCACCCTTCTTACAAAATATGCAATGGTATTTCTATTTGAGAGATGTTGTATCATGTAAGAAAGAAGTACCCTTGTCTTTGGAAATCTCTTGGATAACATCAAAAGAACCATTAGAGGTCTCACTAACAAAGAACGAGTGATCCAAAGCAATGGCACAAGTGCCAACATCAGGCGACTCTAGAGAAGAACGAGTAGGATCCAAATCCAAATGCAAAAAAGCAAAATCAACTATTAAAACATCAATTTTGGATTGGAAAGCAACACAAGAATGATAAGACTTGGGGCTCATATCATTGTCCACTCTCTTCATGGACCCAACCTCATTTCTCAAAGAAATGAAAGATTTGCAAGATATGAATGATTCATTCCTAACAACCTTACAATTTAATGTATCAATTTCAACTTATAACTTAGTACAATTTGTACAAGAGGATTATACCAATTTAGATACATTTAGGACAACTAGGTTCTCTTTCTATTCTCATTATAAGATTGTCTATTTCTTCCTTAGCATTATCTAGCTCATGATATAAGATAATACAAGAATCACATGGCATAGAAGCATTAGGTTTTAGATATGCAAGAGAAACATTCTAGTTTTCATTATCTCAAAGCAAGGACTCATGTGAATGAAAGGAATCTTCCAATTAAACAAGTTCACGAGACAAGTCACCATTATCTCTCTCTAGCAATTTCAATTTTTTCTTAAGATCAAACAGCATAGTGATGAATTCTCCTTGCTCAACTTGCTTAGTTTGAGTGGAGGATAATCCTCAGAAAGCTTCTCGTGATCATCTATTCTCCTTGAGCTCTAATAACTTCTTATCCCTGAAACTAGAATAATCTAAGAAAAACCTACACTACAAACGTCACACGATATATTTTGCATTTGCCAATAATTTCACCTTGAATTCAAGCCTCTTGTGGACATCATCGGCAAAAGCTTCATGACAAAATGCAAAGGAAAGCTCCCAAGAATTCAAGGCTATGTTGCATTCTTCACAAAATCTTCTCTGTTGATCACGCCAATTTCAATGTTTATAAGATTTTTGAACAAAGCTATTTGCTTCCGAATTAGAGATATACAGATAAAATATGTTGTTAGCCTAGAACCAGGACGCTCCCCTTGCACCGGATTAAAATCAATGGTTACATGACGCACGCACGAGTTAGTATATTAAACGATTTGGGACAGACATGCATCCGTATAGCATAGGATCAATCTGTAGATGTACACGTAAAGCCGTAGGCTATAAGATTGATGAATGAGATTTTTTCTTTGTATCCTTATTAACCTTGGAATTTCTAGCTATTTTTATATCAGACTAGTTGATTGGGAGAGCAAGCGAGCGGTGCGGCTCCAGCAAGTTGCCAAGCGGAATAGTGGTGCGGTGCATTAGGTTGGCAAGTGAAGATCAATAGTGTTCTAAATTTTTTTCCCACATTTAATAATCTTCTGGCTGTGCCGCTGAAAAATGTTGAGGACGATGTTTCATCTTTATTTTGCTGTACATTCTCTCTTACTAAATTAATGAACCACAAAATTTAATCAGAGTCTACAGAACCGTGTGCATTGGTAGTATCATTACGTGATACCGACGTGTTTGGGGTGTCATTTAGCCAGTTTATCTGATATAAAAACTACGTAGAAGTCCGGCCACCACGAAGTGATAACAGATAAATATGGCAGGATTTAACTATATATGTTACTCCTTCCATCCACAAATACGAGTCTTTTTAGACTTTTTATAGTCTCCGATGTAAAATTTTGACTATACTTGTTTTATCTATATACTACAAATATTATATATATAATGAAATTATTTTACAAAATAATTTCAATGATATCACTTTTAGCTAGCCAATGTATATATTTTAACATACGTTAACGATTAAAGTTTTAAATTTTTGACTATACTTGTTTTATCTATATACTACACACATTATATATATTTTATATTATATATATATATATATATATATATATATATATATATATATATATATATATAATGTCTGATCAAATTCTGTTATCCGTAGAGTCATAGAAGGGGGTGACTGGAGAGTACGTTCGTCCTTCTCACTATCGAAGCTAGCGTACGTTTATTGGCAAGAGTTTATATACCATGTTGGACCTAATTAACTTCACGGCTACGCGGGTGTCCCTATCCAAAACATCTCACAAGCACGGTATGCACTAGCTAAGTACGTATGAGTAGCTATATAAACCCACTCGACAAAACCAAACCAGTTAACCATCACACAGTAGACAGCAGTAGTATTAAGCACCAAACAACTGACGCAAAGCCTGATCGGTCATGGCCATCCCCAAGGCTTTGCTCCTTATTCCCATTCTTGGCTGCGTATGCTTCTGTAGTACTGTCCTAGCAGCTCGCGAGCTCAGTGATCACTCGGCCATGGTGGCAAGACACGAGCAGTGGATGGCCCAGTACGGTCGCGTGTACAAGGACGCCGCCGAGAGAGCGCGGCGGTTCGAGGTATTCAAGGCCAACGTTGCGTTCATAGAGTCGTTCAATGCAGGGAGCCACAAGTTCTGGCTTGGGGTCAACCAGTTCGCAGACCTCACCAACGACGAGTTCAGGGCAACCAAGACTAATAAGGGCTTCAATCCTAACTCAATGAGGGTTCCTACCGGATTTAGGTACGAGAATGTCAGCCTCGATGCGCTTCCGGCAACCGTGGACTGGAGGACCAAGGGTGCCGTCACACCCATCAAGGACCAAGGCCAATGTGGTAAGCTCATCTAGCTAGGATACTGCATGTGTTGAATCTTATTTTTGTGGCAATATGGTGTGTGACGATATCTATTACAACACAATGGCAGGCTGCTGCTGGGCTTTTTCAGCTGTTGCGGCAATGGAGGGCATCGTCAAGTTGAGCACAGGCAAGCTCATCTCGTTGTCAGAGCAAGAACTGGTGGATTGCGATGTCCACGGCGAGGACCAGGGCTGCGAGGGAGGCGAGATGGACGATGCCTTCGAGTTCATCATCAAGAACGGTGGCCTCACTACCGAGTCCAACTACCCTTACACGGCGGAGGATGGCAAGTGCAAGGGTGGATCCAACAGCGCCGCGACCATCAAAGGCTATGAGGATGTGCCTGCCAACGACGAGGCCGCTCTCATGAAGGCGGTGGCAAGCCAGCCTGTGTCAGTGGCAGTGGACGGAGGTTACCAGACGTTTCAGTTCTACTCCGGCGGTGTGATGACCGGCTCCTGTGGCACGGACCTTGACCACGGGATTGCCGCGATTGGGTACGGCAAGGCAAGCGATGGCACAAAGTACTGGCTGATGAAGAACTCATGGGGCACAACCTGGGGAGAGAACGGCTACTTGAGAATGGAGAAGGACATAGCTGACAAGAAGGGCATGTGCGGCCTTGCCATGCAGCCTTCCTACCCCACTGAGTAAATAGAATTTACATGCTCTAGTGCCACAGATTTGTATATATACACATTGAATAATTACAGCCTCACGTTCTTACGTATCAGATTGTGTTGCAAAAATATGTTTGTATACATGTACCCATCATGAAATATTGTGTTAAAAGATTTATGACGTGTTATTCAAAATTCCCAATGTCGCTCCTTTGATTATTGCCTCTTTGGATGACATCTTTTTTAAAAATAAAATGTGCTGAAACATCAAGAATTGATTATGTTAACGGATGATAGTTTTTCCCATTATATCCAGCTATCCAAGGACGCAGATCTTAGTGTCCTGCATGTTTATTTGAGTTCGCAGTGGAGATCCAACGGGTTATTGCCCAATGTTTTGTTTGTCCTTATTTCTTGTTCACAGAAAAATCTTCGGTAGTACCGTTCACATAGACAGTACTACCGGTCTTCGAGCACTGACCGAGTACTGTAGCTTACGAGTACCGACCATCTACTGCAGCTTTCAGCCACCACGTAGCTCGACTTACAACTGTGACCGCTACGACTAGTTTACTGTAGCTACATCTGGTTCACTATAGCTATGACTACTATGCAGCTCGACTCATAATTGCGGTTGTTATGACCGGTTCACTGTAGCTATCATCGATTCACTAACTCTAAGGTATTCAACTCCTCAGACCTCGGACACACTGATTGCACAGACTCTCGGACACACCGACTACATAGACTTCGGACACACTGAGTACTCGACATACGACTACAGTATTCGAACACACGAGTACTTGACACACGACTATAGTACTCGGACATACGAGTACTCTTCACCAACCACTCTCAACAATAAGATTATTAGTTCCAACAATCAACCCCTATATATTCTTGTTGTCTTTATTTGTGAGTACCTCCACGCCGAACTTCAGAGTAGCGTTGGTTCTTCATCCACCACGGCGAGATGCACCTCTTCCTTCTTCGACTTGTTGCACTCACTAGCGAAATACCCACATATGCCATAGTTGTAGCACTTCACCATCTTCTTGTTGGACATGCATTCGCTGGTGTCGGAGTCGCTGTCGTCCTCGTTGTCATCATGGTCATATCTATGACCACCACCACCTTTGACGCGGCCACCACCACGGTCACGGTTCTTCTTCGCGTGGCTCTTCCCCTTGTCGAAGGTCTCACATTACATGCATGTGAGAAACAGATAATCTGTTGTGAGTCTCCAAAACTAATGCAAACGCGTTCTTCATAGGCTTTGTTTTGTCCGACGAGATTTTTGATGGTGAGGGCCTTCAAGACCACGCACTGCTCGATGGAGGTGACGAGCTACATGTAGCACACTGGGGCAGCACAAAGAAACCTACGAACAACGGTAATCTCATCCACTGTGGTGTCGCCCAACAATTGGATGTCTGTGACAACAGACATCACCGGACCGACAAAGTCTTCAACGGTCTCCCCTTCCTCCATCTTCTGTCCCTCAAGGTCTCTCTTGAGGGCCTGTAGCTTGCCTTTGTGCATACGCTCATGCCCCATGTGCGTTATCTTTATTGCCTCCTATGCCAACTTTTTCGTGTCTTTCCCGGTAAGGGAAGACATGACTTCCTCTAGCACGGACTAGTAGATGGTGTACAATGCCATCTAATCCTTTTGGTACTCCACAGCACCAACCTCCACTATTTCCCACACGTTCTGAGCCTGAAGAGCGACACGCATCTTCATCGCCCAAATTGTATAGGTTGTGTGGGTGAGCTACGGGTATGATAACAGCACTGTGCTCTCCCTCTTCACGGCCTATGAGCTAGAGGCAGATGAATCACCTCGTAATAGGCCTCACACTATGGACGGAAACATATTCCTTCCTTTCCTCGGCATCCTCTCTGACACATGGGAAATACCACAGCTCTAACACCAATTGTTGGCCTAGACCATAGAACAAAACGTGCTCACTTAGTGGTTGTGACACACACAAACACTTTTCCTCAACTTAGGACACACAAGAGTTTTGTTGCTATGTAATACCATACAACTTTTCTATTTTTCTCTTCTTATCTATAGTCTCAAAGTTACAAGTACACAGGCTAACAAAATGCCTGACTTATTTGGCCATGATCCCCACAACTTGCACATAGTGCACTACTCATAAGATTCGCTCCACTAACCAACTAATGCTAGTGGACATGACTAGTGCAGACACACTGCTACATGACCAAGTCTATGACTATACACAGACCTGTTGGAAACGTGGGCAATATTTTAATTTCAAATTTTCCTAGAAGGAAAATACAATAAACCAATGATGCAAAACTTACTACTAACAGCAGGCTACTCATCATACTTCAGAATATACACAAGAAAATATTGTAACAAAATCGAATGAACATGTGAACGACATACTTTTTCACCTGATGAAGAACAGGAAGCAGCGCAGGCTTGACGCAGTACAGAATGTATATGACGTAGTGCAGTGAGTGGTCGCGCAGACGTGCGCTGCCCAGAAACCTTATTGCCACTACGTATAGGAACTCTCTGCAGCAACGGTTCGGAGATAGCCGCTCTCCCTCCTTCTAGGTGCACGCCAGGAAGAAAGGTTGGCAATGTTCAGACAGCGCAGTACAACAGCACAAGTTGATAGAAGTAAAAGATGCAAGCAGTGAGGAATTCTCTCTTCTATACCTTGGATGTCTCCAGGTATATATAGATATGCAAATTACTCTCTAGTAACTACCCCATTGAACTGAAATAATTCACTGGTAACAGATAAATTATTCACTAGTAACTGATAGCATTTAACCAGTGATTTACCCACTGATAACTGCCTGTCATCAAAAACCCAATTAAGCCTCAAATTCAAACATTTGAATCTCATTCAAACAGAGAGAGTGAGGTGGTATAACAAAAATAAAGATGGATTTGGTCTGCCAAGTGGTGTGTCACGTCACGGCATGGTCGCGCGTCGCAAGTCACAAGTCACACGATTTTCACGCGAAAATACGTGAATATGTGCGCGCGTGTGTGACTAGACAGAACCCTCATACCATCTTTATCCATATTCAAGGAGTGATGATGACTCCACCTTATAAATCGGTCTTCCTCGCCTTGCCTTAGCAATATGGTACTAAACCATGCATACTTTGGAATTAAGGAAATGGGCCATACTCAAATGGGCCAATTTCTAACAATCCCCCACCAATTGCAAAGCAAGAATTAAACATATGACAAAGATATCATGCTGAAGTACTGTTAATATACCAGTCTTTTAGTGTAAGTCTTGTACGGGTTGAACTTGCACCTAGAGTGACAAGATTCATCTTCTCACAGTTGACGAATGGACTATGCCTTAAATTCACAGCTTTTCATGATCAGATTTCACTTGAAATCTCAACTGGTACTAGGCTGCCAATGAACCACGCCTAAACGGAGCATTATATGGTCATGCTCCCTTATCTTCTCATGAGCTTTCTTGAGAATGCCCCATTCTTGTGAACTGCGACCGCACAGTTAAGCTCAAGAAGGTGTATTCTTTCTAGGTATCCTGCAGGTTAATACATTTTCCTCATTTGGACAACAGAATAGATTAAGGCTTTATGCCAACCTTCCATACAGTCAAAAGTACATTGTTTATTAGGACAAGGGTACAATAAATATGTACTCTCTTGTTACAACATCAATTTGTTTTTTCCATTGCCTAAGTCACGGGATCTCCGATCAAGAAGGTATGGGTTACCATTGTGATGTAACTTAAATGGGCATCATTCCCATATCCATAGATGCAACAGAAATCGCTTTCCATGCTAACCCCTTTGTAAAAGGGTCTGCCAGATTTTTCTCAGTGTGAATATAGTTCACAGCAATCACTCCGGAGTTTCTCAGTTTTCTGACAGATTTAAGCCTACGCTTCACATGTCTAGAGGACTTCATATTATCCTTTGTACTTGTGACTTTGGCCAACACTGTTTGTACATCAGGATTGCAAGTATTGGTTTCTCAACCAATGGCAAGTCCAATAGAAGCTCTCTTAGCCATTTAGCCTCAACTGTGGCTGTGTCAAGTACTACAAGTTCTGCTTCCATGGTTGACCTCGTCAATATAGTCTGTTTGAAAGACCTCCATAAAACTGCAACACCAGCTAAAGTGAATACATAACAACTTGTAGCTTTGATCTCATCCACGTCAGAGATCCAATTAGAGTCACTGTATCCTTCTAATATAGAAGAATGTCCAGTATAATGTATTCCAAAAGATGTTGTGCCTCTCAAGTAGCGCAACACTCTTTCAAGTGCCTCCCAGTGAGCATCTCTTGGGTTAGAAGTAAACCGACTTAATTTGCTTACAGCAAGTGAAATGTCAGGTCTTGTGGCACCAGCTAAACACATAAGTGACCCAATAATTTGTGAATATCTTAATTGATCTTTTCCTAACCCCTGATTCTTTCAAAGCTTAATGCTCGAATCATAAGGTGTTGGAGAAACTTTACAGTTTTCAAAACTGAATCGGCTCAATATTTTCTCAACACAATGGGATTGATTTAAAGTGATCCCATCCTTACTTTTGATCAATTTAATATTCAGAATGACATCGGCCTCTCCCAAGTCTTTCATATCAAATTACCAAGATAAGAAAGATTTGACCTCGTCAATTACGGTAGTGTTTGTTCCAAATATAAGTATGTCAAAGTACATCATCCTTTGACAATTTCACATTTTGGAATTAAATCTAATCTGGACATTCTAGCAATTTTATCAAAACCAATATTTGCCTCACGTTTATTTAAACCAGTTGCAACATTCAGATTGCATGCGTGTGTGACTAGACAGAACCCTCCTCATACCATATTTATCCATATTCAAGGAGTGGTGAGAACTCCACCTTATAAATCAGTCTTCCTCACCTTGCCTTAGAAATATGGTACTAAACCATGCATGTTTTGGAATTAAGGAAATGGGCCATACTCAAATGGGCCAATTTCTAACAAGACATGACCAACTTTGAGTCTTGCTCTGAGTCCTTCAACCACGGTTGCTTGACCACGCCACTTTGACCATGGCTTGTTGCTTGACCACGCCACTTTGACCATGGCTTCTCAACCACAGTATTTTGACCACTTCTCTGACCACGGCTTCTCAACCATGGTACTTCAACCGTTTCTATGGTAGTACCACTCACACAGACGGTACTATCGGTCTTCAAGCACCGACCAAGTACTGTAGCTTACGAGTACCAATCGTCTACTATAGCTTTCGACCGCCACACAGCTCGACTTATGATTGCGACCACTATGACCAGTTTATTGTAGCTGTGACAGGTTCACTATAGCTATGACTACTACACAGCTCAACTCATGACTACGGTTGTTACAATCGGTTTACTACCGCTTACAGTGACTAGTTCATCGTAGCTACAACTGGTTCACTAACTCCGAGGTCTTCGACTCCTCAAACCTCGAACACACAGACCTTGGACACATAGATCTTGGACACACCGACTACATAGACCTCAGAAACATTGAGTACTTGACACATAACTATAGTACTCGAACACATGGATACTCGACACATAACTATAGTACTCGAACACATGAGTGCTCTTCACTGACCACCCTCAACAACCAGATTAGTTCCAACACTTCTTAGCTTCAATATTGTCGGACCCCGGGTTAGCAAAACCCAGATCCTCTGTGATTCCACCGCACTATTCCCTGGATCAGTAGATAGTGCTCACAGATACATTACTGTATATCAAAAACATATCATGCGGAAGCGTAAATAATACAGTAATACTTACCCATGGGCCGATTAGGCCGAAAACAATAAAATGCAGCAGCGGAAACTCCACACAGGTGGGACCCTCAGGACTTGCCCACAGGCAGCCAACTGGGGTTCGCGACCTAGTCCATGGCCTCTTCGTCTTCCAGCTCTGTCGACCCCTTTTTAGCGTCGCAAGGCTTGACATTCCTGTTCTTTCTGACTGAATGGTAGCAATTAAGCAAGAATGAGTACGATGATACTCAGCAAGCCACCACACAGGATGCAGTAATAATAGATGCAAAGTTGTCAAGGGAGGCTTGAGGCTCTTTTATTTGCTAGAATCAGTGTTTTAAAACTACAATAAATAGGAAAAACTCCTGAGACTTAGCAATTTTAACTGAAACAGATTTTATGAAATTGATTGTAAGAATGTGATAATAATAGAAGTGTAGGTTACATCCACCTTTTACAGTGCATGGTTACCCCCACCTATGCTAGTTTTCACCACTGGAGTACTTCCCTCCAGGAAAATTCAAAACTCAGAGTACGTCCCTCTGACTGGTTTTATCCCACCCACAAAATGTTTTTGGAAATAGAACTAACTCGAGCAAGTTCCCATGTCCGCCCTTGACCGTGGGCACGGCTATTCGAATAGTTTACACTCTGCAGAGGTTGTACACTTTACCCACAAGAGATAAATTATCCTAATAGCCAACATGCTTCCTCAGGCATGAGACCCAGATAATTTATCACAAAGCATTTACCTTACTCTGATCTAGCTAGATATCACCCGCTGAGGTTTCACCGCTGAAGGGCTCTATCCACCACAGTCAGAAGCCCCCTCTTGCGCCGTATGGGTACAGTCGGCCCCTGTATCCCACTGTGAGTAAACCAGTATGTCCTGGCACCCACTTACCACTGGTGACATCTGAACTAAACCTTTGTAAGTTAATCAGCTAGGTCGTACTCATATAGACTTGCGGTTGTACTGTTTTACACAAAGAGGTCGTCACAAGATTCGGTCCTTAATTTGTCCAGACGGTTCTTACCACAAACCACAGGTTCTCGTGCGACATCGGCACCATCCACTCTCACCAATCGCCCAGACAGGTAAAGCAGATTTTGAGGGTTTTGAGAAGCATAAAACAGTCGTAACAAACTATTCAGCCACGTACATCCCATGACTGTCCCAAAATAAATTCTTTTGTTGTAAAGATTGATGATCAGGGCGACTAGCGCCCTGGACTTGACCGGACTAGCATAGCATTGCAATGTAATCTATAGCTAGTACAGATTATCATTAATATCTATGGCGACAAGGATTAAGTGATTCAAGTGTCAAGGAAAGGCATATTAAATTTAATACAACAGCAAATGGGCATGTAGCTACCTTAAGCTTTGACATACATTTGCATATTAAATTATGCATGCAGATTGATAATTTAAAGGAACATAAATTTGCATAAAATGTGGGATCAATATGATCAAAGTGATGACTTGCCTTGCTTAGTTTACCATGGTCTTGATTCTACTCAAAGCCTTCTCAATCAATGACTTTGAATTACTGGTCCCCGCTTTTACCCAGTCTTACTGTTCGAATCCGTTGCCTCGTCGAGTCTTCAAATTCTAATACGCAGCAAAGAAAAGCAAGACCAATAAAACCAAATACTATAAAGGCCCAATTAAATTTAGATTATAAATTTATTATGATTTTGAGAATAAGGAGACGATTTGGATTAATGCACCTCAAACACGGCCATAGCTGGATTTGAGTGAGAGATTGAGTTGTCTGAATAGCTTTACCGTGAGGGAAAATTTTAGAATAGCGATGGGTCAAAGTGAGGAAGTATCTACAGGAATTATCTACTTGGGAAAAGGAGGTGGCCAAGCGCAGCCGGTTGCGGAAAGGCGAGGTTCGACCTTTTATTTGGTGACTTTCTCTTTATCTGACTTATATTTATCAAGGAAGTTCCATGAGTCGGGTAGGACTTATGGACAGATAAAAGAGAGTATCAATGGTAGCACGGAGAAACATGATTTTATGGTTTTATTATACGGATATGTAAGATGAGTATAATTACATACGTGGAGTAACTATGATATTTCATGTGGCAGAACTTAACTGGGATAGCAGCGGCCAGTTCAATGAATCATTATTTTTAATAACTTAATTAGGATATGAAATCTAATTGCCTAACCAATTATTATTATGCACAAGATTGATTATTTCATTAACTAACCAATCTTATTATTAGCGGTTTGCCTTTTATTGAATAAGTGATTCAAGGTTGATATTTTATGTGGCATGCAATTGATTTTTGAGGGTTAAACTAATTAAGTAGGGTAGCTTCAAATTCGTACCATTGAAATGTTATAGTTGGTGATACATTCATCCAAAGTATTATACTAATTACTTTTGTCGCCAATGTCTTATTTATCTTGGATTTAGACAAAATGAGATGGTATAATCCCTAAGCTTCACAATTATAATCTTTTAGCCATGATATTGTTATTATTAGTATTATTACTATTTTATAATCTTCATGTTAACTTCTTGATAATAAGGAGAGAGTTCATGGCATAAGCTTATTTGGATTAATCTTGCATATGAGGACTAACTTATAAATATTGATTGGCATAGAAATACTTTAACAATTGTTAAGTTTTCAGTTTGGCTTTATACATCTTTTTATTATGAACTCTTAAGTAAATTTCTCATTTGTATTGTTGTTCCCAATTTCTTTTTACTGGAAATGCTTGCATGAATATACCTTCACTTATGAGTACCAATTAGCCAAAAGAGTAACAAGCATTGCAACCCCTTTCTGGTTGGGCCCACAAGACAGCCACAGAGAAATGGGGGGGCGTTCGGCTGGCTGAGGGCAGAGCAGGGGAAACCACGGCAGAACAGGGGAAGACGGCCGAGGGCAGGGCGGCGGCAGCGACGCCGGCGGGGAGCGGTTGGGAGGCGACGACGGCCACCAAAACGGACGGCCCGGTTGACGAGGAGGCTCCGGGAGGTGAGTGCTTCGGCCGGAGCGGCGCCAAGCATGCGGGCGGTGGCTCTAGGTGGCCGACGGTGTGGAGGAAATGGGCGCCGGCGACCGGAGGAGAGGGAAAAGAATGAAGGCGCGTGTAAGCATGAGGGAGGCACGGGGAGCTCACCAGAATGCTTGAAGTGGTCGGAGGGAGGCCGAGGCGGCCTGGCACCATGCGCGGGTGGCGGTGCGGGAAGGCGACCGTGGCGGGATCCCATCGGCAGAGGAGAGCGCGGGCCGGTGGTCGGAGGAGCTCCTGCGCACCAAGTAGAAGGTCCCAGCGCGAGGAATCGGTCAGGGGGCGACCGAGGAGGCGGCGGCGCTGGAAGTGGTGGTGGCCGGCCGGAGGCGGAGAAGACGCGAGCGCGGCGTGCTCGGGCGATGGTGCTCCGATTAACGACGAGGGGAGGCGGTGGACACTCGGGCGCACGCCGTGACGTGCTCAAAACAGGGCGAGCTTGCCGGAGGTGGCCGGAACGGGGAGAGGGCCGGCGGCGGCACACGCAGAGGGAGATCAAGCCGAGCTCGATTTGAGGGAGGATGAGGAGCAATGGGGGTTCGGCCAGCTCCTTAAAGGCGGGCGAAGGTGGCGGACAGCTGGGCGAATTGAAGTCGAGCACAGGCGGATTAATCGTCGAGCAAAGACGCGCTGAGGAGTAATGCCGAGCTAGGGAGCAGCGCGCGCGGAGCTAGGCCGGTGGTAGGGGCGTACGTGGCGGGTTAAGCAATACCAGGGGCGGCGCTCGGATTTGGGGCGGACTGGCGACGCGGGCTGGGCCGAAGCGAGGAGCAGCGGCGCGAGGGTTGGCGCGACGGGAGAAGAGGAGGAAGAAACAGGGGTGAGGAAGAAGAGAGAGGGAGCAGGTCGGGCGGACCGAAGAAAAGAGGAACACGGCTCGGGAGAGAAAGAGGAAAGGGAAACGGCCCCGGGGAGGAAAAGAAATGGGCTGGGTCCAATTGGAGATTTTTAGAATTTCTGGATTTTAGGATTTCAGATTTAGTTTTGTAACTGGCATTTGAATACTTGGGGCAAATTTTGGGTTCAAATTTTAAATTTAAGATCGTCGAGTTTTGTAGCAATAAATCTTAATTTTTCTCAATTTGAATCTCCGGATATACAAATTGGATGGGAGAAATTTTATATTGGTTTTTTTCAACTTCCATCCTCGGTTTTGAATTTTATTAATTGGGCTTTCAGCAAGAAAATCCAATTCGAGAGATTCAAGTAACACCAAAGATTTTTTTTGAAAAACCCAAGAAAACGATTAAAAGATTTTTTTACATTTTTCGCAATTACAGTAATTCCCTATTTGGGATGTTACAAATATTCTCTCTTTAGTTTGATGGTTAGCGATTGATCAAATTTGCGTTTAGACTACAATATTGTAAAAAAAATAAAGTGGATAATAGGTTTGTCACACAGGCATAATTAAATCATTTGAGAGTATTTCTCTTCTGTTTATCATAATGAAGTTAACTTTGAAGATACCTGATTTATGACCGAGTATAAACCTTTGGGATCTCATATTGCTATTTAGGAATAACGAATGCATACTTCTAGATTGCATCTAACACCTATAAGGCAGAGCACCAACTTTAAGAAAACAAACAAAAAATGCTACTTTATAGAATTCGTCAACTCCATCTCCAAAGGCTAAGCCAGATTTTCAGAGTGACTAATGCTGCATACAAAAGTAAATATTCATCTAGTAGAACGCTATGAGGCCATATGGAGCTCACCCATGTGTGTGATGAGTATTTGACTTTGCTTGTGCTTTAGTATCAAAGTTTCAGTTTGATTTTGTGTTTTTGTCCTCTGGTTTTTGCAATCAACTCAAAAATCTGAGAGCCAAAGTTTGATTCTCTAGCAGTCAAACTGATGGACAAAGGGCAGTCTGACCAGCGGCTCAATGACAATCTAACCATGCCTCTGGTAGTCTAACTGGTGCACCTTTGCCAGTCTAACTGGTCTGACCGCTCCCCTATTCCAGAACTAAAAAAATAGCCCAAGCCAATACAACTTTTGATGCAACTCTAAAAATCCAAGTCCAAATGAGATGAGTTTTGCACACCTTGTTTGAGGTCTCATGAACCTATTACATCCAAGGATCACATGTGTTCTTATCAAAGTTCAGACCTTTCTCAAGAACAAGCGAGGGTGCACCAAAATTGAGTAAAAAACAAGAGCTCAAAATGTGACTTGCTCGTGGATGGAGGATGGCCAAGATAGCTCTAGATGTATTTTCACATGTCACAACAAGCAAGAACTCCTAAAGATTTGGGGCTAAAATACTCTGGTATTTGGTAATTTACCAAAATACCCTCATCTTGACTTGGTTTTCATCTACCATTGCAAGTAATTACCATGCTCGCTACGTGTAGGCGTACCATGTTTGCCACGCATCGGCAAGTCTCTCCTATTTGATTCCATCGAACCACATCTCACTTGGAGCGACCAAGCCACTTGGTGCAACCCATCACTTGAACCTTCCCTTCGACATTATCCATCTTTCTCGTGGCATGCTTGAGCGTTCAACCATCTCACCCAATATCCCTGACTGTTATGAACCTCGGCTCCTCCATAAGTAGTTCTGATCCTCGCTATTGACCATGGTTAACTCTAAAGCTTCTTGCAGACCCAAAGATAGAAATCATTTTCGGACATAAGTTCCTTAGAATTTAACACACGTTAACTAAAACATACTTCATGCAACATAAATAAGCTGACTAATCATAATCTAAATCACCCAAAAACCAATTTCCCAAAAGCACATTGCTAAATTGGTGATTACATCGATCTATGATGTCACGATTAATTATGGGCAGCTGCTGGTCATTCTTGGTTGTGGCTGCAATGGAAGGCATTGTCCAGTTGAGCACTGGCAAGCTCATCTCATTGTCTGAGCAAGAACTGGTGGATAGCGATGTCCATAGCATGGACGAGGGCTAAGAGGGTGGCGAGATGGACAGTGCCTTCAAGTTCGTCGTCAAGAACGATGGCCTCACCACGAGTCCAACTATCCATATAAGGTAGAGGACGGCAAGTGCAAGTGTGGATCCAACAACGCTGCAACTATAAAGGGCTATGAGAACGTCCCAACAAACAACGAGGTTGCCCTCATGAAGGCAGTAGCCAACCAACCTGTGTTAGTAGCAGTTGATGGAGGTGACAAGACATTTCAGTTCTATTTTGGCGGCATGATGACCGGCTCTTGTGGCACTGACCTTCACCATGGGATGATCATGATCGGATACAGTGATCAAGCAATGTCACAAAGTACTGCTAATGAAGAACTCGTGGGGCACGACATGGCGAGAGAATGGACACGTGAGAATGGAGAAGGGCATTTCAGACAAGGAGGGCATGTGTGGTGTGGCCTAGCCATGCAACCCTCCTACCCCACTGAGTAGAAAGGAATATTACATAGAAGTGCCACAGCAGTGCTTTAATGCTTTTCTCTCTAATGAAAGTAGTACTAATCTTAAAGTAAACGAAGAGGTATGGAACATCTAGCAACACAGTCTAAAAGAAGCAAAGAAGCATGAACATAAATTATGCATAAGTTACAATAATGTGCCTTCGAGTTTGTCCTCAAGAACGGCGGCCCCACCACTGAGTCCAACTATCCATATATGGCAGAGGACGGCAAGTGCAATGGTGGATCCAACAGCGCCGCAACTACAAAGGGCTATGGGAATGTCCTAGCGAACAATGGGGTTACCCTCATATAACATCCTATTTTTCAGAGTCTTTTTAAAGTTTCCAAACTAAAATTCACCGGTTGGAATTTTTTGAAATTAATTCAAGTTTATTTTGAATTTTTGCAAATTAAAAGAATTTAATGTAATTAAGTTGAACTTCAATTAAGATCAAAATTGTTTTATTTGGATTCCTTGTGTTGCAAGAACTTTTTTGGAATTTTTTTGGATTTATTTGCTATTTTTGGGAGCTCAATTGAATTCATTCCTATTTCTGACATCAAAAAGCCTTGAAAATTCGAAAAGGCCTCTTGGGCCACAACCTTTCGGCCCAAATCAACCCAACCCTCCAACCCACTTCATCCGCATCATCCACGTGTCGGTCATCGCCTGTGCCAAGTGTCAGCCATCCCAGCCATGGTGTGCGCCGGCTGTCCGATCTCCACGCATTGTCGTGTGCTGTCAATCGGGAGGGCACATACTATGCATCCTCTCTGAGTTGGGTCACTGCCGTGTTAACCTGGGAAACTACCTCGGCATCTGCACCTGACTTCTCTCGGTGTTCGTGTCCGCCTCCAACTCTCACCTGTATGCGTCTCGGCCACCTCGACGTCTATGTATAAAAGTCAGTCGAGCCCTTGTTTTTCCGCATCTAGAGCACCACCATCGTCTTCTCTTTCTCAGCTGCCGTTGTTGCCTCATTTCGCGCCATGGTCATTGTTGTCTTCCTCACTGGGCATCCGCTCTGCTATCTATTCCACGTGTCGCCATCGGTAATCAAAACTGTCGTCTTCTTCCACCACCAGCCGGCCACCGTCTTCTTCCACCACCAGTCGTCTACACCCCCACCATGTGTCTTCCCTACCATCATCTCCTATTCATTGTCTTGGCCCCCAGCATGCACCAAACCACAGCATGCTAGCGCTGCCTTTGTTTCTACTGGACCCGCACCCTCTCTCGCCTCCGCGCCTTAACTACCCTTCCCCTCTCCGAGCCGAATGTGAGCACCCTCTTTCGCCCTTTTTTCCTTCTCTTGTGCCATGCCGAGTGCCGGTTCACCCCCTCCTTGGCCGCTGCATAAGTTGTTATGGCGCCAACAGCCACCTCGCCTCCTCCCTTGGCTATAAAAGCCCACACCATCTCTACCATACCTCCAATTGAGCCTCGGACACCTCCTTCGTCCCCAAGAGCCACCAAGCCATCTACCTCCACCCATCCTATTCCAGCGCCGCCGCTAAGCCTTCTCGGCGGCCACCCCTAAGCCTTGCCTTTCCTCCCAGTGAGTCCACCTCTGAACATAGGTGCTCCCCTAGCTCGCTTTTGGCCCCTAGTGTCGTGCTCTACCATGGTACCATGACTGGACTTTCGCCATCGCATGGCATCGTTGCCGACCACCACAAGTGCTAAATTGGCCTGCACCGCTCGTGTGGAGGTTCGTGTGGTGCCATTGACCCTATTTTTGCCTTCACCACCGATCTCCACCCTCTCTTCTACCGATGGCGAGCTCCGCCATGGTCATCCGAGGAAGAAGCTCCTATAGCAATTAGTTTAGTGTTAACCATATTTAATTTGTGAGTTAATGGCCTCGTTAAGCCTAGGTTAAGTGGTCACTAACCCGTAGGCCACCCCCAGTTATTTAAGGCCATGTCCAACTAACTTGTAGGCCCTTTGACCTTTTAAAAACTTTTTAAACAGATATTTAAAAATAGATCCACTAACATGCAGGCCCCAATTACTATTTGCATAGCAAAAGGCTTGACATGTCAGCCTCTAGCCCCTTTCCCTTTTGAAAACAAATGGAAATTAATTTAAAATCTATGCGCCCTAGCTGTTAGCCTCTATAGTTTTTTCAAATAAAATTAATTCAAAAATTAATTAAAAGGTGGCCCCACCTGTCAAATAGAGAATATCTCTCTCCTCTATTTATTTTTGGATTTAATATAAAATTAAATTTTGGAGAGCCCGTTCTCGCTCATATTAGATCCAAATTTAATAAAACATGTATCTAATTTTTTATAAAATAAATATCTATGTAATGGTGCTAGATTTGTTCAATTTGGAGTTCATTGGGATATTATTTTGTATTTATTTGTTATCAGTTGTGTGTGGTTCATTTTTCAATGCGACCGTCTGAGTAGACTACGAGGACGTGGACGAGCCCCAGATTGAGCTAACTCAGGAGTACCAAGACTAACCTACTTTTGACGTCGGAGAGTTAACATTTTGATCATTTCAACCCTACATTTTATGCAAATTTATGTTCATTTAAATTAACATATTGCATGCTTAATTTGTTATGCAAATGTATGTCAACCTTAAAGTAGTTACATGACTGATAATGTAGTAATATTATTATGCTATCCTTGACACTTGAATCACATGATCCTTGTCACCCTAAATACTAAGTGGTAACTCTACTTGCGATAGTTGTACTTAAGCGCCATGCTAGTCTTGGTTAAGTACCAAGGAATCAAATGCCCCAATCATCATCCTTTAAACATGAAAATCTGTTTTGGGCATTCTTTGGATGTAAATTATTGGTATTTTGGGATAACTTAGTTTATTCTACTCAAAATCCCAAAACTTGTTGTTACCACATCTGGACGGATGGTACAATGCTCGTATAGATGGAGCACAAGAAATAGTGGTTTGTGGCATGTACCACCCAGATAAATTAAGGACTTAATCATGTGATAACCGTCCAATATAAAATAGTACAACCACAAGTATATACTAGTATCAACCTGGCTAAATAATTTGTATCCACGAGTACAAGTTGCAACATTGGAGTAATCCATGAGTCGTGTAGCTGGTTTTAAGCCATCATGGCATAGGTCTTGTCACTAGTATAAGCTACCATGTGGCACCAGAGGGGGTCTTGGTGTGGCAAATGTAGCCACTGTCAGATGAAACCTTAGTGAGTGTAGCTTACACTGAGGGATGCATTATAAAGGCTTTGTGATGATCTCGTTGATTCATATATCTAAGAAAATGTGTGAAATATAGCAAGTTGGTTAGCTCTTGTGGGTAAAGTGTACAGTCTGTACAGAGTATAAACTGTTCGAATAGCCATGCCCACAGTCAAGGGTGAGCATGGGAACTTTCTCAAGTTAGTTTCTATTTGAAAAACCTTTGTAGGTGGGATGGAAACTCATCAGGTGGATGTAACCCAGAATTTGGCTTTTTCCTAGGTAGATGTAACCCAGTGTTGTTAGCTAGGTAGATGTAGCCTTAATGATCAAATCTAAGCTTATGGGGGAAGGAACTATGTAACTGGTGGATAAAACTTATACCACTATAAATATTGCATACTTTTAATCTCTTTAATAAAATATGACTGGTTAAAATTCTAAGTCATATGATTTGCTAGTTATTGTAGTTCAAAATGTTACTTTTAGCAAATAAAAGAACTAGAGCTATCCTTGTCAAATCTTGCATGTATAAATACTTGCGTCCTTGAGTTAGCTTATGGAGCATTGTCGTTTGTGCTCACCCTCGATCTCAAAACCCTTTGGGAGCTGTGGATCAAGGTTACTATGTCTACTATGAAGATCAAGGAGCTAATGGTGATGAAGACAGTGGAGATTAGCTTAGTCTCTATGTAAAATCCCAAAATTTTATTTGCTTTTTATTTGAATTTATTAAATTTTTTTGGATTTTCTTTTAAATCCTAAGAGCAAGAAAAACCTTGATTGTTTATTTGTAAAGGCTAAATAAAGTTGATTTTAGTTTTTGCTTAGTTCCACTTGAGTTGTAGTATTTTTGAGAACTTTTTCTAGAATTTTGAGATTAATTTGCTATTTTCTAAGCCTTTTTCTAGCCTTTTGAGATTTAAAAAGGAAATTTAAATCCCAACTCCCTCCCGAGCCGACACATGTCTGGCCCAGATCTAATCCCACTGCCACGCGGCTTACTCTTCCTCTCTCTTTCTACACCGACGGTTAGGATTCTTTCCCTCGGCCATGTGTCACCCATCCCCAGTCCCGCTCACCCACCCACGGTTAGGAAATTTTGTAGAAATGCTTAGCCATGCTTAAAATGATTCCAGGACAGGATACCTTTTCACATAAAATGATGTGTTTAAAAATACATCTTGGCTTCAGTAAGTCAAGAAAGTTTGTGAAATATTAGACAAAATAAAATTGAAAACTTGGTTTTGACTTAGGCAAATGGTATGGTGGTGGGTGCATGTTGGCACACGTTGTTGTTCGTAGACACAATGCTGATGGATAGCACAAGAGGTATGTGGGAATTGCCTAAGTCAATTAAGAACCGATCTGTGAGCTACTACTACAAAGCCACATCGTACTGTCACAAGTCTGGTATAAGACAGACCTAGCTAAGTAATTTGTGAGGTTCCAACTTTGGTTTCACTATAGGTTGAATGTGAGTGTGGCATAGGTTGCGTGAAGTCTCACACAACATAAAAGTGGGCCCCAACTTGTGGATTCATATCGTGGTACAACCTTAGTGGTAGCGTAACCAAGTTGGTGACTTAACATTGTCACTCAAAGGAGAAGTCCCATGGGACAAGCGTGAAGAATTATCAGCACTACTCAACCTCGTCTCAGCACTAGGTGCACACACGCCATAAAGTTAGCAATACATGTCCATAAAAGCCCGACGATGCACTCAATGCTTGTATTTGACATGGCGAAAGAAAACTCAACAAGGTGTCCACCCTTTTTACACAATATGCAATGGTATTTCTATTTGAGACATGTTGTATCATGTGAGAAAGAAGTACCCTTGTCTTTGGATGTCCCTTGGATAACATCGGAAGAACCATTAGAAGTCTCACTAACAAAGAACGAGTGATCCAAAGCAATGGCACAAGTGCCAATATCAACGACTCAAGAGAAGAACGAGTAGGATCCAAATCCAAATGCCAAAAGGCAAAAGGCAAAATCAACTATTAAAACATCAATTTTGGATTGGAAAGCAACACAAGAATGATAAGACTTGGTGCTCATATCATTGTGCACTCTCTTCATGGACCCAACCTCATTTCTCAAAGAAATGAAAGATGTGCAAGATATGAATGATTCATTCCTAACAACCTTACAATTTAATGTATCAATTTCAACTTGTAACTTAGTACAATTTTCACAAGAGGATTATACCAATTTAGATACATTTAAGACAACTAGGTTCTCTTTCTATTCTCGTTATAAGATTGTCTATTCCTTCCTTAGCATTATCTAGCTCATGATATAAGATAATACAAGAATCACATGGCATAGAAGCATTAGGTTTTAGATATGCAAGAGAAACATTCGAGTTTTCATTATCTCAAAGCAAGGACTCATGTGAATGGAGGGAATCTTCCAATTAAACAAGTTCATGAGACAAGTCACCATTATCTCTCTATAGCAATTTCAATTTTTTTTCTTAAAATCAAACAGCATAGTGATGAGTTCTCCTTGCTCAACTTACTTAGTTTGAGTGGAGGATAATCCTCAGAAGGCTTCTCGTGATCATCTCTCCTCCTTGAGCTCTAATAACTTCTTATCCCTGAAACTAGAATAATGTAAGAAAAATCTACACTACAAATGTCACACTTGATATTTCTTGCATTTGCCAATAATTTCATCTTGAATTGAAAGCCTCTTGTGGACATCATGGGCAAAAGCTTCATGACAAGATGCAAAGGAAAGCTCCCAAGAATTCAAGGCTATGTTGCATCCTTCACAAAATCTTCTCTGTTGATCATGCCAATTTCAAAGTTCATAAGAACTATGAACAAAGCTATTTGCTTCCGAATTAGAGATTTACAGATAAAATATGTTGTTAGCCTAGAACCAGGACGCTCCTCTTGCACCGAATTAAAATCAATTAATGGTCACATGACGCACGCACGAGTTAGTATATTAAACGATTTGGGACAGACATGCATCCGTATAGCTTAGGATCAATCTGTAGATGTACACGTAAAGCCGTAGGCTATAAGATTGATGAAAGAGATTTTTTCTTTGTATCCTTATTAACCTTGGAATTTCTAGCTATTTTTATATCAGACTAGGTGATTGGGAGAGCAAGCGAGCGGTGCGACTCCAGCAAGTTGCCAAGCGGAATAGTGGTGCGGTGCATTAGGTTGGCAAGTGAAGATCAATAGTGTTCTAAATTTTTTTTCCCACATTTAATAATCTTCTGGCTCTGCCGCTAAGCAATGTTGTGAAGACGATACTGTAGCAGCATGGGCGATGTTTCATCTTCAATTTGCCGTACATTCTCTCTTACTAAATTAAAGAACCACAAAAATATAATCAGAGTCTACAGAACCGTGTGCATTGGTAGTATCATTAGGTGATACCGACTTGTTTGGGGTGTCATTTAGCCAGTTTATCTGATATAAAAACTACGTAGAAGTCCCACCACGAAGTGATAACAGATAACTATAGCAGGATATAAGTATATATGTTACTCCTTCCATCCACAAATACGAGTCTTTTTAGACTTTTTATAGTCTCCGATGTAAAATTTTGACTATACTTGTTTTATCTATATACTACAAATATTATATATATATAATGAAATTATTTTACTAAATAATTTCAATGATATCACTTTTATGTAGCCAATGTATATGTTTTAACATATGTTAACGATTAAAGTTTTAAAAGAGATCTCAAGGTAGCTTGTACTTGTGGACGGAGAAAGTACAACGTGATTCTATCTTTAATCCTTTTTTCTTTCTCATTAAGTCTTGAGGTGATTCGTGATGAAACTTGGAAGTAATACATCTAGGCTTGCATTGATTTTATAGATTGGCAATAATTTCAGATCAAATTCTGTTATCCGTATAGTCAAAGAAGGGGTTGACTGGAGGGTACGTACGTCCTTCTCACTATCGAAGCTAGCGTACGTTTATTGGCAAGAGTTTATATATATACCATGTTGGACCTAATTAACTTCACGGCTACGCGGCTGTCCCTATCCAAAACATCTCACAAGCACGGCATGCACTAGTTAAGTACGTAGGAGTAGCTATATAAACCCACTCGATCGACAAACCAAACCAGTTAACCATCACACAGTAGACAGCAGTAGTATTAAGCACCAAACAACTGACGCAAAGCCTGATCGGTCATGGCCATCCCCAAGGCTTTGCTCCTTATTCCCATTCTTGGCTGCGTATGCTTCTGTAGTACTGTCCTAGCAGCTCGCGAGCTCAGTGATCACTCGGCCATGGTGGCAAGACACGAGCAGTGGATGGCCCAGTACGGTCGCGTGTACAAGGACGCCGCCGAGAGAGTGCGGCGGTTCGAGGTATTCAAGGCCAACGTTGCGTTCATAGAGTCGTTCAATGCAGGGAGCCACAAGTTCTGGCTTGGGGTCAACCAGTTCGCAGACCTCACCAACGACGAGTTCAGGGCAACCAAGACTAATAAGGGCTTCAATCCTAACTCAATGAGGGTTCCTACCGGATTTAGGTACGAGAATGTCAGCCTCGATGCGCTTCCGGCAACCGTGGACTGGAGGACCAAGGGTGCCGTCACACCCATCAAGGACCAAGGCCAATGTGGTAAGCTCATCTAGCTAGGATACTGCATGTGTTGAATCTTATTTTTGTGGCAATATGGTGTGTGACGATATCTATTACAACACAATGGCAGGCAGCTGCTGGGCTTTTTCAGCTGTTGCGGCAATGGAGGGCATCGTCAAGTTGAGCACAGGCAAGCTCATCTCGTTGTCAGAGCAAGAACTGGTGGATTGCGATGTCCACGGCGAGGACCAGGGCTGCGAGGGAGGCGAGATGGACGATGCCTTCGAGTTCATCATCAAGAACGGTGGCCTCACTACCGAGTCCAACTACCCTTACACGGCGGAAGATGGCAAGTGCAAGGGTGGATCCAACAGCGCCGCGACCATCAAAGCCTATGAGGATGTGCCTGCCAACGACGAGGCCGCTCTCATGAAGGTGGTGGCAAGCCAGCCTGTGTCAGTGGCAGTGGACGGAGGTGACCAGACGTTTCAGTTCTACTCCGGCGGTGTGATGTCCGGCTCCTGTGGCACGGACCTTGACCACGGGATTGCCGCGATTGGGTATGGCAAGGCAAGCGATGGCACAAAGTACTGGCTAATGAAGAACTCATGGGGTACAACTTGGGGAGAGAACGGCTACTTGAGAATGGAGAAGGACATAGCTGACAAGAAGGGCATGTGCGGCCTTGCCATGCAGCCTTCCTATCCCACTGAGTAAATAGAATTTACATGCGCTAGTGCCACAGATTTGTATATATATACACATTGAATAATTACACCATCATGTTCTTACATATCAGATTGTGTTGCAAAAATATGTTTGTACATCTGTACCCATCATGAATTCAGTGTAAATAATATACTGGAAGTGGAAATATTGTGTTATAGATTTATGACGTGTTATTCAAAATTCCCAATGTCACTCCTTTGATTATTGCCTGTCTGGATAACAAGTTTTTAAAAAATAAAATGTGCTGAAACATCAAGAATTGATTATGTTAACGGATGATAGTTTTACCCATTATACCCAGCTATCCAAGGACGCAGATGTTAGTGTCTGGTAATGCAAATTTATTTGAGTTCGCAGTGGAGATCCAACGAGTTATTAATTGCCCAATGTTTTGTTTGTCCTTATTTCTTGTTCACAGAAAAATCTAGCTCCATGATACAAATTCCAAGCCAATATATCCTAGCCTTAGTTTTGTTAATACTTGGGAGTATCAAGAAACTGCTGTTACAAAGCAGGAGATCCTGTTGGAACCGCCCAGGATTCAGCTTGCGCAGCAACGCTAACTCCCTCAGCTGAACCTCACATGAACACACACAGACGCAAGAGTTTTGTGGCGACGAACGCCGGCAGCGACGAACGCCTGCTATTTTTGGCTTTTTGTATTCTCTAGCAATCTCAAAGCAACTGAGTACACGGCTTTAAATAGCCTTACTTACATGCACAAAACAGTAACAGCTTGGCCGAGTTTTCATGCACACGTACGCATGCACGATCGTTCCATCTGTACATCAGCCGCTCACTCTTGCACACGAACTGGTCCTCCGCACTGTCCACAAGTCATGCTGCAACGTCCTCCACTACTCATGCATGCAGCTCCTAAAAACTAGCTAACAACTTGAAGACTCACTCCACTAATATATGCAGCACACGCACATGCTAACTAACTAGCTAGCTCTACGTACATGTGACTAACACATTGCACTGACTAATGACACCGGCCACAACATGAACTTAGCACGTTTCCGGCCACATGCTCATGCAAGATGAATCAACAAAGTGACTAACACTTCTATCCTATATACAGACTATGTACATGTTGCACATGTATGAACTTAAGGATCAAGATTAGTACTAACAGATCCATCATCACAAAAAGCCTCCGGATCTTTATTAGCCACCAGCTGGCCGGGCCGTAAAAAAGATCGAGGACTTGACACCCTTACTTGTGTATTGTACATGCAGGTCATCGGCAAAAGATAGATACATCTGCACGAAGAGATGGTTAAGGCAATTTGCTCGCCTGTTACGTGGGGAAAGGAAGTAGAACAATAATGCACAATGCACACTCACCATTCCTTCTTGTTGGTCCAGACCACAGAACAAAACACACTCCCTCAATGGTCATAACACACACGAACACTTTTATTCAACTCAAGACACACAAGAGTTTTATTGCTACCTAATACCGTACAGCTTTTCTATTCTCTTCTTATTTATAGTCTCAAAGTTACAAGTACATAAGATAACAAAATGCTCGACTCATTCGGCCACGACTCACACATAGCGCACTACCCGTAAGATACGCTATGACTACTACGCAGCTCGACTCATGACTGTGGTTGTTACAACCGATTCATTGTAGCTACCACCTTTTCACTGTAGCTACAACCGATTCACTAACTCCGAGGTCTTCGACTCCTCAGACCTCGAAAACACCGATTACATAGACCTCGGACACACCGACTACACAGACCTTGGACACACGGAGTACTCGACATATGACTATAGTACTCGAACACATGAGTACTCAACACATGAAAACAGTAATCGAACACAACAGGTACTCTTCGCCAACCACTCTCAACAATAAGATTAGTTCCAACAATCAACCCCTAATCTTATTGTATTTATTTGTGAGTACCTCCACGCCGAACTTCAGAGTAGCATTGGTTCTTCATCCACCACAGTGAGATGTGCCTCTTCCTTCTTCGACTTGTGGCACTCACTGACAAAATGCCCACGTATGCCACAATTGTAGCACTTCACCTTCGTGTTGGACACATGCTCGCTGGTGTCAGAGTCATCGTCCTCGTCATCATCATGGTCGTATCTATGACCACCACCACCTTTGACGCGGCCACTGCCACGATCACGGTTCTTCTTTGTGCCGCTCTTCCCCTTGTTGAAGGTCTCACATTGCGTGCATGTGAGCAACAGATACTCACTCTGTTGTGAGTCGCCAAAACTAATTCGAACGCGTTTGTCATAGGCTTTGTACCGCCCGACAAGATCCTCGATGGTGGGGGGTCTTCAAGTCCACGCACTGCTCGATGGAGGTGACGAGCTGCATGTAGCACACTGGGGCAGCATGAAAAAACCTGTGAACAATTGTAATCTCATCCACCGTGGTGTCGCCCAATGCTCGGATGTCAATGACAACAGACATCACCCGACCGGCAAAGTCTTCAACGGTTTCCCCTTCCTCCATCTTCAGCCCCTCGAGGTCTCTCTTGAGGGTCTACAACTTGGCTTCGCGCATATGCTCATGCCCCGTGTGCGCTGTCTTGATTGCCTCCCATACTGACTTTGTCGTGTCTTTCCTGGAGAGGGAAGACATGACTTGCTCTGGCACGGATTGGTAGATGACATACAACACCATCTGATCCTTTTGGTACTCTGCGGCGCCAGGCTCTACTGCTTCTCACACATTCTGAGCCTGAAGAGAGGCACACATCTTCATCGCCCAAATTGTGTAGGTCGTGCCGGTGAGCTACGGGTATGATAACATCACCGTGATCTCCCTCTTCATGGCTTGTGAGCTAGCGGCAGACGAATCACCTCATAGTAGGCCTCACACTATGGATGGAGACATACTCCTTCCTTCCCTCGGCATCCTGTGATGACTTAAAGATGATTTAAAGACTTCATTCTATGATGACCTCCCAATGTAAAACAGTGTAACCACAACTCTATAATGGTGTTGACCTAGCTAGATAATTTGTATTCACCTATGCAAGTTGCACCATTGGAGTGACCCACGAGTCGGGTCACTGGTTTTAAGCCGTTGTGGACACAGGTCATGTCGCTGGCATAAGCCGCCGCGTGGCACAAAAGGAGGTTTAGGTGTGGTGGATGTAACCACTCTCAGATAAAACCTTAGTGGGTGGAGCTTGCACTGAGGGATGCATTGTAAAGACTTTATGATGATCTCCTTGATTCACATGTCTAAGAAAAATATATGAAATATAGCAAGTTGATTAGCTATTGAGGGTAAAGTGCACAGTCTCTACGAAGTATAAACTGTTCAAATAGCCGTGCCTACGGTCAAAGGTGGGCATGAGAATTTGCTCGAGTTAGTTTTTATTTCAAAAACCTTTGTAGGTGAGATGGAAACTCGTCGGGTGAATGTAACTCTGAATTTGACTTTTTCTTGTGTGGATGTAACCCAGCGCTATTAGCTAGGTGGATGTAACCTTAATGATCAAACCTAAGCTTATCGTGGAAGGAAGCATGTAATAGATGGATGGAATCTACACCACTATAAATATTGCACACTTTCAATCTCTTTTAAAAAATATGATCGGTTAAAATGCTAAGTTATAGGATTTGTTAATTATTGTAGTTCTAAATGGTGCTTTTAGCAAATAAAGGAACCAAAGCCATCGTTGTCAAACCCTGTATGTATACATACTTGCCTATGAGTTGGCTCATGAAGCATCGTTGTTTATGCTTACCCTCGCTCTCAAAACCTTTCAGAAGTTGTGGATCAAGGTCACTTTATCTACTACAAAGATCTAGGAGCTAATGGTGATGACGACGGTGAAGATTAGCTTAGTCTCTAGTAGATTAGATCTCGCTCCAGTCTTGCCGTCTAAGCCGATGTATACGTGCACCAATATTATCCAGTCGTTGATTAATATCGGTCATACATAGGTCATCCTAGTCACTTGCTTATGGAGATATGTGTCTTCCATTTTTGCTTTCGCTATCACTTCCGTTTTCGTGTAATGTAACCATTTGGCCTGTCCAGCCCTATTGTAAAACTTGACCCAATGCGGTCTATGTGAGCTCTGATAATTTGTAATATTAATGCTTGATATGGTTTACGTTATGTATTAAATGATTCAGTAATATATTTGTAAGCACTATCTACTGATCCAGAGAATAGTACAATAGCTTTATAGATATTCTAAATTAGCTAAATCCAGGTCAGTCGACGAGTAGTAGCCGGTGCGGTATGCTCCATGGAAACGACGGTCGCTGGTTCACGCTCACCGTATAGAAAGGATCCGTTAGATCAAAAGGGATTGGGAACTGGGCTTGGGATATGAATTGAGATGAAATGATCCGTTAGATCAAAAGGGATTGACATATAAATATTTTTTACTTTATATCCTAATCTCATTCCCGCCTCTCATAACCCATTATAAGAGCACACAAGCGTGGTAAAGTATTCTTGCCTTTCAGATGGATCGGAAGGAAGAACAAGCGCCCATATAAGAGCACGCAAACATTGACTAATAACAGCTATGTTGACTGGACATCGGAAGCAATCGGACGGTCGTGGGAGCCATCATTCTACGATCCAACGGCTAAGCATAGCGAGATGACGTGGCTGCATGGGATGGCTGGAATTCCACCAAATATGTATATATAGAATAGATGCTAAGCTAAGTGTCATATAACATACACCATTTTGGAATTTCCAAGTTATTCAACCTATAAATTATAATTTTCATTTATCACAAGCTGCTAACACAAGAAAACATGGGCACCCTCCCCCCACAAACAGGGACGGATCTACAATAGTTCATAGGTGTTCAGCTGAACTCCTAAATTTTTTGACAAAAAACTTAGTATATACAAGGTATAATACATATACATATATTTAATTGGGCCAGAATAACTATTTTGTAGCCATGAGTCCATCACTATTCATCCATCAGCCCAAGTGGCAACGCAGCAATGACCTAGCCCATTTTTCTACGGCGATTGGCCCGTCTCGGCACCACGATTGCACCCCATCCCCCGATTCCCCATTCTCCAATCCGCTAACCCTAGCAGCCCACGGCCCCGCGTCACCTCCAGGCTCTGGCTCAGCACCACACCCGCGCGACTGGCCGACCGCGCCTCCGCCCTCCGGCCCTCCACTCCGCCAGCACCGCGCCACCGCCTGGGGCTAGAGCCAGCACCATCGCAGGCCGCGTCACCTTCGGCCCTCTGGGCTCCGGCTCCGCGCCGCATGACCGACCGACCACGCCTCCGCTCTACGGCACCACGCCACCGCCTGGGGCCTGGAGCCGAGCTGTCGTCTCACCGTCTCGGTGTCTCCACTCCACCTACGGGGACCAGGCTCCAGCAAGCAGTAGTCCAGCTCGACAGCTCTGGCAACCGGTGGCCACACCGCCGCAGCCTCGCAGAGATCTACCAGCTGCCACCGGTATGGTGGATCCTACTTTGTTGTTAGAATTTCAGTCATTTATGGTATTAGTTGTAGTTCCGCATATTGGGTTTGTGGTGAAATGTGTCGGAACTTTGCTAAATGGTGTCTAGGATGGCGAACCGAATGATAGAAGGATTGGGAAATTGTGTGTTTATGTCTTGATGAATCCAACGCGCATACCAAAGGTAAAGCATTCCACCTCCACCCCAATTTTTCTTAGAATGGTCACACAAATCATTATACTAGAGAGCTGCTTAAGGCTGAAAGCCTGAAAGTATTCTTGAGATGGACCAATAAGTCACTCTGCTGTTATGTTATACTGATCACCACACTGCATTGTTCTTAGGAAAAAAAACCAGAATACCTCTGTACCTAACTAAGTCACAATTTATGGTTCCAATTTCTAAATGACTATGGTAGTATAGTCTGAACTCTGAATTGTGAAAAGCAGAAAATAATAATGGTCAATGATGTGAGTCATGTGTGTGACTATAGTCTAAAAATGTCAATATGTCTAGATGACTAGATTCAACTTGTAATTTAGAATGGATCTGGTGTTGGTGTTGTATGTCAGTATGTGAGTATGTGTTGAAATGAGTAATGCTTGTATGTATGTGCTTCATAATATTCATTAATGATCACACATTGTCGGCCGTCCAACTGAAAAATATTAACTATTGCTACTTCTGTAGATCTTTATGTTTTGTACTGAAAAATATTTTTATAACTTCGAACACCTATCCTGAAATTCCCACGTCCACCACTGCCCCACAATGGTACGAAATGATAACGTAGCATGATTGGATTTCCAAATACAGCACTCTCATTCCAGGGTAGAAACTTTTCCACATCAACTTGAAGCATACTTGGCCGCGAACTCGGCAATATTCTTGTCGGAGCTCCCTCCTTCCTGCATTGCCCCCTGAGCCTTTTTCATCCACTTAGCAGCATTCTTCCTGTACTCCTCCTTCCTCTCCCCATCGAGTACTTCTCTTATGCATCTCTCAGCCTCTTCCTTTCTCACCATGCCTTCCTTGTCCCGCCGCACCCGTACACCGATCCCCCATGCACTCTCAATGTACTTTGCTGTAGTTGGTTGGTCTGTCCACTGCGGCATTGCCAACAGTGGTACGCCTGTAACAATTGCTTCTGTTGTTGAGTTCCATCCACAGTGAGTTAAGAAACAACCTGTTCATGAATTCAGAAGTGGATATCATTTTCTAACTGCAGCTCAACTTTTTGGAACTGATCGCTGAACATATCATGTTTACTACAAATTTGCAGGATGGACACCTCTTTTACTCTGTATTAGACAGTTGGATTTACGACATAGGCTACTGCTTAGAGCATTTGGTTAACCGCATGATCTTAAGATAGGATCATTGGATACAGAATATAAATCTTCTCAAACTAAGGACATAGTTCTCCATGGTTCATCTATGCCCTACAAAAACTTAGGACTTAGAGCAGTATG
Organism: Dendrocalamus latiflorus; assembly: GCA_017311315.1. NCBI lineage: Eukaryota > Viridiplantae > Streptophyta > Magnoliopsida > Poales > Poaceae > Dendrocalamus > Dendrocalamus latiflorus. The sequence continues at coordinate 44,095,503 of CM029627.1, forward strand.
CCCTTTTAGGATCCAATTAATGGGATCATATTATGTGCAATCTAGCTTAGGGTTCAATCATGACACACTCCGACTAAAAAATATCACAAAACTTTCCGAAAAAATTGTACATGTGCTTCTTGGTTTACTCCATGTATGTATAAAATTTCAAGGTCAATTCTATTATATATTAAGAGTAACAAAAAAGAGAAAAATAAAGAGAAAAATATAATAAATTTGAACTCTTAACATTTATCAAAATTTCCCCCCTTTTTTGTTACTCTTAATATAAAATGAATTTGAACTTCAAATTATGTACATAGGCACAGTAAGTCTAGTAGTACATCCACAATTTTTTTCGAAATTTTTCACAACTTCTTTTAGTTAGAGTGCACCATAATTGTACTCTAAACTAAATTGCACACAATATGTTCCCCACCCCCCACCGCAGCTGTATGGGTGAATAGTACATAAGAACAATTTGTAAATAGTATTTAAGGCTTGCGTGGTTTTCAGGAATACATGGTTCATATTTGTGCCATTATGTGCACATCAATTTCTACTGTGAAAATGAAAAAAAACAACTACATGTTTATAGTTGTTAATTTGATAATCTTAAAAAAAAGGACCATTTGTGAACATATTAATCTTCTGCTATACTAATATCAGACACCATGTGTACCATTTCAACAGCGGGTTATTATATTGCTTCACTTACTTTGTTCATCTTGTTGACATATTCAACGAAGTATTCAGATGTGAACTTGTGAGATAGTTACATGGATCTTCTTTTTGCTTAAGTAATCGCATAATGGTTTGTTAATAAAAGCGTATATCGTTTCATACCTGTGGCCTTGTGAGATAAGACCTCAAGCTGGGGACACCAGGAAACAATTAGGCCCCTCTCCTTGCATTTGCCACCGAGTTGTTCTGATAACTTGTGTTCATCACTGGACCTCACAACCCAAAGGAACGGTTTACCAGAATTGCAGAATCCATTGCCTAGCTCCTCTAACTGGGTCGGGTCAAGGTCAGTGACAGTCCCATAGGAGGCATAGACGACTGAGCAAGGGGGCTGGCTATCCAGCCATGGCATGCACGGTGCAGAGCTCTCGAAGAGGTTGAACCTGTATGTCTTGTTGGATGGCAGTCGGTCATCGTCCATGTAGAAGGATGGCACCGTCGGGCCAATGGTCTTAAAACGCCATGTTGATGCCAAGTAATCTGCCTCCTGCTTAGACAACAAGGAGTATGTCACATATTCTGCAGTTTCTTTGAATTCAATGTGGCATCTTTCCAGTTGGGTTTAGACTGAACTTTTTTTTGGAGGAGGGGGGGTCTCGTTTTATCGAATTTTCGCTTGAGCAAAGCATCAAACAGGTGGGGGGCCGGACCAAGTGACCTCACCTTTTGCTCGAGTTCATGGAATGAGTTGACGAACACGTCGTCGGCGTCCTCCAGCCCTTCGAACTGACCGACCACCGACTCCAGGAACGCAGGGTACGACTCCGGCTCCTTCACAAACGACGGCACGTCCTCCGGCCCCAGCTCCACGCTCAGCAGCCCCCGCAGAGCGCTCCCGTCCACGACCGGCGGCCCGACGCGCCCTGTCCAAACCTCCCCATAAATGACGTCCACCGCGCACGGCTGCCAGAAGAAGGCCGCGGTCGGCACACGGGAGGTGTGGGTCGTACACCAGCACGCGCACCGGCCTCCCCGCCGCGGCCTCCGACCGGAAGAGGCCCTCCAGGGTCTCAGAGCCGACCGCGACAAACCGGCGCGTGTACTCTCTGATGTCCGGGCACGAGGCGATGCCGCCGGCGTCGAAGCCGTCGGAGATGGCGGCGACCCGGAAGGGGCCGGTGGTGACCGGAAGAGTGGAAAGGAGGTGGCGGGTGGTGACGAGCGTGGGGCGGAGGCCGTGGTACGCGAGGCGGCGGCCAAACTGCAGCATCGGGTTGACGTGGCCCTGCGCCGCCGGGAAGGGGAGGAGGAGGACATGGGCGCCGCCGCCTTGGACGGTGGAGGAGGTGTTGGTTGAGCTCTCCCTCTCCATTGTTGAATTTCGCAGTGGAGCAGAGCTAAGCCCACTTCTTTTCTAGCTTGTTTGGGAAATTTTTGTACGGATAACCCATTTTTTATTCGAAAATACAGAAATATACCCACGACAAAATTTTTTACACAAATAGGCTCGAGTCGCCAAACCATTGGGCGATTTACGCTTGTCGCCCCACCAAAACACGACTTATAAAGAATCTGGTAACCGTTGGGCGATTAAATGCAATCGCCTCCCCGTTAAGCGATTCAATTGAATCGCCCCCCGTTTGGCGACATAAAGAAGAGTCGCCCAACGGGGGGGGGGGCGACTTCATGTGAATACAGCCCGACGGCCAAGCCCCTTTTCTTCCCCACGCCTGCTCGCCATTCACTCTCCACCGCGCGAGAAGACAGAGCAGAAGAGAGGAAGGAAGAGGAGGAGGAGAGGGGAAGAAGAGAAGGAGAGGGGGAGGAGAGCGAAGAAGAGAAGGAGAGGGAGAGGAGGAGAAGCCGCGGGATTTGCAGGTATTTTCCTAATTTTAGAAAATTTATTTTAGAAAATTTGTTTAGATAAATTTAGTTTAGAAATCTAGTGTAGATATTTAGTTTACAAATTTAGTTTACATATTTAGTTTAGAAAATTAGCTTAGATATTTAGTTTAGAAAATCTAGTTTAGAACATTAAATTTAGAAATGTAGATGCAGTTTACAAATTTAGATGTACAAATTTAAATGTAGAAAAATATAGTTTTTTGTATAATATTTGTAATGCATTATTGTGGAAAATTTACTTTAGAAAATTTGTTTAGATAAATTTAGTTTAGAAAATGTAGTGTAGAGTGTAGATATTTAGTTTACAAATTTAGTTTAGATATTTAGTAGAGATATTTAGTTTAGAAAATTAGCTTAGATATTTAGTTTAGATATTTCGTTTAGAAAATCTAGTTTAGAATATTAAATTTAGAAATTTAGATGCAGTTTACAAATTTAGATGTACAAATTTAAATGTAGAAAAATATAGTTTTTTTGTATAATATTTGTAATGTATTATTGTGGAAAATTTACTTTAGAAATTTATTGTAGATCATTCAATGTACAAATGTAGATGTAGTTTACAAAATTGAAATGAAGAAAATTTAAATGTAGAAAATTGTTGTGTCGAAATTTTGTATACTATTTTTCATGTATTATTGTAGAAAATGTAGTGTACAAATTTACATTTAGATAATTTTACAGTTATGGCGGGTGACTGGCGGTACACGCTGTTGGACGAGCACTTGGACCGCGTGCACCGCGCTTCCCGTCGTGCGCCGCCACCGGGGAGCACGGACGAGTCCACTGAGCTGGGAGTGGTCCGGACACGCACACCTCGTGTGGCCTGGGGACTCAACCCCCGTTGGACTGCCAGGTTTGCACTACGCCAACGTTTTAGTATTACCATAAAAATATTTAATGCTGACCTTCACTTTATTTGCAGGCTGCGGGATGACGGACTTCTCCCTCTTGCCCGGATGGTGCAGGCCACGGATGAGGACGGAGGTGCCTTGGCCGGGGAGGGGGACGAGGCGGGCGTGGAGCGATCACGACGCTTCCCGTTCGACCGTTCCCTGCTGACGGCTTTGGTGGACCGTTGGCGGCCCGAGACGCACACTTTCCATCTACCAGTCGGGGAGATGGCGCCAACCCTGCAGGACGTGTCCGTACTCCTTGGCCTTCCGGTCGCGGGAGACGCTGCCTTCCTACCGGAGGCTCCCGCCGAGTGGCGCGAGGACCTGCTCGGCAGATTCCAGGGGGTCCTTCCACCGGCCGATCAGCACCACATCTTCGACGAGAGGCAGAAGCATGGACCGACGCTGAGGTGGCTGGCACAGTACCGGGTACGTGGTGTTTCAAGTCGATCGCGTCTTCGAAACTCTTATTTGTGCAATTACATACTAATAAAAACTTGTTCGCATTCAGGTTGAGCGCATGGTTGCAGATGCTGACGATTACCAGGTCGCGCGCCACCTGGAGGCTTACTTGCTGTGGCTGTTTGGTTGGGTGCTCTTCACCACCAGCCACGGCAACACCGTTGACGCGCGCCTTATCGCTTATGCGAGGGCGATTGCGGACGGCGAGGCCGTCCAGATCAGCTGGGGATCGGCCGCACTTGCCGCGACGTACCGCGGCCTGTGCGATGCGTGCACGAGGATTAAGGCGAACTCGATCCTCACGGGATGTCCCCTGCTGCTGCAGTTGTGGTCGTTCGAGCGCTTCAGTCTCGGACGACTTGTACTAGACGACATGGGTCCCTATTTGGTGTCGTCGACGAGTGAGTTTTATTTTATCGTAGTCAACTTATTAACGATCGTCGTACTAAAATAATTTGCCTTTCTTGCAGGTACAGTTCGCGCACGTGCAGGTCACGCGGGCGTACCACCCCTTCGTGGAGCAGTTGGACCGCCTCGCAGACTCCGACGTGCGCTGGGAGCCTTACGCAGCGGAGGCAGTGCAGGCCCGTGCTCCTGACGGGCTGTCTGCACTGTGCTGGCGTGACCAGACTTTCTGGCTGACCCACCGGAAGCTCGTGTACGGCATCTACGTGGAGGACTACGCACCGCAGCGAGTCATGCAACAGTTTGGGCTGCGGCAGGCACTTCCTGTACCAGTCGGGCCGCCGATTCTGCCCCGCGTGCACGCGTGAGTGATCGCTTCTGATATTTTTGTACGTACTTACTATTGTGATCGCAAGTACTTACATTACGTAATGATTCCATAAACAGGCACAACACGAAGGGCGTCAAGAAAGGCACGGACTGGTCCAGGAGGATGCAGCCCTGGATTGCGCAGTGGGAGGGTGCGCTGGATGACCGTGTGGAGGAGGACCGGCCATACGATATAGCCGACTACGCGGAGTACCTCATCTGGTACCAGGGGCGGACTCGTACCAGGCTGGTACATGTCGTTGACCCACCTGCCCCACACGTCGCCGCACCGACAGACGCGTACCCTGCGCACTTCGCACGCGACGCTCACATCGCGGTACGTAACTTGTAATTTCAAAAATTCTCAAATGGCAATATCGTTTCGATGATAGACCATTCTATGTCTTTTTGTCCAGGCTGACGTCGGTGCCGCGATGTGGTCGGAGTCCTCCGCACTAGTGCAGAGGTGGGGCACAGGTGGGGAGTTGACCCGCGAGGAGGCCGTCAGCAATTTGCGCGACGGATGGAGGCAGGGTGTAGACGTATCGTCAGCCTACTGTCCTGCACGAGGCTACCGGTGGTCTCCACACCTACGGCCAGTGCACCCCGACCACCAGTGCCACCCCGACCAGCGTGGCACTACTCCGGAGGTAGTACGTGGACACGTCCACCTCCCCCGGAGCAGCCAGGGAGTTCTACGTGGAAACGTCCACCTCCCCCGGACCAGCCAAGGAGTTCTGCTTGGTCACGGCCTCATACACCTACGTACATCCCCGGCTTCCACACGGATGATTTCATGGCGCCATGTACGGGTACGCATCGTCCGAGCTTGTTTTTATCCTAAGACGACATGCAACGAACTAACGATATTACTATTGCAGGTCCTTACCAGCAGCAGGGACGCTTCTCCCCGGGCCACATCGAGGTGGACCAGTTTTTTACGGACTGGCCTGGGCCGCCCTCCGACGCAGCACCGGAGGTTCTCTCCGGCAGTGGGCTCCCCGGTGCACCAGAGGCCACACAGCCGGAGGTGCAGGTGACTCCACCGGCGCAGCCGCGGGTGCGAAACCCACCTGATCGTTTTACTTTTTCGGACCCTCGTCACCCGCCGCCTCGTAATCCGTTGCACCGGAGGACGGCCAAGCGGGGCCGTATGGCAGGACGTGGGCGCGGTGATGGAGCACCTTAGGGTGGGTAGTGAGGGGTGTATGTCATGCATGTAATGGATAAATACGCGGCATGTTACTGCGTTATATTATAAAGTTCATTTAAATTCAAACAATGCTATTATCTCTTCTTTTCGTATAGAAAATTATTTCTATATCAAGTAATGTGACAAATATTAAATACCAGTTCTTGTGTGACTTAATTACGAAATTACAAAATAATGTGACATATACCAGTATATGTGACTATACCACATTTTTTACGAGTTTCAAATTACAAAATTCACAAAACCCTTAACAGGATCCATGCAGTCGCCTAGAGGTAGATTGGCGAGCAGGCGTGGGGAAGAAAAGAGGGCTTGGCCGTCGGGCTGTATTCACATGCAGTCACCCCCCCGTTGGGCGACTCTTCTTTATGTCGCCGAACGGGGGGGGGGGGGGGCGATTCAATTGAATCGCTTAATGGGGAGGCGATTACATGTAATCGCCCAACGGTTACCAGATTCTTTATAAGTCGCTTTTTGGTGGGGCGACAAGCGTAATTCGCCCAATGGTTTAGCGACTCGAGCCTATTTTGTCGCGGGTATATTTCTGTATTTTCGAATAAAAAATGGGTTATCCGTACAAAAATTTCCTTGTTTGGTTACCTAAACTTTCAGAAATTCAATGATTTATTCCATCTTTATTTGCCAACTGTTTATTTACGTTATAGTTAGTTATAATAGATGATTTGCCTTATCTTTTATTAGACTATTGATCATTTATCCTTTTGATAATTTTGCTTTTATCTTCTTTCTCCCTCCTCTTCTTTTCTTCTTTCTTTGACTTCGACCATGATTGTTACTACCACGGTCGTAACGGCGCTACGACCATGAACGCTACGACCAGAAATGCTACGACCACATTCACTTCGACCACGGCCGTTACGACTATTCCTACTATGACCGCAACGGCTCCACCCCCTGCAACCGCCGCCTCCTTCTCTCTCCCGAACCCTCGTGCCGCGCCTCTTCCTCCTCCTTAGTGTCGCCACCAATTCCTTCCCTGCATGGCAACGTCTGGTTGCAGTCCTCCAACTTCCCCCAATAGCGCCACCTCCCCAACACATTCGCTCGTTGCCTCCTCTTCCCATCTGCCCCGTCGCCGCCTCCCCACCTCCACCTCCCGCAACCGCCACCTCCCCCGAACCCTCGTGCCGCGCCTCCTCCTCGGTGTCACCACCAATTCCTTCCCCAAGTGGCAATGTCTGGTCGCAGCCCCCAACTTCCCCCAGTAGCACTGCATCTCCCCATCACCACCACCTCAACGCATTCGCCCACCACCCCTCTCCTCATCTGCTTGTTGCCGTCTCCCTACCTCCACCTCCCGCAACTGCCGCCTCCTTCTCTCCCCCTGAACCCTCGTGTCGTGCCTCCTCCTTGGTGCTGCCACCAATTCCATCTCCTATCACCCCTCCAACCAGCGGCACGATGCTCGGTGACAGCGGTCGATAGATCAGAGAGAAGGGTGCTTGGCGACAGCGGCTGGTGCATCACAGAGAAGGACGCTCAATGATGGCAGCAGTGGCTTCCTCTTCCTACGCCTGCCCACGTGGCTCTCCCCCTGCTGTCACCGCCCAGCGGTCGCTCACCCGGTGAGCCTCTTTACCTCCCCCTACTCTTCGCTCAGAGCCCGTCGCGCTGTCTAGTGATTTTAGTCTCCCAAGCTGGTCGTCGAAGTTGATGCCATGGTCGAAGGGGGCCGTGGCCGAAGTCGAGGGGCCGTGGTCGAAATCGAAGCCGTGGTCGAATGGGGCCGTGGCCGAAGTCGAAGATCAGTGTCGAAGTCGAAGGGTCATGGTCGAAATCCAAGCCATGGTTGAAGGGGGCAGTGATTGAAGTCGAAGGGCCGTGGATGAAGTCGGTCTGCGGTCGAAGTCAAAGAGCCGTGGTCAAAGTCAAAGGGTCATGTCGAAGTCCAAGCCGTGGTCGAAGGGGGTAATGGTCGAAGTCGAAGGGTCGTGGACGAAGTCGGTCCTCAGTCGAAGTCGAAGGGTCGTGGTCGACGTCGGGGTCGTGGTCGAAGGGGGTTGTGGTTGAGGGGCCATGGCCGAAATTGAAGATCCGTGGTCGAAGTCGAAGCCGTGGTTGAAGGACGCGATGGTCGAAGAGGGAAGTGGTCGACGTCAAAGGGTCGTGGTCGAAGTCGAAGCCGTGGTCGACGTCAAAGGGTTGTGGTCGAAGGGGACAGTGGTCAACGTTGAAGGGTCATAGTCGAAGGGACGGTGGTCGAAGGGGGAAGTAGTCGACGTCGAAGGGCCGTGGTCGAAGGGAACAGTGATCGAAGGAGGCAGTGGTCAAAGCCGAAGATCCGTGGTCAAAGTCGAAGCCATGGTCGAAGGGGGTCGTAGTCGAAAGGGGAAGTGGTCAACATCCAAGGGCCGTGATCGAAGGGGACAGTCGAAGGGGAAGTGGTCCAAAGGAGTCATTGTCGATGAAGGGTCGTGGTCGAAGGGGACAGTGATTGAGGGGCAGTGGTCGAAATCGAAGATCTGTAGTCATCATCAAAGACGTGGTCGAATAGGGAAGTGGTCGACGTCAAAGGGCCGTAGTCGAAGAGGATAATGGTTGAAGGGGGCAGTGGTCGAAGTCATAGTGCCCATGGATGTGGTCGTAGCGGTCATGGTCGTAGTCATAGCGCCAACCCAGAGGGCACCTGCTGGTTTATCCATAACCTCCGCCGCTACGAGTTCCCCCTCCAGTTGGACATCCCCATTGCCTACCTCCAGGTCACCCCGAGATCGAGTTCCCCACCCTCGACGGCAAGACCCACAAGGTCTCGTACTCTCTATGGATTGTAACTTGCTTTTGGCCACAAGGTGTGATCAACGGCTTTCGATTTACGACCATGAGCACTGGTCGATGTGTTCTAACTTATGACCATGAGGTGTGGTCAATGTCTTCCGACTTACGACCACGAGCGCTGGATGAAGTCGAAGATCCGTGGTCGAAGTCGAAGATGTGGTTGAAGGGGGCCGTAGTCGAAGAGGGAAGTAGTCATCGTCAAAGGGTTGTGGTTGAAGGGGACAATGGTTGAAGAGTGCAGTGGTCAAAGTCGAAGGGGGCAGTGATCGAAGTTGGGGGCCGTGGTCAAAGTCAGGGTCGTGGGCGAAGTCAACGCCGTGGTCAAAGTCGAGGCTGTGATCAAAGTCGGGGCCAAGCAGGTCGGGAGTGCCGAGCAGGCTGGCAACGGTAGTTAGGCGACAGGGCACAAGTGCACCGGAGACCTGCCAATGTACGACCACCAGCGATTGTCAACTACTCCCAACCTATGATCACACATGATGGTTGACGGCTACTAACTTACGACCACGAGATGTGATCAATGGCTTCCAATTTACGACCACGAGCATTGACTACTAACTTACAACCACGAGGTGTGGTCACGACAGGGCACAAGCACACCGGAGGCCTGCCAACGTATGACCACTAGTGATGGTCGACTGCTCCCAACTTACGATCACGCGCAATGACCAACGGCTTCTAACTTACGACCGCGAGGTGCGATCGATGGCTTCTGACTTACCACCACGAGTACTGGTCGATGTGTTTCGACTTACGACCACGAGGTATGATCAATGTCTTCCGACTTACGACCATGAGCGCTGGTCTATGTATTCTAACTTATGACCATGAGGTGTCCTCGACTGCTTCCGACTTACAACCACGAATGATGGTCGTCGGCTTCCAACATACGATCATGAGCTATTATCGAAGGCTCCTGATTTAGGACTATGATCAATCGTCGACCGCTGCCAACTTACGACCATCAGTGATGGTCGACCTCTCCTGACCTATGATCACGCACGATGGTTGACAGCTTCCGACTTACGACGACGAGGTCCGCTCAAGGACTCCCAACCTACGACCACGAGGTGTAGTCGATGTCTTTTGTCTTATGGCAACAAGGTGTGATCGACGGCTTCCGACTTACTTGACGGATTTAAAAACTTTTAGAACATGTTTGTATGCATATTCTAAAATTTTTTACCACCCGTGAGTTTTAAAACATGTAGTATGATAAATTTTAAAAATTTGTAGCAATGCACGGGCATTTAATTAGTATAGAGTAAAAACAATGGTGGTTAACCTCAGATCACCAACTGAGAAAACATCATTGGACTTCTAATCTCACAAGTACTTGGCCGCAAATTCAGCAATGTTCTTGTCAGAGCTCCCTCCTTCCTGCATTGCCTCCTTGGCCTTCTGCATCCACTTAGCACAATTCCTCTTGTACTCCTCCCTCCTCTCCCCACTCATCACCTCCCTTATGCACCTCTCCACATCCTCCCTCCTCACGGTGCCTTTGCGCATGCGCAAGCCAATCCCCCAAGCGCTCTCCACATATTTTGCGTTGGTTGGCTGGTCTGCCCACCGAGGCATTGCCACCATCGGCACACCGGTAACAATGGCTTCAGTTGTTGAGTTCCAGCCGCAATGCGTCAGAAAACAACCTGCAAGTTGATGCGTACAAGATTGAACTCTAGTTAATCGGATAATTTTGCCGATAATGCGATATTTTATGATTAAAATTCCACTTGTTTCATACCTGTAGCCTCATGTGCCAGTACCTCCAGCTGAGGGCAAAAGGGCACGATTAGCCCTCTCCTCTTCCACTTGTCACGGAGTTCGTCAGGTAACTTTTGGGCCTCGTTGGACCTCAACACCCAGAGGAAAGGCTGACCAGAATCGTACAATCCATTGCCTAGCTCCTCTAGCTGTGCCGGGTCGAGGTTGGCGACGGTCCCATAGGACGCAAGGACTACAGAGCTAGGGGCCTGCATGTCCAGCAATGCCATGCACGGAGAAGTGCTTGAGAAGAGGTTGAAACCGTAACTCTTGTTGGATGGAAGACGCCCGTCGCCTAGGTAGAATGACGGCAAGGTCGGGCCGATAGTCTTTGCTCGCCATGCAGATTTTATATAATCTGCCTCCTGCTCAATTAGCAAAAAATGTATAGTGTGTCATATTTTTTGGTCATTTATTTTCAATTTATGATTTATGACTTATAGCTTTCTTTCAGCATATGATTTATGACTTACAGTTGATGGCTTTCTCCGAATAAACAAACGGATGACTTCTCCGACGTTTTTTGAAGCATCTTATTGGGTTAGTCTTTTCAAAGCAGTTTATTGGCATTTAGTTCATTCACATAAACGCTCGTTTTAGGATAAAAAACTATCAGCCACAGCTATAAATCATCAATCATGGCCAAAAAGAATCCATTTCATGTTCAGTTATCCACAGTGGCATCATATAGCCCAATATTAAATTGTCAAAGCACAAAAGAAGAAGGGATTATCCATCACAGTCGTCATGAGGGGCGCAATCAGAGGCGGAGCTGGGCCTCGGGCCGCTCGGGCAATGGCCCGAGGCCCAGCTGAGAAAGGCCATGTTTCAGTCAGTCAGGCAATGGCCCGAGTGGCACCTTCAGACTTCAGTCAGGTTGCATCTAGTGGGCTGGGCCCGAGGTTTGGCAGTGGACTGGCTACGCCCCTGGGCGCAATGTGCTGGTCCACAAATGAATGAGACGTGCTTACGAGTGGAGTGGTCGGCACTAAGGGTGGAGCGTTTGGATGGGTCATTCGCCTTCGCCAGTGTGCTAATCCGATAAATAAATTCAAACGGGCACATTGTACGATCGAGGACTTTCAGTCGATGAAGGATCAACACCAACATGCAATTTGTATTCCACGACAACAACTAAATTATCTTAAAATAATTGTATAGTAGGTCCTGTTAGATCGAACCTTAGCTGTATATTTAGATCCAATCGAGTTTACTTCCTAGACTCTAAGTCCAAATAGACTGAACACAACTAAACCTACGTACTGCCACATGTAAACCCCATAGCAACAATCTGATAAGTAGTATTAGGATTTCTCCCCAGAAAACTAGTTCAATTAGTGAGGTCTTCCTAACACTTTTAAGTTATGTTTTTTCCTTTCTACAACCGTTGAAAGATTATTCCTAATATTCTCCTCCTCATATATCGATTGTATACTTCCGCAAACATAAAGTCTAAGGAGATGTTAGGCGTCCAGACTCTAATACCAATTGTTAGATCAGACCCAGTGTAAGGACCCAGATTTTACAATCCGGATTCCTCTGTGATTCCACCGCACTATTCCCTGGATCAGTAGATAGTGCTCACAGTTTACAGTTCTGAATATCAAAGTTCATATCATGCGGAAGCGTAAATATAATAGTAAACTTACTCATGGGCCGATTAGGCCGAAATCATTAAATTGCAGCAGCGGTAGAACGAAGCACGCAAGTGGGACCTTCAGGACATGCCCACAGGCAGCCAACTAAAGGTTCGCAACCTAGCCCTTGACATCTTCATCTTCTTTGCCACCCTGACCAATAGTGTTGCTGAAGCGTAATGATCTGATTCCTGATTCTGGATTTGTTGTGAAAGCGAGTGTGAGCACAAACCACCGTGCTCCGCGAGCCAATACACAGGATGCAATTAAATAATATGCATGGCTTATCAAGGAAAGGCTCGGGTTATTTTATTTGCCATAAATTGCTTTTGAAATAAGATACATAGAAATGTCCTGAGACCTAGCTGTTTGAACTGAAACATATTATGTGAAAGAATGCACTAGTAATAGAGATCCAGATTCCATTCACCGTTACATGGCCTCTACACCATATGCTAATCCTTCAGCGTTATAACCGCTTAACTTATCACTGGGGCGACACCCAGGGCAACACAAAATAAGGGCCTTTCTCTGCCCTCCACTTCACCAATTCCACCCACAAAGATTTTGAAACAGAACTATATCTAGTTAAGTTCCCACGTCCGCCCTTAACCGTGGGCACGGCTATTCGAATAGTTTTAGACTCTGCAGAGTTTGTACACTTTACCCACAAGAGATAAATCTACTCGTTGCCTCACATGATTCCTTAGCCATGCGGTTGAGTAGACTATCACAGGATTGTTACAGTGCATAGTCCTACTGTGGTTACGCCCGCTAAGGTCTATCTTCCGTAGGATGCGCACATCCCTCGGGAAGGGTCCCTCGTGAGCCATCACGGGCAAAGGCGGGGATGAGACCATCCATCCCTTTGCTCGTGGTCATACCTTCACGTAACCACCTTAGAGCCACACAAATTAGGAAACCCTGCCTACACTTTGCCAGCTTGTGGTTGTACTGTTGTACATTGGGAGGTCATCACGAGATTCAGTCCTTAGGGTTATCTGGGCGGTTCTACCACATTCCCCTTTGTGCTTCCACTGCACCACTCACACACACCCTCGAACCATCCGCCCAGATAATTAAGCAACTCGGGGTTTTTGGGAGCATAAAATATCCATAACCAAATATACCAGTCATTACCACCATGACTGCCCAAACCAATTTCTCATGATTCAAAGTGATGCTTTGGGGCATTTTTGGCGCCCCGATTATCTAAGCAGTACTAAGCATGGCGTATAGTTATAGGCTTATTTTTGAATGGTTACCATTATAATTTTGCTAGGGTGACAAGACTCAGATATTCAAATAGGTCAAAGGAGGTATAATACTAGCAAGTCGAATAATGGGTATGTAGCTAGAATCTTCAAACAAACATATAATTGCATATGAAATAACATCATGCAATTTGATAATTTAAATAAAAGTAGATTTGCAAAAAATGTAGGTTCAACATGATCAAAGTATTGACTCGCCTGGCACGGTTTACCGCGGTCTTGAGCTCACGCAATGCTTTCTCTTGAGTTTTTGGTCTCTATCTTCACTTCGAGCTCGATCTCGCTGGATCCATTCAATCTTCACGACTTCTAATTTCTAATTATGCGACAAACGACTGAATCCAAATAAGAGCAAATAACTCAAAATATCCAATTAAATCCGAATAAACTCAATTTAGTTTTATTTTGAGTTAATGGTGATTCAAGTGATTTGAGGCAAGGCCGATGGTATAATACGATGACTTGACCTTTTTACTAATAATCTCTTCTAATAATCTCTTTTATTATTTTTGTATTTATCAAGGGAGTTCCATGAGTTAGGTTAGACATAGGAATTGATGTGCGGGTTTACTGAGTATTATTTGGTTGAGTGCTGTTGTTCAGGGCTTACACCATATGCAGGGTATACAAATTTTAGCTTACCAAATTAATATTAAAGCCTGAGTTCTTAGCATTTTATGGTGTGATATTTTATGTACACTTAGTTGTCACTAGACATGATTTATTTTGGATTAGGATCCGTTTGTTCGGGGCCTAACTTGCTATATTCAGTTATGTCCATTATTATTACCAAATCTACAATAAAATTTAATTAATAGTACTATTGATATTTTGCCTATACTTTGGTAATCACTAGGCTTAGCTCTATTTAATTAGATTTATTTATCTAGGCAGAGATTTTTGTACAATGTAGTATTTCATTATTGCTATTTTAATAGGATACATCCCTGAGATTTATTAGGTGACAACATGTTAAATATTGAACATATGTTTTAATTATGGTTAGAGCATCTTTACTAAGTTTGGATATTTAGCCAAAGTTGTTTCTCTTTATCAATGCCTTAACTAATATGTTGGTTTAAGATAACTAATGAGAGCACAATTTTTGCATACGTGATACTTCGTCCAATATTAAATATTAAACAATCATGTTCTATATCTTTTTTTTACATTTATTAGGTTCCCTAGATAACTTCCAAATTGCCCATAATTTTCACCAAACATTTATATGAGCTCTAAACTTTATGTTCTAGCTCCATTGGATAGATCTTGAATTTAAATGAATTTAGAAATTTGTCTCATCAAATTTGGAGTTAAAGTGAATAAGTTATGCCCATTTAAAATTCTCAGTCCAGTTAAATCCAGAAAATATTAAAAATCTGACAGGTGGGTCCCACTTTCTATTTTTAAACTTTACTTTTATTTTTATTGTCTATACATTGTGCATATGACAGGTGGGACCCGGCTATTATTCAAATGAATGGGACATGGCCCACCTATCAGTGAGAGTTGCATATATTAATCCAGCATTAGCATTTTATGGAGGTCATTAATCATTGATTAATAATCATTAGCAGTAACCAGTTCATGCCTGTTCATTAATTAAACTCATTTACCCCTAATAAATTTGGTATTACTCATTAATTAGTTTATAAATTTGCTCTGCCGAATTTATCTTTTCTATTACTACTCGGCAAAAACATTAACTAAAATCCTAATCTAATATCGAAGAGGGGAGTCGAACTCGGGCCGGCGGGGTGGGAGCGAGCGTTGCTAGTCACCCGGCCACTCGGTCTTTCGTGAATCACCAGAGGAGCGATGGCAGTTAAGCTGAGGGGGTGGTGTCCCAACCAGAGGAGCTCGGGGGCGGCGGCGTTGCCGGCGGGTGGCGGTCGGAGGGAAGCCGGGGAAGACTAAAATGGTTCGCCGGGAGTGTGGGGATGCCGTACGAGGTGGCGACGGGGACCGGGGTGCGTCGAGGCGGGCCAGCGACGTGCGGCGGCGGCAACTCGGGGTGGGTCCTCGACGCCGGCGAAGCACGGTCGACGGGGAGCTCGGGAAAGGCTGGGGGTGGGCTTGCGGGGTTCCAGAGATGGCGCGGGGGAAAGGAATTGAGTTTTCACGGTGGGATTTGGCGGGGAAGGCCGATGGCCGGCGGTGGGGAAGAGGGCACACCGGTGAGGTTGGGGAAAACGGGAGTTCAATCGGGCTACAAGGGAGGAGGTGGGGAGCTTGGGGGTGACATTGGCGGGCTCGGTGGCTCTTATAGGCGTGCGGGTCGGGCTGGCATCGGTAGGCCGCCCGTGCTGTCACGTTGGCGAGCGGCGGAAGCAACGGCAGGCGCAGGCGGCGGTGGCAGGGCAGGGATGTCGCTTCAGCATGATGCCCTGAAGCCGCGCATGCCGAGTGGCAGAGGAGGCTGGCACCACGCGTGATGCAACGGAGCGAAGCGGAGCAGGGGAAAAGCCTTGTAGGACGGCGGCCTAGCTGGCGCGGTCGGAGGCGGTGGTGTCCGCTGGTCCGAAGGCATCGGTGACTGTTGGTCCGGGCGTTGGCGCGGAGCGGGCCGGGCTGCAGCGGTGAGGCGAGCGGGGCGGCGGCCTGGAAGGAACGGCGGGGCGAGCTACGGCCCGGGGATGGAGGCGAGCGTGAGTAGAGGAGGAAGTAGGGTGCGGAGGATTTGGGCCGGTTCGGTAGAAAAGAGAGGAGTGGGCCGGCTAGGTGGGAAGGGGAGTTGGGCCGGGCCTTCGGCCGGCCTGACCCCAACTTTTTTTTGTATATATATTTGCATATGTATATACTGATATATATACATATATACATGTATATATATTTTTATTTATTTCCGTTTCCCTTTTTTTACTATAATTTTCAAAAGGACATTTTTATATTTTATTTATTCAGGTTTCTCTGGATCATCTCCTTAGATTCCTATTTAAAAATTTTGAGTTTCCATTATTTGCCTATTCTCTTTGTGACATTTTTAGTTTTTGTTTTTCAATCTTTCTTCAAGTTTTTTTTTCTTTTGAAAACCTCAATCAAATTTTCAGAAGAATACATAAACTCCAAATTCAAATAAAATACATTGCATAAATAATTCAAAAGATTCATATTTTCAATTTTAAAATTTTGGGATGTTACACCCAGGCTGCATGTTTAGGTTTAACTAGGTTTACTCTTCAGGCAAGTCTAAACAGGCTGAACACTACTAAGCTCATAGACTGCCACATGCAAACCCTGTAGTGACAACTTTATAACTGGTATTAGGCCTTTTTTCTAAAAGACTAATTCAATATATGGGTGTGATCTCCATTAAACTTATAAATTGTGTTTTTTCTTTCGACTATTTTTAACAGGTTCCACCTGGAAGACTAAAGTAGATGCTAACGATGGAGCAGGCAGACTTAAGAAGATAGAAGAGGAAAGAAATGCTAGTGCCTATCTTAGCAGTCCAAATAGTGCTAGGGATGGAGATACCCCAGCTTGCCTTTAGTTGAATTTTTTGTACGGATAACCCTTTTTTTTATTCGGAAATACAGAAATATACCCGCGGGAAATTTTTTTACAAAAATAGCCTCTAGTCGCCCAATGGGTAAGCGACTTAAGCCTCTCGCCCACCCGGCAGGCAACAAGAGTTTATGTCACTTCACGGGAAAGCGACATCATGGAGTCGCTTTCTCACTGGGCGATTTAATGAAGTCGCCCAATGGCTAGGCGACTTGTAATGCAGTCGCCAGTAGGTAGGCGACTTCATTCAGTCCCCCTGATTTTTGTAGAGTTTTGGCAATTTTGTAGTTTGAAACAGAGAAAAAATCTGGTATAGTTGTAATAAAAGTTTATGTGCACTGTATGTTGTAGTTGCACAAAAAAAATTCCAAATTTTTTTTAAAGAATGATTGACCGTAGAACGATAGATACATAGAGTGGTAAGTGATATTTTGATGTTGCTGAGAAATAGTTTACGGAGAGAACCGGTATGACTTGCTATCTGAATCATTGAATGCGAACATGCTAGATAATAAGCTTATGTCAATAGAAATAAACTTCATAATACAGTTGGGAGTAACATGCCGCGTACATTGTTATTACATGCATAACATATAGCATGATATGCGACTAAGAGCAACTCCGACAGTACTATTAGTAATGTGTGGAACCATGTACTTGTAATGTTCAGAACTCCACCACTAGTCCTAACATGCCTTAGGGAATATAACTTGCTGGGTCTATTACATTTTGTCTACTGGGTGTAGCGTGGTTGTTTCCCCTTGTTATCGCGCCTTGAAGATGGCTTCACTGCATCCTTGTTCCGGTCACTCTTGGTCTTGAGAGCTGCCTCACGAGCTTGAAGCTCTTCCTCCTGACGCTTGATGGCTGCTTCACGCAGACTTAACTGCTCCCGCCTCCTTTGCAGCTCATCCTCCTTGCCCTTCAGATGGATTTGGTCCACCCTCACGCGGCGCTCTTGCTCAAGCCGCATCTGTCGTTCCACCTCGCGAGCCTGAGTCATCTTGAAAAAGTATTGTCCTTTGTTTTCCACCTCCACTGCCCGGTTCTGTGGCCATGCCGGCGGCACCCGATCCACCCATTCGATGAACTTGCAAGGCTATGTGTGGCGTGGTAGATGTCATGAATCAAGTTGAAAAACGATAACGAAAAATAAATGATTTAGTTGTCGTCGTTACCACGAAGTCGTCATCCAGGTCTGGACACTTGAAGAACCTACGGCCGTAGTTGGCTCGTTGTACTCGATCCGTGCAGACTCCCAACATCGTCCTAAAGCCGCAATGGCACTTCGGGCACTCATGCCACTCCGGCACTCCAAATGGGTCGGACCTCCAGGAAGACATTGTTGTGTAGTAGTATTGTGATGGCTTGAGGAGGAGATGTGGTATGGAAGACATAGGAGGCCTTTATGTAGGCAGGTTATCTGGTGCAGTGGGCATAGTCCATGGAGAGGACGACATGCGAATCTTTTCACTTTTTCATGATCTGGTGCAATAAATGTCCCTATGTAGGCTTTTCAGAGCATGTAGCCTCGTAATAAATTCATAGTTCGTAGCCTTTTCAGAGGTTGGACCATTCAATGTATTTGGTACAACGTAGTCTTTTCAGTCGTTTGTAGGAAATAAGTGCTACAACATTGCCTTCTCAGATGCCAGTAATCATAATTTCTGAAACAACAAGCTAAGGTGACATGAAAACTCACTGGAAAGGATACAGGCCTATGACGTGAACACTCACTGTAAAGGCTACAACCTACGCCCCTATATTATTGGTTTCTATAGCGATAGGCCTGGATTATCCTCAGGATTCCAGTGTAGCAATAAATGTCCCTATGAAGGCTTTTCAGATCGTACCAAGCCGGCGTGCGCAACCAGCATGGCCGAAATGCAGACACAATGAGTACGTGGTCGTGCAGGTCCTGGAAGGGCCGAACGATGGCGGGCGCCGTTTCTTCCGATGCCCACGCTCCGGGGTACAAATTACTAATAGTACAATTTTGTTATTGCTTATGGACCCTTCATGTTTACTGTCCTTTTTCGCAGATGGCGAAATGCGACTTCTCCTGCTGGATCGACCCTCCTCATGAACGGTATATTTACCATTATGTGGATACTTTATGGGACCGAATAATGGACTTGGAGTACCGAATGGAGACTCTCAATGAGGAGAACAATGACCTCCGCCAACAGATGCAACGCGAGAGGGGAAACGAGGAGGTTGTCAACATAGGAAGCTCGTACGATCCGACATGTTGCTGTGCAAACCCAAGATGCATATGTGCGTGCCACTACCACGATGGCCAGCCCCATCCGAGGCGTCCACTTCAGCAGTTCTCCATGTGGGTGCCACAAGGCTCATTTGGCATATAAGCAACGATGTGTATGGTTGTACCGTACTATGTACGAGGGTCGATCGAAATAATGTGCAATGTTGTTAAGCATGTCATGAATTGATTGTCTTGTGCACGAGCCACAAAAGTATCTCATTTTAACAAACAGCAAATACATGTACTAAATAAGTACATAACCAACTACATTACAGAAAAGTCATGTAATTACTGATCAGGACATGCATTGCATCGTCTAGCTGTGTGCCCCTCCTGACCGCATCGACCACAACGTGCACCCGGTGTTCCAGCTTGTGATTCATCCATGTCATTCCTAATACGTCGGCTCTGTCGCCGACCCTTCCCACCCTTCAACATGTTAACATCCGGAACCCAGGTCCTCGATGCAATGTCCAAAGTGACGAAGTTTCCCACCACCCTGAACCCTCGGAGCTCCCCACACCAAGCCTGCAGTACCCTCCCCTTAAAGAAGAACTCGGACATGAAGTTCGAAGGATCCATACCCACGGTCCCGCATGCAGCGAGAACATGAGAGCATGGTTTGTGTAACAACTTAAGCTTGTTGCACGTGCAGCTAGGTTCATTTGCATTATCTCCAAGACATACCTCGTGTGTAACAAGTGAACGAGCCGTCCCAAATCCGGCTCTATCACGGAGTATCACCTCAAAACGATGCTCCCTGTTGCCCATGACCTGCACTGTGTGCAACTGACCCTTTTGTGCCTTCGTCTCCATGTACGCAGTAATTTTTGCTGAATACAAAGCTCCGGGATTGGCCGCATGAAGTGCGGCACTCGCGTGCCTCTCCCTGAAGTATCGGATTGTGCTGTGAAGAACATCTTCCACGATGGCGACAAGGGGCTGAGAATGGAGACCCCTTAGAACCCAATTGTACACCTCGGCAAGGTTAGTTGTCATTATTCCGTACCTTGCGCCATCCGTGTCGTGCAACAGCGACCACTTCTCCAACGGTTCCCCCTCGATCCACTGCGCGAAGCACCTGATGTTTCGTGAGCTCCTTCTTCTTGGACCACTTGGGTTAGGCGCATCGATTGGCGGCAAGCATTGTGGTTGTGCCGCCCCAGGAGTGACCGGCTCCTTGCTCCTCTCTTCGACGTTCTTCTTAGTGTGCTCATCCAACAACCTCCACCAAGCATCAAATTTCCTCTGTTGGTTCTGCCTAGCCAGCCTCTTGAATAGCTTCATCAAAGATTGTTTAGGGAATTGCTTGAAAAAGTTTGCCCCTAAGTGACGACTGCACCACCGGTTCCTCATGTCCGGCCAAGGAAAGGGCTCCTCGGGGTCTTCTTGAAGTTTTCTTATTGCCTTGATAATACCGGCGTGGCGATCATGGATTACGCACACACCAGGACGAGTGGCTACAACTCCAGCCCACACATGTCTGAGAAACCACAGCCAGCTCTCGTAATTCTCACTCTCCACAAATGCAATGGCCAGCGACAATATTTGATTGTTACCGTCAACGCCTATGGCTGTCAGGATCTGCCCCTTGTATTTGCCTGTCAAGAAGGTCCCGTCAATTGAGATCACTGGCAGCATGTGCCTGAATGCTTCGATGCTAGCACCAAATGCAAACATTGCTCTCTGCAACACCGCATACCCTGGCGGATTTATGGACGGCTTCTCGTGGAGGGCGATGTACGTGCCCGGGTTCCTTTCCTGCAGGACATTAAGCATACGAGGAAGGTTGTCGTACACCGCCTCGAAAGTGCCAAAACGTTTTTTCAACGCCTTCTGCTTGGCACGCCACGCCTTCGCGTAGCTAATCTTATACTTGAATTTATTCTCAATAGCTACCACAATATGCATGGCTGCCATGTCCTTCTTCTGCACTATCTCCCCATACATGAGATTGGCTATAAATCCGGACGTCAGGTTACGATGTCTCGCCAAGACAGTGTTTAGAATGCAGGAGTGCGGCTCAACCTTGGACACAATCCAATGAGTCTCATACTTAGGTTTACGGGCGTGCACCCGCCAAGGGCAACCAGTCTGCTCGCACTTCACAGTGTACTGCTCCTGGCTTGATTTGACGACGCGAAATGTCCGCTGCATTGAAAGGGCCCAAAGCTTGATGGCATCCTGCAGCGCTTCCTTGTCAGCAAACATAGCATGCAACCGAACCTCTGTCTCATGGTACTCCCATTGTGATTCATGCTCATCATATGCGGAAAGACCCTCCGCATTAAATCGGTTCCATTCCTGGGGGATAGGAACTTCATCCTCATCGGAACTGTCCTCGTCGTCGTCCTCTACAGCTTCCTCTTCATCCCATGCCCTCTCGTCATCAGAGTCCATCTGCTGCACAATGTACTCATTATACTCTCCTTCATCGGCTTGCCCAGTTGGCTCTCTATGGCTTGACGGCTGTAACTCTCCTCCATGTACCGCATCGGCTTCATGACGAGCAACTTCATCATGTCCGCCAACATGCAGCCCGCCCGAGCTGCTAGCACCTCCCACAACAACGGCTGTTGCACGAGCTTCCTCAGCTGCTTGTACTGAGCACGGTTGCACAAGCAGCACACACTCGTATCCACGACGCCGGCACCCTAGCACAAAGCCCTTCCATGTGGCAGAGTGCACCAATGTCTTCAACTCCCATCTGATGTCCGTGGGAGACCGGCTCCAAAGCCCTTGCACGACGACGCTGTACACCTCGGGGTTCAACGAAAAACTCCGGGTCAGCCAAAGCTGCACATCTCCCATTCGAGCATTCTCATCATCCGGAAGTACGAGAGTGACTTGCGGAAAATCGCTCAAATCCACACCATTCGGACCTTCACGAATGGTTCCAGCTCCGTAATACACTCTCAATGTAGTGGACATTGATGATGTCGGCCTGCATATATATTTCAATTTTGTGACATGTCAAATAATATCGCACAATACTAAACTTCCTATACCACAAACTTTGCTAAAATTTCTATACTACCATACTACAAATTGCATACCAAACCTTTTCTACAATAATATTTCTATACTAACACGGTACTAATTATTCTACATCTATAATTTTTATTAACACCAACATTTCATATAAATAATAATGCAAATACAACATAATCCAAAAAAATACCTGGATCCAAATTGATGGAATAGCTTCTACTCCTCCTTCCTCCCTCACCTCCTCCTCTCCTCTTCTTCCCCTCCTTCCTCCCTCACCTCCTCCTCTCCTTCTCCTCTTCTTACCCTCCTTCCTCTCCTTCTCCTCTTCTTCCCCTCCTTCCTCTCTTCTCCCCCTTGTTTCTTTTCCTTCTTCCTCTTCTCTGTGTGCTGAATGTGTTTGCTGAATGAGTGAAAAAGGTGGTTGGTAGTGGGAGCCGGCTGGGTAGGCCGCCTTAACCCCCCCTGTCGCCCTAGCGTTGGGCGACTGCAATGCAATCGCCCAACCGTACAGCGACTTAAATTAAGTCGCCCAACGTGCAGGCGATAGCACTGATTCGCCCAACGGTTCGCAGATTCTTTAAATGTCGCTCCCCGGGTGGGCGAAAGGTTCTAGTCGCCCCCCATTGGGCGACTGAAGGCTATTTTTGTAAAACATTTTCCCGCGGGTATATTTCTGTATTTTCGAATAAAAAAAAGTTATCCGTACAAAAATTCCCCTTTAGTTGAGCAAAACAATAAATTGCAAGGCACTCAGTGCTCACCTGTGGCTCGAGTTTGCGGCAGGCGTTGACAAGCACGTCGTTGGCCTCCTCCAGTCCGCAGAACTGCTCCATCGACTTCTCAAATCAATTGTTTGCTCGGACTCGGCTGCACCTGGAAAAAAATACTTAAAAATTCCGAAAAATTTAAAAAAAAACTTAAAAATCTGAAAAATTGTAAAAAGAATTTTTTTAAGTATAAAAAGTAACTTTTTATAATTTTTTAAGTATTTTTTGGATTTTTACTTTTATTAAAAATGTATTTTTAAGTACTTAAAAAATACTTTTTAATAAAAGTATTTTTTTTCAGTACTTAAAAAATACTTTTTACAATTTTTCAGAATTTTTAAAATATTTTTTTATTTTTTGGGGACACATGTCGTATCCTAAACATCCCTATACATAGCTACGTACAGGGGCCCTGCACCTGAGCCGAGCCGAGTCTGTTTGGTGGTGATGAGCTGACGGTGGACATGGGCAGATTCTCCCGGGCTTCCTGCCGCTTTGACGCAGTCTCGCAGGCAATAATTGGCCGCTCCAAAGTGTATTCAGGCTCCTTTTGTTTCTAGGGTGATTTGCGATCATGTACGGAAACTACATGGGCAACTTCCCCTGATCCATGCACCACGTCCATTCCTATCCGGCAGTCCTAGTCAAAGCGTATTACTCCCTCCGATTTTTTTTATTTTGACTCTTGAATCCAGGAGGTTAAATTTTCTAAAGTTATGTTGTCAGTAGGTTTAGAATTATTTATATTGGCTATATATATTATATATCATTAGATTTATCACTATATATAAGAAAGACTTGCCGAGGTGGGAAGGGGTGGAGAGGTGCATCAGGGAAGTGATGGATGGGTCGTGTCAATCTGACTCGTCTCCGATGAGGCCCATGCATGGCACGACGGACCGGTGCCGTGTCGGCCAGCCCTAGCCTAGCCCTATCTAACTATAGACGATGAAGACGGCGACGTCGCTATCTTCATTTCCCTCGTACTGTGGTACCCTGCGATTGCATCTCCGGTGTGGCCGCCGTCGAGCCTCGCTCAGCCATAGCTATGGCCACTGTGGCTCCTCGCTTGGCCACCTCTATCGTGTCTCTGCCACTATGGTCAAGCACCGACACCGTTTCTGCTCATCATGAAGACGGAAACGACAGCACGGGTTAGCACGGAACTTCAGGTGACCAATCGATTGACCCATCGTAATTCATGGGAAATTTAGCCATCATCAGGTGAAGTTGTGCATTATAGTACTACTGGTGTGGGTGCCATTATCTATACAGGATGTACGAATCAACCCCTATCAAGGAGGGCACCAGCTCATCACAAAACTTCCTACTTACGTGAGGTTCAGGTTTTAAATTGTCACTTTTTATAGAGGAGAAAATATAAGAAATTGTCATGAGGAAAAGGAAAATTAATCAAAAAAGGAAGGTGACATGTTAGGATTGGCTCATCATCAATATATTATATTATTAAAGTGATTGAAAAAGAAGATAGCAAGTTCACTCTTATGGGTTAGAAATTCACTCACCATAGATATAAACATATGTGTTGTAGTATCTAGCTGTGCAATTTACACGGGAATTCCACTAGTTTAATTATCAATAAAACATTACTACTACAAAAAGGGTCATCACAGATGGTTCGAAACTGTCATTACAGATGGTTTTCTGAACCGTCTGAATTTATGGGTCAGTGATAATCGGAGGTTATTACAGATAGTTTGTGAGCCATCTGTGATAAATACAATATAGACGGTTTGTAACTAAAATAGTCTGTAAAGAGCACTATCACAGACGGCTCAAACCAAAAACCGTATGTGATACTCACACATCACAGACGAATCTAGTTACTAACCATTGTGATGGACGAGTATCACAGACGGTTGGTACATAGAACCGTCTGTAATACTTTCCCATCATAGATGGTTGGTAGATAAAACCGTTTGTGATGTGCCAGTATCACAGACGGTTTTTGGTTCGAGCCATCTGTGATAGTCCTTCAAAGATGGTTTATACAACAAAACTGTCTGTGATAGTTTATTCTATACCCAAAATTTTTTCTGTTTTTTGGCTAGCCTCAAGAAATGTTAGCTATGCCCTTTAAAAACAAGCAAATACAGCAGTAAACATGACAACATATTCCATTTCCACTAAGATTAGAATTGACCATTACAGTATAATAAGATAACGAGCAGATTACCCATCTAACACAGCAAAAACATGGCAAAAACACATCTTCTAATCCTACGAACCCAACTCTGTAACATGGCAAGAATATATAAGAAGCGGAGAGTCTAGCAAACAGTAGAAGCTGCATGCAGCACATGATGCCTAGGCCCTCTCGCCCCTGATGCAGCATGCGAGCTGGATGTCCTTGATGCCTGCTGTTGCCGATGCCGACTTGAGCGTCATCTTGGTAGCTAGCTGCTTCCGCGACACCTTGCTGCCCATAGATGACTTGTGTGCCGAGGAGGAGGGCAATAAGGAGGCTAGAGAGATTTTAAGCACAGTAGAGGATGGATTTAGGTGAGTATGTATATGAGAGGGAGAGACAGGAGTAGAAAATTTTTTGGCGAAATGGGCTCGGGAACGAAGAGGCGGAGCTACAATTCGTGGGGTGGGGGTTGGTGAGTTTCTATTGGCTGGGATTTGGTTAGGGAGGATCGACGAGCCTAACAATCAGGAATACATAATTATCACAGTCTGTGATATGCAATTATCACAGACAGTTTGAACCATAAACCATATATGATACATAATTATTACAGACGGTTTGAACCACAAACCGTTTGTGATACCGAAGACAATATATGTATATACTGGTGCAATGCAAATAGCTAGTCTCACAAGATGAAATAGCAAGTTCTATATGGCTTATATATGCAAGTTTGAAATATTTCGACAAGATCTACAACTTTGCAGTTGAGACGGACCCCAAATTCCGAACAGAAGGTCAAAAAATTGGCAAAAACAGAAACCAAAAACTTGTGATGTAAATTTGAACCTAAAGATGACCAATTTTGGGGGTCTTAGAGGGCGATTGGCGCAAGCAGTCATTTTTTGATCGGGCTCATTATTAGCTTTCCAACGAGTATAAAAACTTCAAAAACAGACACTGTATACAAAATTTATGCCCGTTTTACTAAAGACGTCTCGAAACATAATCCTACTCGGACTCAGGTGGGAGATTATAAAATTGTAAGGGATTGCGAGGCGGGAAACATATCTCAGACAGTTTTTAATACAAACCGTCTGTGAAATATCACAGACGGTTTAAATAAAAAACCGTCTGTGAAATATCATAGACAATTTAAATAAAAATCCATCTATGATATTTCACAATATCACAAACGGTTTTTGGTAAGAACCATCTGTGATACTTCACAGACACTTCACGGACAGTTCTCACCATAAACCGTCCGTGATGTTATTTTTTTATATACGGTTTTTAGCACTAGCAGCAATACAGATGGTCTCTAAACTTAAACCTTCTATGATTGTATTTACCACCGACAATTTTGGTCAACCATCTGTGATGAGACGTCTGATATAAATTATTTTGTAGTAGTGTATAGTGCTTTGTTTTTTTAAAAAAAATTAAAAAAACAAGCCTACAGCACATAGTGCCATATGACTCTGAAGTGACTGCCATTCCAAGTGAAGCACATCAAAGCAGCAATATATGCTCCATCCAAATAATCTAATGTAACTAAAGCTGAAAACCAGCAGTAAGGTGCGTTGCCTTTTGACCCTCCTACCAACAATTCTACCAATCTTGTCGATCATTTCTTCCAACATAGCTGCCCCAACTCCCTTGTCACACGCACGCTGTGCGAAAGCTGCACCGGCCCCTTTGAGTGGGATATATCATCCAAGCAAGTGAAGAAACCTCTTCATTCTCACACTACATCACCCTGTACACAACGTCACCTACAATGCATGTCCTTTGTAGCTTGTACTACTTCAATTTAAATGTTGTATTAGTTTAATTAAAATGTTACATAGTTATAAAATAATATTTCAGTACAACAAAGATAAAAGTTACAACATAAAAGTCATGCTATAACGCACATATAACTACTGCACATCCAAATGCAGCAAGCCTCCGTTGGAAAGACGCCAATGCGCGTCATTTCTTATTTTTACGCCCCCTAATTACAAAAGAATATTATTTTAGACATCGCTATGATCTTTAAAATACAAATTTAACTACTAATTTGTATTTTAATATATTATAAAATCTAATATAATTATAATATTATAAATTACTTTTTGGGACAATCTACACATACAATTTTCATATATACAATCCAAATATTTATAAAGATATAGACATTTAAAGTTTAGATAGTTTGACTGTATATATCCCAAAACGATATCCTTTTGTGAATCAAGGGAGTAGTAGCAAAAACTCTTTCTACTAGAACAATAACACAACAAATCAAGTGCACACCAATGGTTGATAAGCATCCACCATTGTTACCGATTACTCCATCTATTGTTTTTAAACTGATGTTACCGACTATTTAAAATCTTTAAGACGTGAGTTTGATCTTTATTTTTATAACTGATGCACTAATATATATTAGAAATCTATAAAATATTATAAAATTATTTTTTAAAGACAAATGCATCGACATGATTTTTATTTTTTAAATTCTACCCACTCGGTCCACAAATGTAGATGTTTCTTACTTTTTATGGTCTTCAAGGTAAGACATTGACTATAATTTGTTATCATAATATACTAACAAAATTATAAAAATATATATTATGAAAAAATTTTGTAAGACAAATCTAATGGCATTATTATATATATATATATATATATATATATATATATATATATATATATATATATATATATATATATATATTAATACTTAAAATTTTGAAAAGTCTAACGGTACGAAATCCTGTGACGACCTACGTTAGTGGGCAGAGGGGAAGGACACAGATCTGCCTTCACCCCAGAAATCTACGCGAGAGATGACCCATGTTCCCGCACGTGCAATGCAGTGATATATATGCTTAATAAGCCAAGTCAAAGGCCAACTCCTCTCTCGCCGCCATCATCCCCGGCCATCAGTCTACCCCAATATTGACCATCCCGGAGAGAATCTTGCGCGCCACTCCACTGCAACGCCTATTTATCTTCAGCAAGCACGGAAACACCGCAATTACCAAAGCACAAGCCAAGAAAACCGAGGCCAAGCTAAAACATGGGGAGCACGAGCACGGCGGCGGCAGCCACCACCTCCTCAGCCGGCCAAGAAGGCGGCGGCGCGAACGTCCTCCTCCTGCCGTTCCCGGGGGGCGCAGGGCCACACCAACCCGATGCTCCAGTTCGGCCGCCGCCTCGCGTACCACGGCCTCCGCCCCACGCTCGTCGTCACCCGCTACGTGCTTTCCACGACGCCGCCCCCGGCCGCGCCCTTCAGCGTGGCCGCCATCTCCGATGGCTTCGACGCCGCCGGCATGGCCGCGTGCCCCGACCCCTTTGGCTTTGAGTACTGGCGCAGTCTGGAGGCCACAGGGTCCGAGACGCTAGGGGAGCTCCTCCGGTCGGAGGCGCGCGCGGGGCGGCCGGTGCGCGTGCTGGTGTACGACCCGCACCTCCCGTGGGCGCGCCGTGTGGCGCACGCGGCGGGCGTGCCGACCGCGGCCTTCTTCTCGCAGCCGTGCGCGGTGGACGTCGTCTACGGGGAGGTAGTGCGCGGGGCGACTGGCGATGCCGGTGACGGACGGGAGCACTCTCCTCGCGCGGGGAGTTCTGAGCGTGGAGCTCGGCCCCCGAGGACGTGCCGCCGTTCGCGGCGGTGCCGGAGTCGTACCCGTCGTTCCTTGAGGCGTCGGTGGGGCAGTTCGAGGGGCTGGAGGACGCCGACGACGTGCTCGTCAACTCATTCCGCGACATCGAGCCAAAGGTGAGTGATCACAATCATACTCAGATGCGTACGTATGTGCTCACCTTCAGACTGCTTTGCCGAGCTTGATAAGCCTAATTAAAGAGATCGTCAACAATCCTATTTTTCTTGGTTGATAGTGGAACTGTGTTGTGACTGTCACTGACATTCTACTTGATCATTGATATATACGCCTTGTTAATTGAGCAGGAGGCAGATTACATGGAGTCGACATGGCGTGCGAAGACCATCGGCCCGACCTTTCCATCTTTTTACCTCGATGACTGCCGCCTGCCATCAAACAAGACGTACGGTTTCAACCTCTTCAGCAGCAATGCGCCGTGCATGGAATGGCTGGACAAACAGAGTCCTTGCTCTGTGGTCCTTGTGTCCTATGGGACCGTCTCCAACTACGATGCAGCCCAGCTAGAGGAGCTTGGCAATGGACTGTGCAATTCCGGCAAGCCATTTCTTTGGGTTGTGAGGTCCAACGAGGCACACAAGTTGTCCGAACAACTCCGCGAAAAGTGCGAGGAGAAGGGCTTAATGGTTTCTTGGTGTCCCCAGCTTGGAGGTCCTGGCACATAAGGCCACAGGTATGGAATCACAATCTATTATATTTCTTCTATATGCAGAAAAAGGCAAAAGAAAGTCCACGAAAATGACTAATAAGTATGAGTTTAATCGTTAAACTCGTGAACACAACACGCATGTAGGTTGTTTCTTGACGCACTGTGGATGGAACTCGACATTGGAGGCGATTGGCACCGGTGTACCACTTGTGGCAATGCCGCATTGGGCGGACCAGCCAACCATCACAAAGTACGTGGATGAGCGCGTGGGGCATGGGCGTGCGGGTGCAGCGGGACGAGAATGGTTGCTTGAGGAGGGAGGAGGTGGAGAGGTGCCTTAGGGAGGTGATGGATGGGGAGAGGAAGGAGGAGTACAGGAGGAATGCTGCAAAGTGGATGCGGAAGGCCAAGGAGGCAATGCAGGAAGGAGGGAGCTCAGACCGGAACATTGCTGAATTCGCCGCCAAGTATTTGTCAAATTAAAACTATAGTGATGCAGTGTTAGTTGGTGAGCATCACTGCTGGAGGTGTTCCAAATGTGGGCAATATTTAATTCCAAATTTTACGAGGAGACAAATGCAATAAACTAATGATGCAAAACTTACTACTAACAGCAGCCTACTCATCAAACTTCAGAATATACTCAAGAAAAATATAGTAACTGTTGTAGGGGTGGCCCCCACCTAAGCCCAGCAGGCTCTGTTAAGAGAGTGTAAGGCCCAGAATGGGACATGTATAGTGACATAGGTACCCCTGAGGGAAGTACTCATGTGTAAGGGTATAATTGTAAAGGCACTCCCCATGTGGATGTATATATGTAGGACATAGGCCATGGGGAAAGACCCTAAGCCATTTTCTACTCACCTAACTCCCCACTACCATACTCTCTCTCTGTTTGGTCTGTAGCCAAAACAGTTGGCAACCGTCCATGGGGAGGACAAGAGCAAGCCTCCAGGTCTGAAGGAGGATGGCACCAAAGAAAGCTTTACCGTCGGCGGCGAAGAAGAAGAAGGCGGAAGCGGCAAAGTCTCGCGTCAGCACTAGGGCTTCAGCTTTAGTAGCCGCAGGTACGAGCTGTGGTGCAGGTGCGGACCGTGAACCCCGCCATCGACGCGATGACCAACCCAGCCACCGACGCGACGACCAACCCCGCCACCGACGCAACGCCCAACCCCGCCACCGACGCGACGACCAACCCTGCCAGCGACACAACGCCAGACCCCACCAGCACCGCCCCGACGACCAACCCCGGCGATGGCAACGCAGGCGCATCCGTTTTTCCACCCGGCGCAGAAGCGGTGAATGGCCCCAGCGGCGACGCGAACCTCGTCACCGGCTCCAGGGTCCTCCAGGACAACGCGGCGGGCAGCCCGGGTGCGCGGGCCGTGGTCACCGCCGTGCCGGTAGCAACCGCCAAGCGCACCGACGGCCCCAGCCACGCCCGCGGTGGAGGTTGCCCCGCTGGCGGCCCTCAGAGCGTTTCAGCGGGAGCTAACAGACCTCCGCGGAGCTGTGTGGGACATGCAAGAGCTCGGAGTCAACACGCCCCCCGGCGGTGGCACTCGAACCCGCTCCGGAAGAGGGCGGATAGCCGCGACGCCCCTACGTCTAGCCGCGTCCCATTGCGGCGCGTAGACCCGGAGTCCCCGCTCTCCGCAGGCCTACAGCAGGCTTCATGGCCTAAAGATTTCAAGTTCCCGAGCGTCATCGAGGCCTACAAAGGCGACTCCGACTCGCGGGAGTTTATGCGACTCCCGGAAGGTCGCATAAGGCTTGAGATCTAGCACATAAACAAAATTTGGGTTAGAAACGACCATGAGCTTTAAAAAGACAATGTCTTATGTGCTCAATTTGCTTAAGCTACAAAAAGAACCAAGTACTTGCGCCAATGTTTCATTCTTGAGCATAGCACTCTAGTTGGTCTCAATATTAGCTTCTTGGTTCCGCTTAGCTTACTTGACATGGCCGGCATCATCCTTGGGTATCTCTAGTTAGACTTTACCTCTTGATGACTTGACATTCTCACTTAATGCACTATATTTCAGATTGTCATCTATGTGTTCTAGCTAGCTTATACATGTCATGTCTTGATCTAGATAGCTTTCTATAGAGTTATGGCTTGGTGTATCTCATTATGGTCAATATGGATAATTCTCATGGCTCTAAATGCTTAAAATAAACAAACTTCAGCCATATTCATCCATTGACATGTCATATTCTCTCTATTGCATCTTGATGTGTTTATTGCCAAAAGGGGGAGAATAGAGAAGAAAGAGTCTGTTGGGAACAGTTTAGAGCTTTGGAGATCAATTTGCTCTTTCAGTTGTTGCTCTAGTGTTCCTTCTGTCGACATGGTCAGTAGCTTCATTTTCCTTCTTATGGATCATGTTGGATTCTTCAAACTCAAACTCAACTTTGTGCTCTTTCGGGGTTTGTCAATATACTCATCAAGGGGGAGATTGATGAACCATGTGGAGATGACCACATGTGCGTGATGAGTAATTGACATTAGTTTGGGTAAGTCGAGTTTGGTTTGGGTGGTTCGGACCTAGAGTCGTTGCGTGGTGCAACGGGCTCGGTCGGACTGTGGTCAAACTTGGTCATATGGGATTAGGACGCTGATTCTTTGATTTGACAGGTTTGGTCTTCGACATGGTAAGTATGATGTTGTTTATGCTTTCATATATCGAGCGGTGCTATTTGATGTGTTCTTTGTCTGTGTGGCTGCAAGACATCGGGTGGAGTCGTGGCGAGACACGTGGACCGGACTAGGCGCAGGTGGCGCTGAGGTCAGAACGGTCGGGATGTGTCGAAGACGACGTGGACTCCAGGTGGTTGCGAGGCGTGCGAGGCAAGGAGCGCGGAAGCTTCCCGGAAGGTGCAGGAGGGGCGAATCGGGAAATTCGCGAGGCTGCACAAGCGGGAGCGGGCGCCGTTGGATTTAGCAGGCGTAACGGGGCAGAGACCCGTTAGCCAAGGCTATAAATAGGATTGAGGGGCTGCATGCCCACTTGAGCATTGTGTAGGAAATTAGGGTTTACACTAGTCAAAAGAGGCTTTGGGAAGGTTGTTTCCTTTAGCTCTTTAGTTGGTGTGTTTTGGTAGTGGCAGAGTAGTGCTCCCTCTGTCCTCTACGATGTCTTCTAGGTGGTAGAACAGAGTGTGTGTGTCCCCCCTTCTAAGCATGTATGGTTGAGGGATTGAGATGGAGAGGAGTGGGATTGAGTGGAGAGTCTTGTAATCAACCTTGTTTCAATGTCCAGTGGTATCGGGACGCATATCCATTTCTTGCTTTGATGGATTAAATGAAAATCTGAAGTTTTCTGTTCTTGCCTGTGTCTGTTCTTCGATGCCTCTTTTGTTGGATTTGTGAGATTTTGCTTTTTGAGTTCTTGCTTGCTGAGGAGTGTTAAAATGGGTTGCTTGATGATGGGAGGTTGGTTTTAGACCATTTGGTCAGGTTCCCCTAAGAGCTAACTTGGTTTAATCTCAAATTTGCATAGTTGGCCTCCTCTGTTCTAGTTTCTGGAATCTAGGGTTTTGATGAAGTTTTGATTCCCTTGAGGTTTTGGCTTGAGATTCTTGCAGGGATGCCCTCAGGTTGTTGCTAACTCAATTGCAAAATCTCCTATGCAAAGGACTTGCAAATCTCAAGTATTTCAGGTTTTAGAATTCCTTCCTGTAGTCTTCAGGCATTTCTAGGGTTTTGTCCAGATCTTGATTCTTTTGAGGAGAGGGTCTAATCTTTGGTCTGAGTATCCCTTGGGCTATTGCTAACATACCCTCAAAATTTCATAGCCAATGGATCATGGATTCAATGGGAATTTGGCTTTTGGTGAAGTCTCAGTAAGTTTTCAGTTTTTGGTTTAACTCTGAATTTCCTGTTCAAATGGTGAAATTTTCTGTGCCAAAAGTTCATGATGATATTTAGAATATGGCTTTGATCTTTTAGCTTGGATAGAAAAGAAGAAAAACTCAAATCCCAAGTCTTTGTGCTGTTTTCGGTCAAGAATATCTGCAGTTTCAGTTTTTGGGAGCTTCCTGTTACCACGGTACAGATTTAGCTGATTTCTGTTACCATGGTACTGATTTTGCTGCTTCCTGTTACCACGGTACAGATATTGCTGATTCCTGTTACCACGGTAATGTTTTTGCTGATTCTGGTTACCACGGCACTGGTTTGGTGATTCTTGTTTGCAGCTTGCAGTTATGCCTTTGTAGTCAGTTTTTGTCAAAAGAAACGTTGTCCGACAAAGTCCAAAACTGAACTCAGAGCATCAAATGTTGAGTTAGCTGCCGTGACAAGTTATTGCTGTAGTTTATTTGCCGTGGCAGAGTTTCTCTTTGAATTCCTTGCCGTGGCAGCCGTGGTAGCCTGCTTTCTTTGTCGTGGCAGCAATTCCAGTTGATTTCTTGCCGTGGCCAGTTTTCGCAGTCTCTTTCTCTTGATCCAATTCAGTCTCTTGTCTGTTTGGTTTTCGGTTTGAGTGAGCAATCATCTCTTCTCGTTCATAGCCTTTATAGCCATTGGAGAGTAGAGATTATTGCGAATACTCTTGGGGGCGATTTTAAAAGTCGACATTCACCCCCCTCTGTCGCCATTTCGGTCCAACAATTGGTATCAGAG